>JASXSY010001318.1:0-172374 GCA_034509805.1 Sipha maydis | reverse complement strand
GAAAACCACAGTTTTCACCACACCTCCGAAGAAGACCTACTCCGCCGCAAGCGTGGATAAATATTATTATTATAAATCGAGGAACTCCGTGAACGATGGATGATTGTATTACAAACGGTCCCGACTTGGTCGGACGGGTAAACTGTCCCGGGTCAACGCCACTACCTATGTAGTTTGTCTGGACATTATATTATGCAAATTCGGATCATTTTCGGCATTACTGTTTATGTGTTTCCCATCAACGGGCACACAATTGCTGTTGCAGTCGATATTTTCAATCGAAACGAATCAATAACTATTATTATTATTATTATTATTGACTATTGTTGTGATGGTCAAACCAAGTACTTATGTAATATATGTTGTTTTTTTTTTTTGTACGTTGTTAACGTACTGAATAATAATAATAATAGCTGCATACTCTGCTTATTTAAAACTATCAAGAGCCACGTTTAGCTGTCACTGAAATATGAATAAATGAAACAAAGTATCGCCATATACAGTCTACAGTTTTAACTATCCTCTGTCCATCATGTACGTTAGTCGCGGCTGAAGTGTTTAAAAAAAGTTTAACGCGAACCTATACAGGTTTTTTGAAGTGTCGAAAATCGCCCAGAAGAGTTAACATAAAACATCAAGGTAGCATTGATGTGGACGCAGGAGGGTTTGCACACAAAGTCCGGGTAACTCTGATGTAAGCCCAAGAGACTTAAAATATATTATATCCCGGTTATTCATGTCTAGTATCAATTAAATTGTTAATTACTAAGGGTCGGATTTTGTAGCTAATGCTACTTTTGATAGGAGTGCGATAGAAAGATAATTATTATACAAAAATATCTTTCGATTCGTTATGATTTTAATGAAGTAAACTTTACTTAGCATTTTTTTTTTTTGTGCATTTTTCAACATTCTTTTGAAAGTTTAACATATTTCTATGCATATTATATTTTGATTATATCATTATTTTTATAAATGATAAAACCTGTGAAAAAAATCAGTTATAAATGGATGACTGATAAAGTAACTAACGTTATTGTGTCGAAATAGTAGTTTTATCTACAATTAATGGCCGTAGTTATAGTTTTATTTACGGCTTCAGGAGAGGAATAAATTATTTGAATTATAAATACGTATTTTTATAACTCGTTCAAATACTTTAGTTGATCGATAAATATCGTCAAAATGCCAAAAGTTTAAAACTTAAAAAAATCGTAAGAGAATTCGATGAGAATGTATTATGACTGACGGAAATATATATTTTGTAAATTGTGTGAAGTCGAAATAAATTCGGGAAAAAAAAAAATAATGTTCAACAACGTATTGGCAGAGAAAAACATGAAGAAGCATTGAAAAAAAATGCATTTCATCCATTCATTCAACAACTTAGGAAGTTTGACTTTAATGCTGACGTATGTTCCGCGAATATCCCTCTAAACAAAATAAACAACGAACGTTTTGGCTCATTTCTTTTAAAATATTGCAACAAAACTATTCTAAATTAATCAACTTAACGATGAATCTTGTTACACTAATACGATTGTTGAAATACGCGATTTTGTGAACGACCCAAAGAATTTGGGTTTGCGTAAATGAAACAATTGATAGTGTGCGACGTTATGTAGCTAATGTAATTATTGGTATTTTGCAATTACAACATAACGGTGAAACCTATGTTATTCACACGGAATATTTAGACAAAGTGAACCATAGTACCATTTTTCAATTATCCGACAAATCTTACCATGTTTAATGTTAATCATGAGGACGTTTTATTAATTATTTCGGACACTGCACCGTGTATGAAAAAAAAACTGGCCTCTGTACTCAAGCATAGTATCCAAAAGATTTGCATGTAATATGTTTAGCTCATGCCCACCATAATATGAGCAGTGTTGGGAATACATAACTAATAATTTATCTAGATAAAGATGACTTTACTAATTATTATCTAGATACAGATAAAGATAGTTATACTAAATTTCATCTAGATAAAGGTAAAAATAAGTACATTTTTATCTGGATAAATATGAGATAATTTCATGTTTGATTTTGAAAATATTCAGGATACTACAGCCTACAGATATTAGGTAAAAAATTCATAGTTAAAAACATTTTAAAATAAATTTATAATTTTATAAATAAATATATCATTTTTTAAACTCATTTCAAACATTAATAAACATAAAATATAAAATAATTTTTTTTTAAATAAACTTCATAAGAAGATGACAAATCATTCTCTAACTTGATAATAAAAAAATCTTAGATTTGAAAAATAAAATAACAATACATTTCTGTCTTTTTTTTAACAAATTTCAAACATTTTGAAAATAAACATATAATATAAAGAGTTAATTTTTTTTTTTAAATAAACTTCATAAGAAGATTATCATCTTGTCAGTTATTATCTGTGTAATAGGTATATGATGTACAGAAAAATGTAAAAATGAAAATATAAAAACATTTTAAATTTTCATTCTATTTAAATAAATTATCTAGATTGGTACTCATAGATAACAAGATTTTTATCTAGATGAAGATAAAGATAACTGAGTATAAATTTATCTAGATAAGATAAAATATAAATAATTTTTATCTAGATAACTTATCTAAATACATTTATCTAGATATTTACCAACACTGAATACGAGTATGTATTAAGAAGCGAGTGCACATTTTCCAAAAGTTTATCGTTTGATTGCTGAAATGAAAGAAACATCTCTGAAATATCCAAAACAGATGCTATTTTAAACGAAAAATGCCCGGAAGTTCCAAATCCACCAAAACCAATCGCTACTCGTGGCACAGGGATCACAGCTGCTGATCACATATTTCAATGAAATAAAATGTGCAGTTGAAGAATTTAGTGAGAATGCACAGTGCGTGAATGTTATAAAAGAGCTTATAGAAGATCAATCCTTACACTCAAATCTTGGAAAGATCCAGAACAAATTTTGGATTTATACCACATGCAATTAAAAAATTAAAGAAAAGTGGTATTTTTATTTTTTATTTTTGTTTCAAGTACTTGCATTAATATATTAAAAATCATTGCACATGAATTATAATATAAAAATAATTATTATTTTTATTCGAACTTTTATCAAAAAATACAGCTACTGTTTTAATAGCAATACACAAATTAGATGAGCTAATGGTGAAATAACGAAATTTACATTAGAAAAAATGAAGAAAAAATTGTTAAAAACAACATAGAGTGCATGTGACGACCAAACGAGCGCTGCGATCGGTTTCGTACGGTCTACCGCGATGTTGTTATCGAATTTTGTTTTTTTTATTTTATTTATTTTTTCTTCGTATTCTTTATATTTATATATATTTATTTTGTACATACCAACTACAAAATTCGATTGTAAAATAATTTTTCAGACTGATAAGTATACTGCGTCACAGTAGACAACGAGTTGGAGAAGCAAATCGTTTTATATTTTTCGAAATAAAAGTTGTTCACTTTCTATTATATGTGCGCACAAATTATACGGACACGATACATTATGCGAATATCATTTTCCATTAATTGTAAAATGATTGTTGGACATTTTCGCAAGAACGGTCAGCGGCGATCCGCTTTCCGACCGTTCGATTCGCTCGACACGGGAACAACAATAACAATAATAATTAGGATCCGAGGTTTGTAGCATTTGAATGCTTTTGTTACTTTTTTGTAAACTACAGCAGTGTACGAAATAAATTCGTTTCTCGATGCCACGAGTTCGAATCTAAAATTTGAACTTGAACGATTTCTTGCGTATTTCGTAGATTTGGCAGGGAAGTGCTCATTTTGCATATTTTGTTAAGTCGTTCAAATTTAAACGTTTAAAACTATACAACAATTCTACCGATCGAAAGAATAAAATATTGACGCTATCGTACGTCTACACCTGTCTAATTGCAGTGTACAGCTCACAGCTCGTTACAATATTCGTGTTGGAAAAATAACTTTATTCTCGGAATGTACGATTGCCGTGTTGCGCCAGATGTACCTAATTGTAAAACGTTCATGTAAAACTCAAGGAAAAGCGCATAGAGTTCGGAAGGCTGACGGTCGATAATAGAAACGTTATTTGATGATTGCGAATAAAGTTAAACAAACTGAGAAGGTAACGATTTCAAGGAATCGAATAGTTTTTTAACGAGTACATGATTATTTGTTATTTTTCAAATTTTTAATGTAAGTAATACTCAATAACAGTAAACATGTTAAATGCATATTTTCAGGTTCGTTTGGTACTTGTCTGAGCGGTTATTATTGCGTTTTCAAGAAGCATGGACACAATAGTGATAATAATTGTCATAATCGTTTCGTCGCGACGTCGCAAAAGAACGTTTGCACCGACCGGGCGGATGTTACGATAACATTATTGCCCCACGACGACGATGCGATTTGACCGAATGCACATTTCTGTATCAGTGCACCGGGCGTATTCTCGTGTCCGTACACCCGGTCGTACCGAGGAACGATTTCCAGCAGGGACCTTTCGTTGCACCGACACGGACGTGCATCATCTCCGTGTGAATTTTTCGGGCCGGGCATTGAATAAGTTAACAAGTTAACGTCGAGCGAAAAAACGAAGTCGGTCTTAACTTGTTAACGTTGCTTCTCATTACGCACAAGTTTCGATCGTTTTGTTAACTTAATTTCCACTTCACTTGTTCGCCCTTGATTTAATTCAAAAGTGGCGCGAACATTATTTATTCAACTGTCCCGATGAAATTCATTCCTCCGGGTTCCCGTCGCCATCGGAGCTTATTACAATATTTGTTGACTTGTTGCAAGATTACAACTGATAAAATTCGTTTTTAAAAGTTATAATTGCGTTGCGAAAACGAAAAAAAAAAATTGTTCTTCGACGGGACACGCATTTGTTCTCTCGGAAAATAATTAATATAGAAAAAAAAAATAAAAAAAGAATTGAATTATGTGTTAAAGAACGAAATCGATTTAGGAGTTAAACGCGCAAAAAAACAAATGAAATTTAGCGTTTGAAAAGAAAAAAAAAAAACAATGGAAATAAATTCCGTTCGACCTGTCCGGGGTTCGTTTTATCACATACCGAAATCGTACGACATGCACCCTTCACACGGTCGTTTTGTGATTCTGAAACGTTTTCCCAGCACACGGGGCTAGGCGAACGATGACGCGTATCACACCGTATTTAACCGGTCGGGCGAAAATGACGACGTAAGTAAGTAAGTAAGCGAACGCACCCGAAACGGTACCGAACCGCGTCGGAACGGCGCGCAGTCCAATTTATTCGCGTGTACTTGGACCCGATACGTACCGCACGATGGAATTATTCATTAGCATTATCGTTGCAGTTGACCACCACCGGATATGCACGTGCCTCCCACAACGCTTCGCGCGCACACACACACGCACTCGCGCACGCACACGCGCACACTTTTTTACGCGTACCGTAGGCACGCACGCACGCACACACATATTGTTGACGCACGCACACAAACGCGCGGGAGAGAGAGCGCGCGCGCGCACGCACACCTTCCACCAGTGGAGGCGCGGTGCGCACCGAGAGAGACGATGCGCAGCGGCGGCGGCGGCGATTGTTAGTGTTCGCGAGCCGTAGCGGGTTCTATTCGGTCCGCGACGTTTAGTAGCCGTAGTCACGTGCCCCGTGTCCGTCCGTCTGTCCGTCCGCGTCCGTCCGTCGACGGTGTCGCGTCCAACGGTTCATACGTGGTGCACTTTTGGAACCGCATCTCTTAGCGTCGAAAATCGTACCCGTTTTTTCTTTTTTCTTACCACCCCCGACGAACTCATCTCGACGCGCGCGTTGACGTTTTTTTTTTTTTTCATCTCACCCCCTCTCCCACCCATCGCATACGACAAATCGTTTCCGTCCGACCCGTCGTCGCCGCGCGCCAGCTGAACGAAGCAAACGATTGCGGCGTGTACGGCGGCACCACGGAAATCATGAAGTCGCGTCCGCCGCAGTGGTCGCCGTTCCGACTCGGCCGCTGCACGCTGATGGTCATACTCTTGTGCTTGGTCGTGCTGCAGATCGTGTCCGACACAGGTAAAGACAACGACACTCTTTTACGATAGAACCTCGCACCGCGTTCCACCGGTCGTGGTGTACCCCGGCGTGTCCACGCAACGTTTCCCGGCTGCTTGTCGCGCGATGGCGCGTGAAAAAAAAATTCCGCCGAAAACGTGTGCGACACACAATAGACGTGCGCACGGGGGGGGGCAGATATGTGCGATCACCTACCCCTCCTCCGGAATGTTGTAAATGGGGCCCGTACTTTAACTGATGTTTGTTGCTCGGATGAAACGTAATTCATTCCAAGATATTTGATAAAAAATAAACGATGTTTCACGATGGGAGGAATAACATTTTCAAATTCTCCGTACGCAAACTTATTACGATGGCATAACAACTACAGTTGGACCACAAAAGTACACATCAAAAATAATTGAAACGGTTTGAGAGAATAATGTACGAGATTCGAGGAAAACATGTTCATTGGGACTGGTATAAAAATTAAAAATTAAAATTACGTTTATTTAACTGTCTTTATGTTAAAATGTATTAAATGTAACTAGACGTTTTGTTGAGATAGGGCCCAAAAGTATTGTGAGCACCCCCTGACAGGTGTGTGCACGCCTACGCGACACCCGCGTCCGTAGGATAATGTGCCCCCGATGTCCGACGACGGCGCGTCAACTCGTCTCGGGGAAATCGTGTCCGATACCATCAACGACCGTATTCGGTTTGAACGGGGTATTTTTTTTTTCTTTACCGTACGCGCTACCTCACAGTCCTTTGACTATACGATTACCGTCAAGAATTGATGGGGTCGCGACAAGGACCCGGGGCCGGACGACATGAATTCCGTTGCGCGTCATGCCGCGCGGCGGGCGTAACAATTTCCTGTGTCTGCGGAGATAGCCGACCACCGTGCGACGATCGCCATCACGGATCGGCACGTCACGATCTCGATCGCACTAATTTCTAATCGTGAGGCGATCGGTGGTTACGGGTACCGCACGACAACAACGACAACGATTCAAACAACAATTATAATCAAAATATTATTTCATTATCATCGTTTCGAGAAACGATCGCGAGTTCCGATCTCGTCGCCGTACACATCGCCGTACACATCGCGGACGATGGAAAACGCTCGATGATCTGACGTTTCGTCAGTCCGGTGACGACGTCCGTTCTCGGCATTATTAATCCGTCGCCGCTGCTGTGTTCGTTACGAAATATGTGCGCTGAACACCGTACGCGCAATGTAGCGGCATCGCGGTTGCTGGGTGGGTCGCGCGTTGAACCGACCGGCCGACGGTATTTTCAACATCGCTCGTAAAACCATACGCCACGGAGGATAACACGCGCGATGTAACGTTAGCTTTTTCGATGGGCTCAACTGTGTCGTGCTTTTCCTACCCCCGGTAAAAACTGCACTTAGTGGGGGTAGATGCAAGTCCGAACAACGTTACAATAACATTACGTGGGTACCTATTTCAAATGCGATGCGGTGTTGCTTATTACGCGCATCGCCTGACCCGCGGCTGCGATAAAATTACCGAGATGAACGGCGGTTATTAGAAATAAAAATGAATGGATCACGCATAAAACTTTACTTCGTTCGCGGCACGTCGTGTTTGAATTTCGGTATACCCATATCGATCCTATTAGATTTGTTCTAGTTACGAAACGAGAATATGGTAATAAAAATTTATCGCCAACTGTCCCTGACGGGTTTCTCGCCTCTTTCGACTGGATGTTGGGTATTTTTATCCGGGTTACACGGAACCGACCAAGGTTCTTCTTAAAACAGTCGATAGATAACATGCTTGATTTGGTTTTTTATTTATGATTATCTAGAAAATTGCTCGGGAATCAATAACAATCTAGTTCAACCTATAACCGATTAATCGATTTTCAAACGGATTTCAACGTTTAACGTAATATTTCGACATTTTTTACCTCTTCGAAATTGTGTACAAAAAGTAAAAATAATAATAATAAAAAAAATAACGCATTGTTGTGAAACCTATTGTTCTATCATTTCGCTTAGAATATAAAATAGACGTTTTACATATCAGCTCCACTAAACACTGTTATCATTTTATCGAAAAACTCTGAAATACTAAACTAAATGATAAGTACGTATTTGATCTAGAATGAAACTAAATATCCGATGTACAACAAAACGGTACAAAATAATTAGTTATCATTCAATAGATGACCATGATCAATGATCAGTGAAGCAATAAACGTTATTTCTTGGTATGCTTTAAGTGAATAGGTTTGATCCCAGTTAGTTATTCCGTCGTAAAAAGTGACAAATGATCGGTTTGGATCAGTTCTTAACAGTTCTTAAGGTTATTATAGGTATTATACGTGACGTAATGCAAGTATAAAAGATAACAGAAAAAGTAAGAACGAACGTTTCTACACGAATTAAAATATGAAAGTTAATTTACTGCGTTTGTTTAAAATAATCGTAATTTTGAATTAACAAGTCAAATATCTTATCTTTAAAAATCTTATCTTTAAAAATAAATTGTCAACAATTTGTCTTAAATTTGTGATATTGTTGATATAAATAATTACCAACAACGTGAAACAAAAATGAATTTATTTTCACTACCATCGTTAATTTTAAAATGCAGAACTCAAAGAAGGTTTATTTAACCAAATTGCCTTTCAACATAAAGCTTTATATTTACATAATTACGAAAACTTAATAGTATTTTTATCTTTATATACTACTTCTCTATGTAACAGTACTAAGGAAATGTCGAACATTAATTACAAAATAAATTGATGAAATTCGATGGACCGATTACAACGAACAAAATTTAATTATTTCGTAAGAACGGGTAATACACGAATAGACGAAAAAATTCGTTTAATTACTATTTGATATTTATTATTGTAACTATGATTTGAACTTAATACTTATCAACCAAACTTTTTTAAAACGTAAAGGTATTCAATGATTTCTTACACAATATTTCGCCAGGAACATTCAACAGTAATTAAAAGTTGTTTCATTATTATTATTCCCAATTCGTCTCGAATTCACAACGATAATATAAGTATTATAAGGCATAATGCATTGTACTTTTTTCCATGACAAAACCCTTATTGTTGTCATATCTTTGACGTGATATCTCCTTATCCAGTTTTATTTTAAAAATGTAACGACTTAATCAAAAACAGTTGTTATTGTACATATTTATTACCTTGTCGGAGTGATATGGATGAATAAATCGATTGATGCACAATATTTTCAATGGCTACTACGTATGCGTACGCTTTTGCTGCAAAAATGACGGATTTTATGAGCGCATATCCGAAGACAAAATCAATCGATCCCGTGTAACATTTGAAGCTCTAAAAATGTAAAACACATTTGACGGGTTCTGCTGATACTGTATTGGAATAAAATATACATAGGATTTCCATAATGATCTCGGTTGCTTACGTTATTCAAAAATAGAGTCGCATTGAAACTAACCGTTTGCAAACAGTTTATTGAGTACTGTAAATTTAAGTATTTCACACTCGATCATCGCGTCCCGAACACAACGGCCTGCACGAATGCCACAAATACGCATACACCTAAACACATTAATTAAATTCATGTTCTCCATAAAATATAATAACAACGTTGTGCAATGCGTGCAACGTTGTCCAATGGTTCACGAATAATGATTATTATAATAATAACAATCGCTTCGGTTTTCCGACGATATTAAACGCATGAATGTGATGGAATGGCCGTCGAATCGAACCGATAGAGGAGACGCTAACGCGTATATCTACATGGATTTAAATCATTTTTTTTACCCAAGTGTGCGCGATCAAATGCGCGAACGTCAACACTGCGTGAAACGTTTTTCCGTTAGCCAGTACCAGTACCATTCGGTACGAAACAAACTCTTAATAAAAATAAATCTGGTCAAGAGTACATAATAAATATAAACTTCTACGAACGTAACTGTTTAACGTATGTGCGTGCGTGTGTGTGCATGAGTCACATGTAGTCGTGCGCATCAGTAAAAGCACACTATGTTGAGTGGCCGGTAGTTAAGCATTTATACGTTGCACGTCACTAAATAGAATGTTTAAATAATTTCACAGCCTTGACAAAACAAAATCCCTGGCATCCATTTAACGTGTAGGAACTATGGACTTCAACCCACTTATATAGCCCCCTTTAATTTAGCCCCGATTAAGCGAATTGAGAAATAAAAAAATAAAAAATAAATATGAATATTGAATTAATAACAATTAATCGTGTGGTGCAATTTTTTTCTTTATTATTACTATTATTAATTTAACCAGTGCTGAATAAACATACCTCCTGAAAGACGAATTACGAATAAATTATACGCTCAGTACGTCAATACATTACCTACAGTGTACCTATATATATATATATATTTATATGTTATATAGTGCTACGAGTAATGTTGTCGTATACCACCCAAGTATCGAGTGTCATCGTGCGCGTTTAAGCTGAATAAAACATTAGCAAAAATTATACCCGTTTTATTTGTACATTCGAATTACCTTTGATCGTCGTCTCGCCGTGAAGAAAAACAAAAGTTTTTCTCCTAATAAGGCTCATCATTTTTTTCACCATCTTTCCCATCCCTCATGTACAAGCATGATGCATACTTCATACGGAATAATAAATTGAATTAGTTCGGCACTTTCAAAAGGAGCACAGTGAAATAATTTTGTTAACTTTGTCCGCGTTTGTTTTTTGAATTAGCTATTTCCATCCGGAATAATATCATCGTTGCATATAAATCTTGCTTTATTCAATGCGATATTTCATAATAATAATAACAGCATATTTATACATGTAGATGTTCGCACACATTGTCCGAGCGAACACATTCATTTGAAGTAGGCCATAATGCCATGCAGTGCCATTACCATACACATTAATTGTCCTACGACCTTTCCAGTCCGTCGGATAACGGACTTTATTGGTAATCCGGATTTGATGATCCATTTAGTATTGTTTTGTCCGTGATGTATGCTACGAGCCGGAAAAATGTTATTAGTCTATAATAAAATTGCATTATTACTAATATTATTAATATTATTATTATTATTATTATTATTATTATTATTATTATTATTATTATTATTATCATCATCATCATCATTATTATTTTACATTTGATTTCTCTTAACATCTGCATAATACACTGATTGAACGAAACCAAACAAAGAGTATAAAACATTATTATGAAATAAATACTTATTTATTTCGTAAGTAAATGGACAAAAGCGGGAATTGAAACCTCAATATCGGTTTCGGTTGTGATCTCAGTAACTATATCATTTTATTTTCGGGCTTATTTAATACACAGGATTTCGAAAATTTGAATTAAAATTTTGATTTCAAACAACGATGTTCGTTATTATTTTCATTTCGATTTCGAACGACAATTTTTTTGATTTACATTTTATTTATTCATCGTAATCGTTTCTACTTCATGTGAATATCAATTAATTTGGATTGAAGATTATGGCATTTTACTCGTGAAAAACCGTAAGAAACGATAAAATATATTTACATTTCAATGATTGAATTTACATAACATTTTCAAATTCTATATTTTATTGACATTTTCCTCATTTTTATACCCTGTACAGCACTAGAGCATAAATTAATTTAATACTTTTCTCAGATAGTTTACGAGCTCCACTGAATAGTTGAATAATAAATTTTTAGTCAACAATATGCTTCTAAAAACGAATCCGTAATAAAATATTATAATATGTGAATTCATTTCAAACAAAAACCTCAGTTTTCGAATATCATCGTTTCGTCTTTAAATGTTTACTCGTAAGAAATCCGCAGCGCTTGCAGTTGAATTATTCCGTCTTTGCATAACACATGATGCTTTATGTAGGTAGACCTTCACAAAACACTTAAAAATGTTTACGGAATCGCTCGATATAAAACTTGGAAATCGTAACGATAAAATTTTTTTTACGATTTTTTACGTCATAATCGCTTCCCGTCTCGCTATTAATACATTTATACTCAAAATACGTTTGAACTTTGAAAAACATACGACGCTACAATAATATTCTTGTACTGCAAACCAAACATAATGTTTCAAAATACACCAACGTCGACTTTACACCTGTACTCGCACACGCCGCCGTTACATAGGTACAATGTTCATTTCAAACGTGTTATTATAAAAATATCTCGTCGTTCGCAATCGCGCGAATCTCTGCGGACACAAGAACGTGCCGTTATTAATTTGTCCTCTCGTTCTGTCCGATCAACATACCAAATTAAATTATTTGCATCCCGTTTTTTCTCCTCTCATCACTATTGTTGTGTGCACATCGGTCATTGTGCTGCGCGCTATTATCTTCAGATCGTAATCGAGACACATCCTCGCCGGTCGTTTTGTCAATCAATTTCACACCGATATCTCGTTTCCCATTCGCATCGGTTACTTTTATTCTGCATAGGTAGATACGTGTACCAATAAATGTGCATTATTTATGTATAAATATATATATATATGTATAGATATTTTTTTTTCTTCTCGTTAACCATGCAATAATATTCATCCGAGCATTCGCGTGATTTATGATTGGATCTTCTCAACTGTACAATACGCATAAATGCGTTACGTGCAATATATGGTTCTATAACGTACCGTAAAAGCTAACAAAAATTATTTATCCGCAGCTGCCGCCGTGTAGTACCGTGCGCACAGGAGTGCATTTCGTGCGACGAGACGTGATCGTTATGTACGCGCGTATGAGAAAAACAAAAAAAAAAAAAAAAATGTATCTGGTAATTCAAACGAGTGCCGCGATCGCCTTGATTTTTTTTTTTTTTTTGTTGGAATATTATATTCTTTCCGCCGTTTGAGTTTCGATCGATACAGACACGCATAACGTACAACAATGCATCATACATGCGTAATACTGTGTTTGTGCGTGCAGCTGCAGTTATTGTCGTCATCGGTGCCGCAGTGAACTTTACTTCAAACGTTACGAAATCCCCGGCACCCGCGGCGGTAACGTGTGACGACTTTACCGTTCTCACGCGTTATTTTTATTTCGTCGGATGGAAAACGCAGAGCATGACAAACGCCGAGCGCGTCGTTCCGACAATTTTGGCGTACGCTTTTTCTTATTTTTGTACTGTGCATCAGATTTCAACCGTTGTTTTCGTGCACGAGGGCCCACGTATTATTAGTGTTGTGTACGCTAACGCATGCGAACACCAGCGCATTTATGACTATTCGTCCGTTCGGATCGATTGATCGAAATAAATTGTATTCCACAGTTTGTCTTTTACGGATACAAAAATATAATATTCCACCGTAATCTAAAACAAAAACTGTTTTTTTTGAATCCTAATTCTTTGATAAAAATTAAAAATGTCAACGCAAATATTTTGTTTATTTTTTCCCCTCGACCGTTGATGTATTATAACGTACCACTTGCGCTTCTCAAAATACGAGTAAAGTATGAATGATTTGATTCCGTATAAAATGCGATACTCTTAAACCATCAGTTTTTATCTAACTTTGAAGTACGATCTATCGGTTCGTATGTTTATTTCGTCCAAATTAATTGTGTTTATCACACAGTTTCCTTAAAACGCACGTAAGCGTCTAATCTGACATTTAAGTCTAGCTTTTAATTAGTCCTATTTTAATGGTATTCCAATTAGGTTAAACCATCATGATATCTCAACACTATTATACGCACGAACACTTTTTTGATTATTAATTATAAAAAAAAAAAAATTTAAAAAAAATCACCGGCCTACGAGGATATTTAAAACAATAAAAATTTATGTCGTGTACAATAGACAATCCAGACAAACAGAACAACACGTACTCGTATGTTATGCGAATATTAAACGCATAGTACTACGCGTTGAGCAGGATGAGATGGTTAAAATAATTATCGTATAGAAAAAGGGGGAAAAAGCGGGACATTCTGCAGACAAAAATATGTGCATTATACACCTCTTTTACTCGACCTTTTGTCTGGATCAAAGAGATACGCGAGTGCATTGTTACGCGCGTCGTGTCCCGAATGTTGTTTTACGTTTCGTGAACGAGTGGAAAAGCCGTGCAGATACAGACAAACAAACCTATTATGAAATGAGAAATCTTTTTACTTCAAAGAGAATAAGCCCGAACATCAGGAAGTCGTTTATAAAAAGCTTTATGTGAAGCGTAACCCTTTATGGAGCTGGGACTTTGACTATATTGAAAGCTGAGAAAGAAGCTTTTGAAGTGTGTGGTTAGAGAATAACGCTAAAAATCCTGTAGACAGATAAGGTGAAAAATGTTGAGGTATTCAGGAGAATGAATTCTGAAAAATGTACATGGAATACGATAAAATTGAGAAGAAAGTCGTGGATCGGACACCTAGTAAAAAATAGTCCTTCGAAATCCACAACAAAGGAGGAAATAATTGAAAGAAAACTTGGAAGTGGACGGTCTAGAAATGCATTATTGAAACAAACGATGGAGGATACCGGGATAAGAACATACTGAGATCTATGAAGAAATATAAACAACAAAGAAAATTGAGAGAGACGTTAATAATCATTTAAGCAATCGTAGAATTGTTAAAAAATAAATTATTTATATTATTATTATTCACATGTGTGTGTAAACACCGTGGTAACGTTGTCCCCGTATTTATTGCAATCGTTGCAAGCGAACGCGTTAAATTTGTCATGCACCGGCGGAGACTAGCGACCGACAGCCGAGAAGCTGCGCCAGGATACACTATAATACAGCTGCACCAGAGCAATTACAGCAATAATTTAAACAATAATGATATGTGCGTTTTCGTGTACATCACACAGTGTGCGCGTAATATCCCTTCTGCGTACGTGCCGCGACCGAGTTCCGTCGAGCGTCGTCTATTTCGGGACGCGACGCACGCACTCCCCTACGGAATTTACATCGCGCAGTACAACGTTTTACAGAGTAACCGTGCGACCAGCCATTACCAGCTGTCGGTGTTATGCCACCGTGACTCCAGCTCTGTTGGACAAGGTTATATATATATTGATTAGTTATGTTGTTGCGTCGAGCGTCATCGATTACTTGATTTTTTTCGGTTTATCGCGCACTTTGTTCGATTCCACTTGATAATTTGACAAATCAACTGCAATCCATCCTCGGAATCGACCCGTAGTTTTATGCATTGTACGGGAACTTGGCTAATGATGTATAAATATATATATATATATATATATATATCATTAAGTGACACTAAAAATTGTACAATTATTGTACAAAACCTCTACTACCCACTAGACATGCCTACCGTTTGTAGAAAAGGTAACTCTAGAACCGAAGGGACGTAGGAAATACTTAATACTTAATACCCGATTGAGACTCCTTCTGATTTCCACAATCGCGATTGTGGCTCATCCGACCAGACCGTTTCCCCTAAACCTATGCCCGAAAACTAAACACTGGCGGATTTCCTAAACTTGATCCATGGCCCTATTTGGGTGCGTACAGAACCTCGATGTTAACCATTGAAAATAGAATATGTTCAACGCTGAACTGTGATCCAAATGTCAGAAAAATGCTATTTAATATACCGTGTCGGTTCTCGATGAGTTCCCGATGATGATGAGTTGATTAAAACGGTGTACGTGTTGGCACTAGCGTCCAGATCGGGAAAAAAATAAAATCAACATTTATGTATTTAATTTTTTTTTTTTTTGCGTGTACATTCTTATGATATGCGTTAATATTGATTGTTGATGGAAACATTTTGCGATTCGGACTTTAGGAAGTAAATCTTAGGTCTAGCCTATGCAGCGGCATGTCAATAAATAAACTCGTGCCCTTACGGCACTTCCAAGGTCCCGGAACCGTCCCCGCATCGCAGCTACAACCCGGTCGGCCGCCCCGACGAACGACGCGCCTAACCCGGACGATGATGAACAACACGATATTTTGTGCAAGTTTCCGGCCTCGCTGGCTTTTAATGGCTTCGCGGGCTTTTCATTAATATTTCTTGTAACACCGCTGTTACGTATGGTACAATAATAATATACACTGTACGTCGCGAACAGCGCAGTAATACATCAGAGGTCGTATATTATCGGCGTTGATGATCATAATTATAATAATAATAATAATAATAATAATATAATGATAATCGTAATGATTACTATCACTGGTATACTCGTGCGTGTCGTAATATCGCGTCGACGGCGAACAGAAGCCGACGGAAAACAACAAAATTATAATTTATGCGCGAGCGTTTAAGAAGAGAGAGAGAGAGAGAGAGAGTGTGCGCGCACGTGTCGTTTCCACCTGGAAATGAAGTTTTAACCTAACCGATAGTAGAAGTAATAATAATTGTTGCTGCTCGTCGTTATTACACATCTATAAGAGTACCCACGGTAGTTGTGCGCGGTTTCGAGTAAATAGCGGCCGGAGGCTACTACGTTTTAATATTAATATTATACGTACACGCGTGGCGCTTCCTGCCGTTCGGCGACGATGAATTTCTTCCCGTCCTCGTATTACTTTGCGCACAGGGTGTCCCGCGAGCGTTTACTAATTGCAAAGCTTCGTAACGTGTCCCCTGCGCGTCGATAAAAATAAAAAACAAATTCTGTTGTCTTTCGTTCATTTCATTTATAATTATTTTTATTTCTGAGACAACATACAAGAGTCAAGGCTACTCGAGACGTTTTTTTTTTTTTTTTTTTGTCAAACAATTGTGTTTATATAAATTTTTGGGCAAACAATTAAAAATAAATACGTTTATTTTTATTCCGTGCACCTCGAAGGCATCGTTGTCGTTTCGCAGAATTTATTTTCCGGCTTTATTTATTATACGGCTTCATTTCATCAACTCCGTGATTATTCGAATTCGCAGAAATATGATATTATTTCATATAATTTGTGGCTTTTTATTTTTTATTTTTCTTTATCAGTAGAATATTCTGCGCTTGATGAAAATTGTTTCTGTTGATTAACAAAATAAATATTGGAGATCGTGAAGTTTACGAAATGAACTGTTAACATTTTCAGAAAAAGTATATCCTATAAAACTTTTGCCGACTGTAACAGTTTTAAATTTTACAAGAAAGAAAAAAATAAATATTCGCGCTTAACGTTCAGGTTTATTTAAAAAGAATTACTACAATATGTAGTCCTCGGTCGCATTGAGGGAAAACAAACAGAATTCGATGATCATTACGGTAGATAACCGTGGAACACCCTGTATAAAATGTTGCACGCGCATAACACACGAACCCGCACAGGTACACGCAGCAGCAAGAATATCGCATAACTACAACACATTATTTTGTAATAATATGACCTGGCCGCAGTATATTATAATATAAACAGAGTGCCGTGTATGTACGCGTTTCCGGCACTTTCCGCACAGTTCGCTAACTTTGATTTATTAATCATAAGCTCGGGAATTCGGCTACTAGTTTTTGGGTTTTATTTGCATTTTATATTTAACGAACACCACCTATTACGCAACAACATTCGTACAACTTGCAGCCGGCGAGCGGGTTTAGTCGAAAGATGATGAAAATGCATTACTGTATCACGATACTGCGGATAATATGAAATTTTTCCAACAGGCAACATTTGTTTGTCTTTGTAAATTTTTATATTTTCTGAAAAACCATTTTTACGTTACATGAGATCAATGTTGTGCAAAAAAAAAAAAATCAAACAATATCTCTTATCACAATATTTTTTTTAAGATTTTCGATTCGATTTTTTTTCTTTTTTTTAACAATGAAATATCGAACTTGCAACGGTACGCAGTATTTCTAAATATCCATATTTCAGACCAGCGGCGAAAGAGCTACAACGTTTTTACGCTTCTCCACTTGGTTCATTTAAACATTAAATACCGTTAAATAACATTAACTATAAAATATCGGTGTTCGATTTTCATGTGTTAGTCGCGTAAAATAAAGTTGTTAGGCTAAAATGATTGTGAAAAGCGTGTTGTAGTGTAGAGTCGATCAAGAGTGATGAAAACATTTACGAAACAAGGAGTTATAAAAAAATAAATAAAACAGTCCTGTGCATTATGGACGTATTGAAAACAAAACGGAATAAGTATTTATTTTTTTGTTTGTTGAATCAAAACTCGAAAAACTCACGTTAAACGTTAAACAAGGGGAATTGCCGGCATTCGTATACCATAAAAATAATGCATTCGCCCTTCACGGCCCATTCCGAGCCGCCTCTTCGACCGTTGTCCCGGCCCGGTCACACAATGCTGCGTGTACACGACCGCAGACAATAAACACGGTAACGACAATGGAACGTTAATACTATAAATGTTTTAAAAGGTTTTTATTTTTATTGTCTTTCAATTCGTATTGTACATAATATCTATCTACATATATCTGCGGTTTGGTCCATCAAAGGCCATTCTCACATTTTGACGTGGTTGAGATTATGGATCTGATCATGTTGTAGCAAACACAAAATGAGTCTTACGATGAAATAAAACAAACCCGATTCAGTAGTGCAACATCATTTCTCAAGTGCTAGCATTGGATTTAAAAATCTTAAGTATGTATTGAAAATCGGTGAATTTAACGTTTTTATTATTGAACATAACGTGCCGTACGCTTTTCTTGCACCAAGCCACACATACATAAGTACGTAAACGACTTCCGGACGGTGAACGCGATTTACATTTTCTTATTTTTTTTATTTTGGAAACTTCGTAGCATACGCACGGCCTTGGTCACCTAGTCGCTAAGTCACCAAGTGCTACACAGCGCACATGAACGGATGATGCAATCGTCCCCGGAGTACGTAATTTGTCTTCCGTTTAATCGTTTAAAAGTTTATCCCGTTACAACATGTACGTATTACGTGTATATGCGTACAAAGCGAATAAACTAATTTTGGACCGAGGCGGCAGACTTCAAAACTCTATTGTAACTAAATTAACGCTGCCGGGTGCACCGCCCTCGACCCTCGTCCGTGTGCGCGTGCACGATGCGTAGTGCACCTAATGCGGTGCGAAAGAGTTGACTTGCCGCCCGCGCGCAGTGTGGGTCACGTTGTGCGTGTTGTGCCGCCGCGCTGCTGTCGACGAACCGTCGTGGGGTTAACCTGATTAACGCAATATTGTCCCCCGGGCGAACGTCCGCGATTCCTCCTGGCGAGTCGTGTCCAACGCATTACTATCGCGCATAGGGCCGGCGTTAGGGGTGGGCGACCCCTGGGCCTGTTGAGAGCAGACCCCGCCTCGATGGTACGACGTTAAGACTGGAAACGAATTATATTATTCTGTCCATTTTACGAACTATCAAGGTGTACAACAATATGGTAAACGACTATTTTTCAGTCGGTAGTATTTATTATTATTTATTTATTTAATTATTCATCGGTTACAGTTATTTTACTGATAGCATCAGATAATGGTTATCGTAGCGATTATCACTATCGAAAATGTCTGTAATATAATACACGATAGTACCTTTCTTGGTCGTATAGTCGACACTCGATGGTTGTGAACAGTAATTTTCTGGCACGTTGACGAATCTTCATTTGTTTTAATCAAAATGCACTACGTTTCCATGATTTTGATTTAAGAGGTACGTTAAAGTTTATTTAATATTGATCCCATCCGTATCCCGAAGTATTGTTATTTTAAAATTAGGCTTATCGTAAATCTATATCTAAAAAACAATTGTAATTGATTATTGTGATAGATGGGTTGCAAAGATACATGTATTCGCCCAGGGCGCTAATATTTGAAGCACCAACCCTGTTCGTACCAATTCATGGTTCGAATGCTGGGGTTAAGTTAGCCGGATGTCGTGAAAAATACTATTGGACCGGCATTCGCAGCATTACGATTCGCTGCAGTTGATTGCCGTAGTAGCGTGACGCAGACCTCGTGATATCCACATCATGTACCACATGTTCGATTAGGATGCTGATTATTGTCCATTGACTTAACGAAAACGAGTCATGCAATAGCGGAATATTCAACGATTAAATTTGATAGGTTTTTTTTCAGTAATATTTATACTCGAAAAGTAAACCGAAAGCAATTAATAACATTCTCGTATTTGTATTTGAATAATTTTCAAATAACTTGAAAAGTTTTGGGTTTTTTTTTCATTTTTATTTAAATTATACCTTTTTTTCTGACGTTCCGCGTTTTGTTTTGATTTTAATGAATCTGCAAATTTAAATCATCAATGAACCCGGGCTATACAGTCTGACAATAATAATTTATGTCGTTTAATCAAGAACACGAATCATCATTACACAAACACTCCCATTTTTACGCCAAATATTTAATATTACATATCTCAAAGTGCACGTATACATTAATTGTGTTAAAGCAATATTATTACTAAAATCACGATAAAAAAAATCACCCGTACACCGATAAAGAATGTAACTATCACTGATGCAGACCTAAAAAAAAAAAAAATCTTAAGTGTCAATTGTTAGTAAAAAGGGTGAGTAGGGTTAATTCCTTATTCCTCATATTTTTTCCATGATCGATACGCTAAAAGAATTAAAATTCGAAATTTCTAAAATTATAAATAGATGTGTAGAATGTAAACAAAATATCCGTTTCTAATAAACGCGATAACAATGAAATGTTTGGTATTTTTGATTTGTACAGAAAAAAGGACAAAATTCGTCAATACTGTTTGCAGCTATAAAGTTTAAATTATAGTGTTCCCGTACGACTGCGTATCGCAAATTTTATTAGAAGTGTACGCGTCACAAAAAATGTAGTTTTACGCCGTGTGACCCGCGTAACGATCCACTACACCGCTGGTAATTATTAATGTGAAACGATCGGTTTATCGGTTTTGTAAGAAAAACCACATGTACATGGATTAATTTTAATCATGGCTGCAGCGAGTCGATACGGAAACCGACCGTGCTCACTCAATCCATTGCTACAAAATTACTTCTCGAATCGCAGCCACGGTCTTAAGAGTTGATCCTGTACACTTCTATACGGCTTTATGGTACTCGACTTGACACGTACACGTACACACACACGCGCACGCACGCAGACTGATACGCGTACCGTATTGTAATACTATTATTACGGTGTGGGCAAACGCGAAAAAGTGGATCGTTACAACGAATCGTATCACCCACATTACACATGAAAAATAGAAACGCCGAGCAGCTGCAACGTTTTATTGTTTCGACGGCGGACTTACTCGTATTACCATCGTAACGACGGTAAGCCGTCGATGCACCGGACCGAGACGACGCGGTGGCCAATTGCGACGTGTATAAAAATTATAATAATAATAATAATATATCGTTATCTGGGTAGAAGACCGTGTCGCGCGGAGCATACGGCGAACGCACGAGCGTATTGCGTATTATACGTATACGTATAATATTATAATATTGTGTACAGACGGATGAATACGTGGTATTCTTTGAAAAGTACGACGAAACCGACGACCCGGTAACCGGTAAGCGTGACACACACGCACACGTGTGCAGGTATATATGGTTTCCATTATTACAATGCGTCATATATATATATATATATATATATATATATATATGTGTGTTCTTATTGTTATTATATTTTCGCGGTTTGGTGGAGACAGCCCGCAGCCGGCGGAACGCGACTTCAACAACCCGTAACGCGTGTGTGCAGGCGCATATGTGTCCGACAGTGGAGAGATAGACATTGAGAAACACTGAGAGAAAGTAACATCGAGACTGGGAACCAGAGAGATACCGTATTAAATGGATATCTAGGTGACCATCCACCTAGGTTGCTTCGAACAAACTCGTATTGTTTTGTTTTCAAAATTTATTTCGTCTCGCGCTCGACGTCGTTGTAATGCAACCCTGAACTGTAATCGATTTATTCATTCTCGTATTGCCGCATATATCACATTGTCCAGACAACCTAACATCGTTAAAGGTTTAAAATAAATCTCTACAGTCAATCGTTTCATCTTAACCCTGGACGAATGCGTTCAAAGTAACATATGAAAAAAGTTTGTACAGATACAAATACATGTACAAAGAAGAATTATAGAGCTAAATGGCGTCCGTATCAGTGGGGAAGTATTGTATTTTACAAAAGTAACATATTAGTTAGAATCAATGTATATATTTATATTTTTATTTTTTTTTTTAACGAACGCTGTTGTAATCCTGTTACGCGTGCGTGCGTATCACGTCTACGTCGGGTGATCTAACATCAGTCCGCCGCACGTTCTCAGACACTGGTTAATTACGATCACCTCCAAACGCGTACGCAGACACTAAACTTTGCGCGTGGTGTTAATGTTGCCGTCCGTGCGTGGTGTACAGCTATTCGCTCGTGTGACAAAGGGCACGATCGGCGTGACGCCCGTTACTTAAGGGTTAGCCTCCCAAAACCGCAGGGGTCACTGTTTTTCGGTTCCTCGAAACGGTCCGTCTTCCGACGGGACCAGTCACGCGCAACACGTTCAACGGCGAGTTGGGTGATAATTAACTCCACGTGAACGATTATCAATACGCGCACATGAACCTGCCCAGAACCCGTGAATCGGACACCGCACGAGAGAAGAGAGCGCGTGTGGGTACGAGAACGAGAGAGAGAGAGAGAGAGAGAGACAAAATGTCGCAGCAGAAGAAAGAAGACAAGAGGAAGAGCTGGTCGATAGGACATCCGTTTCAGGCTAAAAATGTTTAACCATACACGCGTATCGCATTGTTGTTCCGAGCTTGTGTGTGTGTCGTCCTTCGTGCTCTGCTGGCGTACGACGACGACGTGTTCGAGTATTTCCACTCGACGAGACCCGTAGCAGTGGAACGCGATAATAATCGTCTCGCCGCGTTTCCGGTCCCGTCGAAGCGAATTCGGCTCTGGGGCAGGTGTGTGCAGACTGTTTGTCGACTGCGACCAGAACGCGGGCCAAAAGGTTACGACCGGCGCTCTAGCGCGTGCGCGGGGCCACGTGTTTGGCATGATTACTGGTCGCGGAACGATTGGCGCGCGACGAAGATCGAAAACAATAATAATAATAATAATAATAATAGTATACACTGTCGGTGTTATTATCATTTTCGCCTGCAATAATAACAATAACAATAATAGTAACAATCATCATCGTCGTTGTCGTTGTCTTTGCGCGTTAACGAACCGTACTCGCGATCGATTGCGTAATCGATTCTTTCCGACAAACCCGACGACGACGGCAACGGATATTAATGTGTTTACGCAATTAATCGCCGTCGGATTGTTCGCGCGCGGCTGCGCGATCGACAAATCGTAAGCGATTCGATACGCTACAGTCGCCCTCGTCGCACGTCTCCCTTCGCCGGCCGCCACAATCGCACGCGCGGGGCGTACATCGATTCCGCCGGCACTATTGATTCCACCGACTACTGTTCATGAAATCAACGATCTATCGATTCCGGCGGCTTTTGTTATCACTTGATTATATTTATTCGTAGGGGGAGAAGAAAATAATAAGCTGTAGACAATCGATATAACCTAATTTTATAAAATATAAATAAATATAAATATACTCAAATATAATAGAAAAAAAAAAAATTAAAAAATTGCTTAGCAAAATAATAATTACAATGTTACGTTAAGATATTTCTATTTCCATGTACGATTTTTATGAACAGTATCCGGCGGGATCGATAACCGACGAGGTCGATAGTTTTTTTTTCGAAAAAAGAAGTTACGGTAGAATCAATATATCCCCTCATACACGCGTAATGCCCACTACTGTTGTTGCACCGGCGTTCTAACAGACCTAGCTGATCATCGAAATGTACACGAATCTCCCGATGTTAGGACGACCCCTTGCTGCGTTCTGCAATGCACATGCATATCTTACATCATATGGTGGGGGAAAGATTAAAAAATCTTAAATACATAAATTTGATGTTCAAAATGTATAAAAAAAAAAATTTTTTTAATCGAAAATCGACGCGAGGAACAATTAGTTCAACAACTTTCTGGTTATTAATAACCTTATATCTCCAGTGCGGAATACGAGTTGCTAATGAATAATCGTTTTCCCTCCGAAGGATATAATGTTATACTTAAGGTAAATATATACAAATAAATCGATACAAATATTAATATTTATCTATATTTCCGTGAGCATAACAAATGATATATCTGTAAAATTACTGTAAATTGTTCATTACCGTAATTTCACTAGGTATTCGATAAGCTATATTATAACTTTTAATGAGGAAAACCTTTCGAGTTTATATCGAAATCAATGGAGAATTATTTTGGCCCGTGCATTTCATTTTCTCTCTTTGACGATTTATTAATTTCCATCGTTTGCAATACGGTAATTGTTATTTCATGGCAACACCAGAAAGATTTTGAAACTACAAACATAAATAAATTAAACAGTAATTTGATGGAGACTTCTAATATGCTTCACAATACGAACTGAATACTAAGTAAAACTATAAAAACTTCAATTGAGGAACCGTGAAACATAAAAAAAAAATTTAAATATAAAAACATAAACTATATATTTAAATGGTTTTTTTTTCTGAAAAAGGAATAATATTGTTAGATCTATCAGAAGTTTATCGTACAATATACTATAATTAACTGCAGCATAAAAATCAACTACGAATAGAAAGTTATTATTTCAGTTGTTTTATACATCGAATAAATATAAAACATTTTTTGATTCATTAGAAATGAATGTGAATTAAATGGTAAAAAGAAAAAAAGTGTGCTGCGAGTCTCCAAATATGCACGCGATATAGTTTGATCTATGAACTCGGTTTGACAGAAAATGTCTGCAAACTATCCCTGTACACACTCGAAGTAAACATTTAAATTTACATAATACTGAAATTTTATAATAAATGGGTTATTATTCACGGGATTCCAATTATTAAACCAATTTAATAGTGCTTTCTCGGTCCTGCGACAGTTAATGGTTTTTTGTTCGATGTAGCCCGACTTTGCAGTGCTAAATCTGACAATGTTGCATAAAATAAACCCTTATATTGAAATTGAACATTATGGACTGTTGGTCCAAAGTCTAAAGTTATGATTAATGTTATCACCGAAAAACACCGAAGACAGTTATTAAACAATGGATACGTAAAGTGAGTTTAGATATTTATAGCTTGAGGGTTTGTTGCGCAGTACCATTATTCTGAAATATATCGACAAAAAACGTTTCTCATTGGAGTGGTTTTCGTTGAAATTAAAATAGTTTCCACGAAATTTTTATTTACTTTAAAATTAACGTTATACATAATTAACGACTTTGAACCCCCCGAGAAGGCCGTTCGAGGATAACTTGCTTTTCATGATGTCCAATCGACCCTAAACATTTTAAATACAACTAGTAATCGTTTTCATCAACGTGGGGTACAAAATTGCGGCACGAGCTTTGACGACACAGCGATGCGGAGAAGTTTGCATTTCGTTCGGACCACTTTCGTTGTACCATATATGAACAATTAACTATCAATTAAGTATTATTATGTCAACAAGGCACAATACATGAATGCAAAGCACCAATAGTGATAAGAATTATGTTTGTTGATAATAGACGATAATATTTACGTAGAAATATCTATATTTGGTGGAAACGTAAATCTTGTTTTCAGCGGAAACGATGCGTGCCCGTCTCACGAATTAACATGTTGAACTGTGCTTCTTGTGTATAATAATTTACAAATATATCGGGCTATGTACTCGTATTTGTGTGGAAAGGTCCGTTGACGCAGATGAAGTTGCATTACAATTCGTTTATATGCACGTAACATAATATGATGGGATAACACCCGACTTATACGCGTGTACTCAAGGGTCGAATTTGATTATTTCAAGGATCGTGGAAACATAATATCTTCGAACAGTGCAATGGAAGCACAACAATATCCGATATGAGTATATACTTTTAAGTACGTGCAAATCCCTAATGGAGTAGATCGAAATTTTAATATTTTATCAGTTCGTTTCAAGACTTACCACTCACTTGAAAATAGAATTATACGTATACACCAAGTCTTGGTACCAATCGATCATATTCTCGACGTATTCTATAAGTTTTTACTCGCGCAGGGAAAAGGATATGAACAGTTTAATCTATCCTAATATTTATTTTATTAGTTCTATTTTAATGCATGACCATCAGACCTAACTAATTAGCTAATACCTTAAAACGGTCTACAGGGATTACCGGATTACCGATTGCCCATCTGTCCAATTCGATTCTGGTGGCGCACACAGATAATACGAATTAATTGTAACTGTGCACTCTATAATATTTTAGTCTACACGCATTACGGGTTAAGTATATATATATATATATATATATATATATATATACAAACAGCACAAATGAATTAACACTATTCGTATTTTGCTCAGGATAGGAAAAAAAAAAAACAATAATTTTTAAATCAAAAAATGTAAGTTTTATTTGTTTTACATTTAGAAGTACAGAATCTGAACGAAAGCACAGTTAGAATTTGTGATAAATTTATTATTAACATGGCATTTCTGAACAAGATGTGTCATCCACACTTGAGTGGAAATTTAATAACGTTCTCTGGGAAAAAGTAAGTTAAAATAAAATCATGTTTCGTATGCAAATATCGTAACCATCGTTCGGCTGATACCTAACACTTATCACGAGGAATTTAATCTTACGTCGTACTTTCCGACTTATCGACGGCGTATACGATTTCTTCCGCAAAACATATCCACGAGATCGATTTCCACGGGATAACAAGGGAAATACGGCTCCTTGGAAACGGGAACAAACGTCACCCGTGTTTGACGTTACTCGCGCGAACAGGACGCGAAACGTTGAAAAACGAAAGACTTGGAAGTTTGACGCACCACGGTCATTATAGCACATTCGACCGTTACGACTCGTCGCCAGAGCTGTCAGTGGACGAAAACGATGTTAATTTTCGATGTTGATTCGGTGTTGAAAAACGCCGCGGCTTAACCTTTTACTTCAATCTTTGCACCTTGCTCGTTTGATAAGCCATACGGATTTTTCCGCACCGCGCGTCGCGCGTTTTTTTGTTTTCTCACGTAACGCGTTCGTACGGTGTTCACGGAAAAGTTTGTTCCTTTCCCCGCGCGGGACCCGTCGTAACTGGTAATTGGAATATTCGAGTTGGCTCATGATTTTCGTACCGGTTCGCGGAAAACGTTCTCATTTTATTATTCCTTTTTTTTTTTCTTCTTCTTCTTATCTCCTCGCTACTAAACGTACAATTCGGTTCGACTGGTTATGAAAACACGCGATGAACCCGCGGCAAACTTCATAGCGGTTACGGCGAACGTAACATCACCGTCGGAACATTATTACAGTTAATCGTTTTCGGTAATTAAGAAAACCTAACGAACGCGCGCCTTAATTGGACGCGGCGGATCGGGACGCGCGTCCATATCGCAATGGTCGGGTTCCGCCGACGCGTGCTACGCTTAACGTCAGCGGTTCCCAAACTACGCTCCGCCGGAGTCCTTAGCGCAACTGTTTCTCCGTTCGTTTTACCGTTTAAAAATCGAACAACGCAACAATCGCTCGAACGCGGTTCAAAACAACGAGCACATATGTTTTTTACAACACCCCGTCAACTCAAGTATAATTCTCCGTTACGCCTTGTACAAACATTATCGAAACCCCGGTTAGAGAATATCATTTTTTGATTTTAAACAACAAGCATTCCCGTTTCCCAGTTATCACCCGGCCAGGTGTGTTGTATAAATATAATATTAAACGTATCTCGTTTTGAGTTTCCTTCTACGTAGGATACACGTGACACGTCTATCGTCAAAACCAGCCAAGTCCATTATTTGAAAATTTTCAGAAACGACTAAAAACGAATAGGAGGTTAAGATTTCACTCTATGCTTTTAAAATCAATATGAAACCAAAGCTTTGAGGTAAATACACACGGTGTACGTAGATATACTTTAAAACGTGATTATTATAAGAATAATGTGGATTTATAATTTGCATATAGTTGGTTTCGATTCCAAATTTGTGAGACAGCTGTTTTTGAAACGAAATATTTTATAAATTTTCTGTACGTGGCTGGTTTCAAAAACTACTGGAATAAAGGTGGTTTAGAAACTAATGAAATCAATGTTATAATACCTACTCACAATGATCAACTTTACTAATTAAAAACAATATTTGCATATCATACCTTTTATTTGTATATAACTATTACACTATAAGTCATAATTAGTATACAATTATTTGCTTATATTATAAAAAAAACATCATCTTTAACATTGAGAATCCTATACATTTTAATTAAATTAGTAACAATACATAAAACTTCTTTTATTTTATTCATATCAGCAATAATTATTTTGGTAGGAAAAAGCATGAGTTTGATTATAGCTGTTTTAATAATTAAATCTTCAGATGGCTGGTTTTAAAACTAATGCCAATTTCCATGTCATTTTAACTAACTTATAGGCTCTTTTGATACCTAATATTTTTACACATGATGTAATATAATAAAACCAATTCAAAAATGCAAAATTAAATTTTGTCTTTTAGCTGGTTTTGTTAATAAACGTCTCATATCATGTATATTATGCTTCAAAGAACGCTGGAAAATAAAACTTTATGTTGAATATTTCTTAGGGCTCCGCGAGAAAATACTGCTTAAAAAAGGCTCCGTAGCTGAAAAAGTTTGGGAATCGCTGACTTACGTTAAATACGAGCCGAATGGTCATGTAATAACGATCGAATATTTTCTCATATCTTTCGACAAATCCGAGTGAAAATCGTATAAAACACTAAAAAGTCGAGACATCGTGCTTGCGCAAGTTTCCCAGAACCGAATGCGAATTTAACACACATTTGTCAGAGCATTTTGATGTGTATAAAAAATAGTAATAGAATGTTCCACTTTTTTCTTTTCTTTTTTTGTGAACATTATACGTACGTGCATATACGAATACATAATATTATTATGAACTTAATGTTATAAGTATCATCGATCGTTGTTGGAACATTGATCTTCTGTCGTCACTTGCATTTTCGTATTTTAAACATTCAAGGATTAGAAGAGCGGTGGACGTGTACCGATTATTTGTGACGATCTATATTATGGTATACTCAAAAAGAATGAATGATGTTATTCACCATAGTCTTGCGTTTCGCGAATTGATTGTCCATTCGGTTAGCGATCTTTTACTTTCGCCTATATCAACACAATGAATTATAATACCAGTGTAATGGTGTATTATTCTGATTATACGGTTTATGTCTGAGACGCCCCAGAACCCAATGGAACAAATTATTGCAATGAATCGGGCAAGTTGAGCATTCCTAAAGCAAGTACGGTATCCTAAAATGTGGAACCAGTGTATTCGCGCGTTCTCCACCTTGATATAATTATTTGCGTAGTAATAAGTGATACAAACTGATATGATGTTATTGATTTTCAAAATGTATTAGGTTCGATATTATCATTGATGTCCTATTTAGCTCAATTCATATTTTTTAATAACCCTATTGAGCTCAGAAAATATATTCTCATTCCACGCAGTGTTATCAATTTTTTGGTTCGTCTACAACCGGGCACCAGCACGGCTCTCGATTTTTTATACCGTTTGTACGATTATTATTTATATTTATACATATAGTTCGTAGGTTCGTCTTATACTAATAATATATTGCGAAACATTCGTTTTGTTCGATCGTTATTTGTTATCTATCCTCATATAATATACTCTAATTTCGAAAAAAATACTAAATTGCCCAAAATCGAATCGATCCCACTTTCAGTCATTGTTTGATCTTTGTGTATCGTGTAATAACTATTACTACTAACTTAAACTTTTAACAACCGTATCTGAATTGTTAAATTATAATTTATTATTTTGTATATACTAATTATTATAGAAAATAATGAAATAAAATTTAACTTACTTTAGCTTAGTAAGTAAGTTAAATTTACAATTCACAATCCTACAAGTCGCATCCACACATACACCAAGGTATAAAATAAACTCGGGTTGAAACGATGACGAAAATTCGATTGAAAACAAATCCTTAAAAAGATGTATATTTAACTGAAGAACAACAAATAAATGCAACCATTATATCTTAGGAAAAATGTTTAAAAAATAAAAATTCTGATAATTTACTTAAATATTTATTGAAAGGGGGCAATAAGTATTTAAGGATACCACTTTATATGCTATATATATATGCGTGTGTGTGTTTATGTGTTTATTATAATTTATTTCGATGCAAGTATAAATTATTTTTTAAAACGGCAATGTTGCACGTATTTCTGTACTCAATCGTGGCGCGTTTTATTAGTTTTTCGGTTCTATATTGTTTAATTTGATTTGCACTCAATGGGATAGTGAAAAAGATAAACTGTACTCGATTGCGTATAAGCGATATTATTGCTAACATTTATCGTGAACTCTTGATGACAACAACCGTGGAAGTAAGATAACGTCATCAACTTCACCAGAAGGAACACAATATTTTGTGCCGAAAAGCGCAACATACGGAAAGGAATTAATAATTACGCACGTTTATGGAAAAATACCTATATAATCAGATAGGTCTGAATGTGGTATACTAGTATAGAGCTCTTTCAGTCATGTCAAACCGACGGCCAAAAAAAAAAGATGGGAATCGTTGAAAACATCTTTGAGATCAACAAAAACCGAACACCAGTGTGGATGTTAATTTGTTAATTTGCAAGTATTATTATTTAAATTAAAAATCAAACTATTCAAATCATCTCCAAACGAAGTTTTCGTCGTTCTCGACACGAGTACAGGAATACACCCAAGGTCTTACTTTGGGTAAAAGGAGAGCTAGGGAACGATTTGTATTCATACTTACAGTAGGGCAGTATTTATTTAGTTATTACGGTTAATTGCTAATACTATGGTGCGGGACAAAACATTGTTAGCTTTGAATAAATATTTGTATAATTAACTTGTTTCGACGGCGAATACGATTGTTATTTATTAATTTTGTTAATAATTAATAATGTTGTTTTAAAAAACCGTTTCTGAAATAAGTTGTTTATTTTTTATTCTTAACAACCGTTATGTTAGGTTGTCGAGAGTTTTATTTTTATTAATGTATTAATGTTCGGTGATTTCCCATTGTATCTGCGTCTATTGTGTATAATATTGCATTCTATAAACTGAAGTAACAGAAGGCGAAAGTAAATTAAAACAATTTTAAAATTTGTTATGTTGCACGACAACGCTTAGGGTGTACAGTCAAAGCTATTGTTTGTGTATTTATTCGAAAATGTAATACGATATTATTTTCGTACACTTTATCGGAACGCTTATGCGTTTGAGTCCGACGAGTTTCGACTAACAAAAATGTTTCGCGCATTGAAATACCGCCTAGCTTCAAGCGCGCGTCGATGCGTGCGATTCGAATATTTTGTTCGTCCATAACTGTTACACGACCGTTATCTATACGTAGACGGCTTCCCCGTTGTCTGTTCCCGACTTGGTTGTCGTGTCAACGGATGGGCAAAACTGACACGACGTATCCAATCAGCGACCTTACCGCGGTCGGGCGTCAAAATGTATTCCGAGATCCATACTGCCGGGATGCTGCGACGAGTTGTACCAAACGTTGTTCGAGATCATACGCCAGACGTGATTTATTCGTCATTATTATTTTTCCCTTTTTACCGCGCGAACCGCGTAGTGTACACACAGCATAGGTAGTAGGTATCTGGTACCCGCGCTTTCTACGCGTGTAATATTACATTGCATTATGTCCACAATACCGTCAGCGGAGTTCCGCGAACATAAATAATATTCATATAATATGCGAGTGTTACACACCGTGGAATGTACTTATTGTTACGGGCGGGCAAACAAAGCAAACACGTATATTAATGCGTGCGTGTTTTCGTGATGTTTATAATTTTGTTTCGATCGGCGATACCGTTCGGGACGCCGTGGTATTATATTTATTTATTTATTTATTTTTTTTTTTTTTTGGAAAAAAATAAACTTTTGGTTTTATCGTATCAAAATTATGATCTAGTACGTGTAAAATTTGGTCAGTTCATTCGGAACATTTTTTGTACCTCAAATTGATTATCAAGAAACATAATATTGTTATTTCGCTGGACTATTTGTTTCTTATTATTAATAATATAATTAATTAAACTATTCTTATTTCTTACTTTTATTTGTTGCTGTAATACATTTTTTTTATTTACCGTCAACAATCGCAAAGCGCTGTAGAATTTTACCTTGGATGTTGCCCACCCGATATCGTTAAATCTGGCACTGCTAGAAAGAGTAAGACGTATTAAAAATTCTGCGATATATTACCTATACATAAACGCCTTAGAAAAATACGGCCAACTGCCCACTCGAATGGGTTGCCTGTCGACACAGTATACCGTCCGTTGTATTATAGAAACATTGTACACAAATTATTATGGTACAGTAGTTTTACAATGGAAAAATAACGTGATTCACATTAATGATAATAAATTACTGTGAAATTAATACGATAGTGATTTTTCCGAATCGAAAAGAATAAATGAGTGCAGTGTAATAATTGAATAATTAATTATTAATTAATAACAGCGGCGAGCGCATATCCGACTGCAAAATCAACCATAAGGTTGAATACAAAAATAAAGAAGGATAATTAATACTTCAGGAACGACAATCCGTGTTACTTTCTACATGTATATTATTATACGATCACGGACAAATACAGATTCAACATCGCTTTATTATCATAACGTTATTACCGTAACGATTTGCGATAAAAAATGTAAAAAAATAAAAAAATATATACGAAAAATATACGTTCACTCCGGTTTACAATAGGCTCGAAGAAACTGAAAGAAACTGTGTGTTGTAAGTATAATATTTTACACGCTTTTTCTTATTAACGTGACGCGATGCGGATCTACTACGTTAGAAATAATGTAACATTTTTTTTTTTTCTGTACGGTAAACTTTTAAAAATTATGATTCATATTATCTTTCTTTTACTTTGTCTTCTGTCGGGAAATTCTTTCGATTAGTAAAACTAAGTTCTTAAGCCGCGCAGCCACATTCTTTAATGCTGTTATTACTGTTGATAATAATATTATGTAGGAAGAGTTTTAGTTGAACGTTTTCGGCGTACACATTATAACCACGCGCTCCGCTAAAGGACGTATGAACGGTGAAATAATTAAGAAATTGACAACCACCGATCAACAGTGACACGGAGTCGATTTCGATTATATTTTTATTTCAATAAATAGGTACTACCGTTTTCGCCTCTACATCGCTTCGCGCCTCCTATCGATACGGCCCAGACGACAAGCGTTTTAATGAAATAATAATAATAATAATAATAATAATAATAATCATATTTTAAACATTGGGTTACCGTAAACGTATTAACATGTAAAACCGTGTTACGATACATATCTTACTGTTGGCACGTTTTCAATTTGTACTAGATTTTCCATCCGTAATAAAATGTTAGCGAAGATTTAGTTAATGTACAGCGATAACGCGCGGTTCGTATCGAAACGACTGATAAATACGGTTTCAATAATACGCTGTTTCGGTGTACGTTTCCGTACGACCGTCGCGGAACTATAAGGTTTATATCGATTTATTATAAACGTGTTAAGCAGAATTTATACTCTACAGCCGTATCGAGTGCATACGAAGCCTCTCCCGGACGGAAATGAACACAACGCACACATGTTTAGTAAAACCCATGTATTATAGTGGACAGCCAAGGGGAATGAAAAGCCGATCAGTATTGAGAGGACGCGTTCAGTGTTGTACGGGGTTACAAATACTACAATACGCGCGTAATTATGCCGGAGAACTTAAAAATGACCTGGAGTGGTATTTCACGGTTGGTACACAAAAAACTTGTCGTCGGTCCATATCTGTACTTTTCTGAAATTATGAATTAATTAACACTGATCTTAATTACTTGTAATAAAACACAATGTAGTGATAAGCATTACCTTCCACGGTTCCATCGCAACGATGAACTATAGTCGTCTAAAAGCTTACATTTTAACCATTTCAAACCTGTTTAAAATTGTTAAATAATTCCGGTTACAAAATTGATTTTTATATTAATGTAAAGTGTAATATTTTTATGATATCCAACGTTTATAATCTTATGAATGTTGTGCACGAACGGTTTTGATGAAATTATTGTTTTTTTAACAATTAAGGTAGTGATGGGCAGGCCCAACTAAAAGAGGGGGCACTCGGGTATTTGTCCCCGGGGCCCGGGTATCTTCAAAGGCCCGGAAGGGTCCAAAAGATGTTTCTATTGAACTTTTAGATGAAATCGTTCTATTGAAATCGATTCATTCTTCGAATATTGGACAACCTTTAGCGCTACTCGCTCTCTTTAATAAATTGAAGGAGCTCAAATTAAATAATTTGTTTCCGAATGTTTGTATCGTCTTACGAATTTTCCTAACGCTGCCCGTAACGGTAGCGAGTGCCGAGCGCTCATTCAGTGTTCTAGCTCAAATAAGAAATCATTACAAGGCCCCCATCGGCCAGAAAATATTAAACGGTCTTTCTATTTTGGCTATCGAAAGTGAAACGGCGAGAACAATCAATTACGATGACATAATTTAAGATTTTGCACAACGAAAAGCGAATTTTTGAAATTTTAAATAATAAAAAGCTTAAAAAATTTGGGTTCATGTTTTTTTCTTTCTTAAAAAAAACAAATGTACCAACTTAGTGAAATAGTAATATAAGGCAATGTCAAAAATATGTTGATTCCTATTTTTTTTATTTCATTTTAACTACTTCCGATATTCTATACTTATTTTTCCCTAATAAAAATACTAAGTTTTTGATTTTTACTTTTTATACATGACATTTTTAAAAGCAAGGGCCCTACGTGGCTCTCGACGGCTGTGGTGATGGAACCGAACGGAAATCTTTGCCTGCAGCCGTTTTCCAACGCTGACGACAGTGGCGTGGTGTCTCCGGGCAATCGGCGCACCGCGTCGAACGGGAGGTAAAGAACAACCCGAGGGGGATCGTGTGTGCATGGGGACAAGGGGAAATCTGCGCGATTGTGACGGACCGTTCGCTATGATCTTTTTCACTTGACACTTGTACTCCGGGACTTTTCTGCATTGCGTTAGCGAGTTCGTGTACCGCGTCCGTAAAACGGATCCGGCCATCCCCTACCCTACAAATAATTCCGGCGTCGATAAAAATGCATCCGAACGCGAACGGCCAGCCGGTGCCAGCGAGACGTACGGTGTACCGCTGCAACGTTCGCACGGGGGCGATGGTCTGACGAAATTCGCGTGTTTTCGCTAAATTTAAAACGCGTCGGAGCTCCGGAACGGTCGCGCCGAAAACGGTACGTGGAGCTATCCGTTTATAATATTATCGTCATCGTCGTCGTCGTCATCATCATCATTGTACGGGTATTTATGTTCGCCCTTCCACCACACGCGCATCGCACCACGGTTTTCGTTGCTAATAATAATATGTTAGCGACACGAGCCGGCCGAAGATCTTATTATTCGAAACGCGTGTGGAACAAACGCGGCCAACGTGCATTTATATTTATGATACAGATAGAGCGGGCAGGCACGCGCCCACACGCACGCACGCACACACGGCGCGATCATAAACATACATGTACGACACACAACCAGTGGTGTGCACGCTCTGTACATCACGCCGACGCGTCCGTTCCGATATTCTTTAATCCGCCGGCGCCATGAATCATCGCGGCGCCCGCCCCGACCCGTCTCCGGTGGTCCAATATAAGGGTGATTTCATTTTATTGACAACATTTTTCCGTTATTTTTTTTTTATTAATCGCCCGTGGACAGGAAATAATTGGTTTTTCGGAAAGGGGGGGGAAACCAAAGCACAGCGATGCAGCAGGTAGGTGTGGGTGAGATTGGATAAAAAATAATAATAAAAACCGACGAGCGTGTGTTGCACGCAATAATAATGTGTACGCAAGCGCGCATAGTTATACGAGCGCACGTATCGATTTCGACCGGGAAATAATATCTCTCGAATGCGTACCGTCACCACGCGTACGCAATGCAATGCATGATTGGTTTATGATTCTTTTCGCTCGCAATATCCGCGCAAGTACTGAACGGTCCGGAGGGCGCGATTTATGAAGCAGGATTTGTTCGCATCGAAACGGGCTGCGTACGGTTTCACGGATAAACGGTTCCGCGTCTCGGCGGATCAACGTTGAACGTAATAATAAATGCGACGCGTTTCGCGAACATCTACACCGTTGCGACTCGAAGCCCGGTTACGACGATGGTTCGCGACCGGATTGTTTCGGGATTTTCAATTCGCCGAGATTTTCTGTTATATTAAGTTACAGGTGAACATCTCTTGCAATAGCGTATCCACGGTTATGGTTTGAGCCAAGTGATAAAACTCTGTCGCGAGGCTACAACATTGATTGTTGACGGTGTTATTGACGTAAGCTTCGTATACAGATATACTGCCAGGTCCGGCTCAAGTGTTTAGACAAATATAATTGAAATTTAGTTTTTGCCGCCCCTCACGTGTAAATATTACATCGAATATTATTTATACATAAATAATGCCGCCCTAGGCCCCTCGAGCCAGTAAGCCTGTATACTGTACGAATAATCGAAAAGACCAATACGAGTTTACGAATTTATTTCGTCGCTTGGGTACGAGTTGCAAAACCTTTTTTTTGTGTCATCATCACGATGTGGTCTAAAACCAATGTTAAAACCGACTTCGATCAAAATCAAGACTAGCTTGTAGTGGATTACTATATACTTATGTGGGTCGACAGGAAACCCGGTGACGACGAATGTTACAATCGAACTGTTCAGACATTGAGTGGTGGCGTTAAATATATGTTGGCGGATCAGGATAGTCACCGTTATAATTGCATATCGTTTTTACGCGTTATTCCGGTCGGGCAGAAACACGAGCTTCGCCGTTACGATTACTGGTGTCCCCAAATGTTATGAGTAGAAGTCGGTTCAACGGAATAAAAATTTCGTTTCTTTTTCTCTTCGAGTACAAAACTAATAACGGTTTGATGTTAAAACTTTGTTGCGTATCCAGTGGAATGTACACGATGTGACACATGTATCAGAACGACCAATTAGTGAACGCCTCATGGCCCACATAGCTTCCGCCGGGTGCGTTACGATTGCGTACGTTCTACCTACCCAAACTGAACGCAACACCGTCGCTGTTCACAACCCTGAAAATCTGTAATATAACTTGTTCTAGAAAATTGTTGCTAATATTAAATATTATATCAAATTTTGATAGTTTCATAAACGTTGCCGTTACTGTTATTCCCGGACCAATGCATTTCGACAGTCTGTAAAACACTATAAAATAATGATAAACTCCGATTATTACATCGGATTTCCCAACGCATCGCTCCTTAGCATCGTTGCATCAGTGTACGGCCAACTATCATCCGATAATTTACTGGTACAAGTGTCGGCGTGTAATAGCGCGATATTATAGTGTTATTAATTGTTATATTTTTTAACCATGATCAGTTCATTAAAAGTGTTACATCATAACGCGGAAAAGAGTTTCTCCATATAAATATCGTTTCATAAGACGACGTAAAGACGGATTGTTAAAATATTTGTATTCTAACAACAGTTGTTGCGCCAGCATTTTAACCGATGTCAACAAATCCCAGGTTTTTTAATACATAACTTACGATTTGCATTTTTATTCTATTCTGAAAATATTTTTAATTTACTATAACATCATTGTTGTTTTGTGAATTATAGATTTGACGATGATATTAAAGTTACTATTCGTACAACAAGCGACAACCATCTGGTTTACAGATATAATTTTGGTAAAATATAATATATTATGCATCAACAAATATACCCAGCAAAATAGTAGTATTATTTTTATTGTGGTATATGTTGGCAACGTTACATTCATTTTCGCACGCAATCGTAATGTTTTTGAGGGCTACGTAGAGAAATCGTACGCAATCGTTCTACAAAAAGGGATTATCGTACGCAATCGTTATCGCTGCTTCCGCTGGCACCCGGAGTGCACGTGAACGGGTGTTGCAATACGAAACGGCGTGCATAAATAAAATGTCACGTGGAAACGTTTTCCGTAAGGTGCATTCGCAGTGGTGCTACTACGGGGGTGCCAGTTCAGTTTAAAGTAACCCCATGTTCCACGTCGTTGTAACACCTCTAAGATTTGAACTCTAGTTGCGCCGCAGTGTATTCGTAAGAATTCGAAAAGGAAGAAGTGCCCAAAGTCGGTAATATAATGATTCTTCGTTGTAAATTGTAAATTAACGATATAAAAGATAAGAAATAAAAACACAAATGAAAAGGGGTGGCGAACGTAATACAATATTATTACGACCGCGGGTGTCAACGTAGGTTGTCGTAAAAAAAATCAAATAAAATAATTACGACTTCGTCTCGAATCTCTGTATAATAACATATAAACGTATAGGATATCACGTACGAGACGAATATTATAACAATCGTGTGCGTGATACATCCGGTGGAACATCCTTGAAAATAACCTTACCGATAGGTTTCCGTTCCGAGGACGGACAAGACCCTCGCACTCGATATGGCGATACCTGATACGATGAGACAAACCGGGATTGAGAACCCGGCAACAACCCACGGTTTGTTCATGAGGATTTGTTCGTCAAGACAATGGTGTGTTTATTTATTTTTTTTCTAGTGGACAATTAATACCACGACATTTCTGGTGTTAAAAATAAACAATAAAATCCTGTTTTTCTTTTCTTTTATAGCCCACTACATTACTATAAACAATACACTTATACGTACTTTTTTTTTTAAAATAAAACCCGTTTATATTGTAAAACTCAAAAGCTGCCACCGTCTATTGGATTTATTTTTTGATTTTTTCATCTTCATAAGCTGTACGTTTTTCAGTGGATTTTTTGATTTCCAAAAAAAGAAGAACTGTTAAATTCCATTAGCATTATAATTGAATTTTTTCTCGTTAAAATCCATGCCCGGCAGAAATGTTATCCGTAATTTGAAGAAATAAACTATAAAAGTTATAGATATAAGGATGCACGTGAAAGTAAGGAATTGAGCGACCAATACGATTAAGCTAATCGTCCCTTATTTTCAATGACTAAATCTTACTAGTTCGTCAAGATAATGGGTTCGGTTTGATGTTTTATTTTTATTTTCTTAAGTACTGCGTTTGTAGATTAGTAAAAGCATTCGTAAGTGGTTTTCGGAACCAGAGAGAAACGAACAGATTTCGATCAGATTATTAGCATCGCGCAAGATATCGCAATTTTATACATTATATCCTCACGTGGCGGGGGAGAGGAAGAAGGGAACATTGCAGCTGACGCTCGGCTGACGAATGCGCACGCTATTGGAAAACTGGTGTACAATTACACGGTAACCGGTGACAATATACGTTAGACGATGCACGAAATAATAAACGTGTGTGTGTGTGTGCGTGTATTTTTTTACAAACATTTTGGGTGCGTTCGTGTCCCCGGCGCTTTCCGGTTATCTCCGGTGTCGGATGGTTCGTGGTTCCCCCCCCCCTTGCCCCGTTATAAACGCACTCGCCCCGGACCGGAAGACCGCCACCGTTCGCCCGGAAGGATGTAATACACGAATAGGTACGTTCTCCTCACGCGCGCGCTTGTTCATCGCCCGTAGATTTATAATGATAATAATTGCCGTGACCGAGTGTATAATGTACGCGTAATAATTATACGACAGCACGTCACACCGGTCTTATAGTCTGCTGATCGATTTAACATAATAATAATATCGTTATAACGTTCATCGCAATATTGTATTGCTGTGTCGCCACCGCCGTCGTCGTCGTCGTCGTCGTCGATTCCAGAAATCATTTTTCCGCCCCATTAGCCAACGCATACCCCGTCCCGTCCGCGTCATAATATTATATGGTCTTGATCACGTCGACATGATATTCGATTTCCGACGACGAGCATAAGATTCTGTCGTTATAACGTGCGCACATCCAGATGGTCGCATCGTTTCCTACTGGATCTCGTCGCATCCTGGGAACACCGCTCTGCACGCTCGTACACGGCTAGCGGTTACCGATTCACGTGGAAACACCGAATGAAAAAAAAATAACTATCGAGCGTTTTATTTAATTATATTCGTTGTTCCGCGCACCGGAAAGTTGGTGACGTGGTGGAAAAAAGTCCCGGCGAGAAGATGCTAAAGATATGTCTTGCGCAAAAAATCATACACTATTAACGCTTAATGAAGTTGGATAACTCATTCGCGAGTTAATTGCGGTCCATTGAAAATCTCGTTACCGTGGTTAATGTTATTATTATTAGTGTTGTTGCAGTCTTGAACGAATGCAATCAATGGCTTGTGTAATTTGAAATTGGTTTCTATTATTTGTTTAATTTCCTCCTGCAGATGATCCATTTGATTTTTTCGTTTTTCGTATTTAACCGTAAACACATTTTAATTAGAAATAAAATGATCTCGAATTAAAATTACGATTAATTTAAAAATACATTTACCTCATTAAGCTGTGCTTGTGACGGGGTAAAATAGTTATAAAATATTCTACACGTTCATATAAATCGTATTACATGTACATATTTTTTAAATTTTAACATTGTTTAAACATTTCAAATTCATATTCATTGATATAATTATAATTACAGTTCAGATACAGCCAGTTTACACAACAGATATTTTATTCTGAATTCATTTGGTTTTGAATACATTTTAAAAGTCGTGTACTGCATTTTCTGCCGTTTTATTGTAGTTGAATAGTTCAATAACGAATTAATAACAAATTTGAAACGAATCATGTGTATGATTTTTATAATTTTAAAATTAACAACAGTCAGATCACAACACACGGTACAATATGTTACTGTCGAAACAACGAGAAATTGAATACCGTAATAACATTGCAAAATATGACCAATAAGGTTATCTAAATATTGTACACTCGTAGCGGATAACATTTCAAGTTCACATTCACTCAGAGTGTGTTTAGGACATGCATAGGACACTCGAGTTTGGGATATTTTTACCGGGTTATTATTTCATAGAACCGAAGAGTTGTCGACTGCGTGTAACAAGCGTTACACTTACGCGCGTGATGGAAACGTCTACGACGACGATTTGTTTAAAAAAACATAAAGATTAGACGATTCGCGTCCCCGTAATCCTGACTGTTCGATCGCGCGCACGTAGGATATTTAAGTGCCGTGTAATATACGTTCACTGGGGCCTCGTGAAGGTACGACGTGTATTATAGGACGTAAGTCCCTTGTCGTATTGTTGTATCTCCCGTTACACTCCACCCCGCGATCCCTCGCAATAGTCTCAGGATGTAGATCATTATTATGCAGAAGTAGTCACTCGCGTCGACGGTACACGAAACCAACCGTGCACACGCAACTAACTACTGGCTGTCTAACATCGGCCTAGTTTGTATAACTTAAACATTTTATTAACTGCGAAGTGAGCCATCGGGTCTTGCACCCTCTCCCACACAGACCACACATACACACGTGCACACACACACCACAACCACCACCACCACCCTTTAGTGAAACATTTAAAATAACAACGACAAAAAAGTTGGTACGCCCCCCGAGACGAGTGCCATTATAATGCGATAAATCATCACATTCAAAAATAGTTTCTAAGCTAACACCGGCGCGCGATGTTTTTTTTTTAAAGCGTAAGTGCTAACAAAGAGATATTGTTCGCCAAGACTTTTAAGATAATTTGTTATAGTCAAAATAGCGCAGTCCGAATCACGCAACACGTATAAATATGTTTTAATATCACTCGTTCCGCCAGAAAAAAACGTTTCAACAAAAAATATTTTGGTTCACGGTTGACATTTGCGGTAAAAGCCAAATTGTCTACGATTTGTACTCCAAAAAGACTTCATGAACTTTTTTTTTAAGCATAACATGTTCCGACTATGATATGAAAGTTTGTTTGTAAACGTCTAGGACTGTTCGGTGGACAGTTTTTTTTTTGTTTTTTAACAATCATCCCCGGGCGATCGTCAAATCAAAACTTCCTTAGTACTGTTCTTGTCGATCGTTCTAGGTTTTTGTTCATTATTCGAACGCGTACGGTTAAAAACGTAACGTTTCGAAAATACAAATATAATAATGAGAAAACCGTTCAGCCTCTCTTCGCTAGCTCTCGGTTGCACCAATGGGAGTCGGCGGTTTCGTATACCTCGTGTGCATAACGCTACGTAATGATTAATACGATCGCCGTAAAGCGGATTTATTGACTTTTCATATCGATTTCGTAACCCGAGCCGGTGCAGAAACGACCGGAATCGCGGTCGGTACGTGCTGTTTGGTTTTTTAACGTTTACCGCGAGTAGTACTGTCGAAATTATAGAGAGAATACCCCGTGTCGAATTCGAGCTCGCCGAAAACCGTCTGCCGTCGCCGCGGCATCGGATGTACTGTTACCGTTGGTGCACTCCGGTGGCCCCGCGCACCGTTATCCCCGTCGGCGCGTCAATTATCGTGCGCAAATCATACGCAACCGAGTACTTTTCGGCACCAACGGTTACGCGTAAACGAACGATGTAAACAATGTGGTCGACATCATCGCAATAACAATATAATGTAATTCCTGCAGAGGAAATACGAGTTTTTCCCGATTTCGCGATGTTCGCGTACCGCCACCGGTAACACGGTACTTACGTGAGTGAGTTTGTACAACAATGTCGGCAGTGTTTTCTTTCTCTTTTTTCCCCCCGTCCGCACGTACGGCATGGTATGCACTATGAATTTCCCACGAGTATAAGCGAGAAGAAAACATAACGCGCACAAGTACATGTTTATTATTCGTATACGCAGTTTTGTTACGAACGACGAGCACAAATGCAGGCGCGCCCTGCATGGGGTACGATTCGTACGGGTGGCCATTTGGATGTTTATTCGATGTTTTGCAAACATGCGTCCCGAGTGTACGTTACGTTGTTGCGCGTGAACCGGTACAATTTTGTACTCCTCCGTTCCTCCGGGAAACGCGAACCGGCAGGACGACCCAGTGGTGATGTGCAGCACGGCGAACGTGTAAACGGCGGTGACGGCGCCAGGACGTATTTTACTACGTACCCTATAGGATGCCAATGGAAGGCGAAGAGTGATAAGGTCGGGCATTGTACGATTGAGATTATGTTTCTCAGCTGCAAATGCGAATGTTATCACATGAAACAGGAGAGCAGATTGTCGATTGTGCTGTCGTGCTCTATACCTATAACATCTAGTATGCCCTATTGTTCGTAATAATTACGTATTTTCGTGTTTCTACGGTGAACTGCTCCGATAGCTGTTGTTTCTGCTTCTGCAAAATATCGCTGTACCGATGGTGGGGTCAGTCATTTTCAAGTAAAGCCTCCGATTCACGGAGTTACGACTCTGCACCATTAAGGGTTTTCCGGACGCAAAGCCAGTACGCGGGCGCATACAGCTCGCGCGCAATATTACCACTTACGCATATTATTACCGAGAATAATTACATGTGATTTCGAGTCTGTAAAGAGTATCGTCACAACCGTGATCGGCGACAACCCGATGACATTGAACAGAGTAAACACGGCTCTACGCATGGGTACGCGAACGCATTACGCACAACGCCACGAGCTGTATAATTATTAATATTTTATTTTTATTGTTGTTATACGGGTTATACGTTATACGTTATACGGGTCTTTGTGGTCTTGCGTGTGCACTGCATTTGTGTTGCCGATATCTTCCAACACGCGCGTTTTGGACAAAGTGGGAGGCATTGCGTGGACTACAGACCCAAATATAACAATAATTTTACTGACGCCCTTGGTAGGTCTAAATATTGTGCACATTTTACGGTTTTTCACAATAAATAATATTATATGATTGATAGTTAATTATATTTTATTAACGTATTGATTTTACATCTCGAGCCAAAAATATTTACGGTTTTTCAAAACAATGATATTTCCGTATTTGTTTTTCGACAATGTAATCGGTTCCGAAACTCATAGAAGGATGACTTGGTTACACTGCGCTGCTGCTCGTCGTCTACTGGTGTGCTATAATTATATGTATATATGATGGTGACTAAGACGTTTACATACGGTTCGTTATTCTGCCGAAATCCGTAACTCCGATGCTCTTGTATTACAAGTGCACAGTATAGACGTGTCCTGTGCAATTTGTGAATCGAAAAAAATAAGTAGATATTGAAACCATCACACCCCGCGATGACCGCAAGTCTTCCACGACGTCCGTCTGCGTGTAATTGTGGACGTAAACCGAAAAACAATAACCGCCAATGTTCCATACATACGTATCACGCGTTATATATGACGGTTGCTGTGGTCGGCCTGTGTCTGATGTGATTGTTGTCTTAAAATCAATACCTACGATGACCATTTTTAAATCCGTTCCCGGTTCTTATATTATTGTTCCCGCGTATCCGCAACGGGGCAATAGATTTTATTAGCGTTGACGTACATGCTCGTATGACCGCCGAGTTCGTATTATCTAATTTTAGTTCGCTTGGTTTCTGTATTTGCTGGGTCCCAAACAAATAGATCATAATATAAACCGTGTTGGTAACAGAGGGAGTTTTCAAATGTATGTGTATATACATCTATATCCCCGTTTGGTGATTTATCGGCGCCGCGACGTAATAGGAAATAGTCAAACTTTGCTCTTTAGCACCTCCTATATACACCCATAATATCATTACCACACAAACTGCTACCGTCGCTGTACTTACCGATGATGTGTAATTTATTATCATAATCTTGTGGTCGGCCGCGCAAAATACAACAAACATAGTTAAAAATTCGTTTTATACATGGTATTGTAAAAAAAAATACGTCGTGTGATAAATATAAATTATGGCCACACCCATGTACGTACAAATACGATATTATTATAGTCTTCGTTTGAACTATACAACACAATACATATAGGCACACTTAATATAATAATAATATCAATAATATGATATGATATTATCTTTATCCAGCAAACTTTTGAAATTGAGAAAAATTCTTGAATCCACGTCACGAATGCGTTCGTTAAAACACGCGTTCCGTGCAAACATCATATTATGTAGAATCATATTGCCGTTAAATTAAAGAACGTCAACGTGCGTTATAGCTATAGAATGAGAAATGTATAATTTTTGTATTGAAATATTATGTACAAATGTAAAAACGCTGCGGTCTCAATAGCATACAAAAAAGGTATACATCATGCTTCGTAAAATGTTTAACGGCAACAAGTAGCTGGACCATGACATTTTGAGCTTCATTACGATGTTTTTTTAGGCGGTACTTGTGCCGGTTCGTTACACATTTAATTTTACAAGGGAAAAATTAAAAACCTTGTCGTGCAGCTGTCTTTTCGGTAGGTGAATTAAATGAACTTATTGTTCGAGCACATGTATTATTGTCGGTAGCAGACCCTTGCTGAAAATGAAGTTTTGCAAATCAGTCGAAATAGTTGTGTAAATTATTCAAAAACTTTGTTTTCAGTTGTCTTCGATATATTGATTGAAGTCAGAAGAGCGTGTATGAATGAGAACGTATACCAAATACTCGAGTTAATTGTATATCTAAATTTCTAAAATAATTTATTCAAAAATACCATATGAAAACACTAATAATTGCTTTAGTCTTTTACTATTCAATTCAAAATATATTATTTAATGTTTAATTTTAAATTCGTTATGTGTTTGGATTGATCGAGCTTTAGAATAATAACACACGATTTATAGTAAAAGTGACGAATTATATAAACGACGGAAAATATTTTGTTAAAATTCATAAATTACTAGTATTTTAGTTTTATCTTAAGAACACATGATTTTTAAACTATTTCTTTTATTTTCAAAATATGTATAAATAATTAATGGACTGAATACTATAATAAAGTTAATTGTTTTGAGTCTGGCCTAACTTTATAAGTACATCGATGTAGAAGAAAATAACATTTATAACATGATTAATTAAAATGAAATGATCATGAAATGCGAACGATAAGAACGATAATAAGAACGATTACGTATTATATTTGAAACTAACGTTATGAGATATTATAATTTCTAGCACTAAATAGATTTCCTCCGGGAGACTCTGTGTGATTATGAATTACGATAAATTATTGGTAAATTAACATAATAATCATAATATTTATTTCCTGCACATACTACCATACTTAACTCAGTTTTTTAATTAGAGTTTAAACTATACGCATTATATTGTACATGTATAATTTATGGTCTTATTTAAATGTGTATCAAAACTAAAACGTGGAACGCAATGAGTACTATTCCGAATTTAGTAATGTTGATATATTCGTTTCCATAGTAACATTCCCACAGTGCCTACTGTAAACGCTTCAACGAGTTCAATTGTAATTATTAATTGGTAATTTGGCCACCGCATTAATATTTAGTAAACATAAAAGATAAATCGGGAACGCGATAAACAGTCTCGTTAAAATTTTCCTCGATCTCAAGATAACAACATCGAACTAATAAATACTTTGGGCATTTTATAAAATCCATAAGTTGATATGAATTATTCAAACTTTATTTGAAAAAATTATGCGAAAATCTGTCGAGACCAGAACGTTTCTCGATTGATAAGAATCAAGCCGGTTAATTTGAACAACAATATTCAATATTTCAATGTATAAGAAAACAGAAAAAAAAAAATGGTATTACGGAAATGTTTCTTGTACCGTTTTGACGGTTAAAACATTAATAATAAAAAGTAAAAGACATTTTATCATAAGAGGAAATTCGAGAATTCTTAATGATTGTTTACACGTTCGGGAACTGTAAAAAAGCGTGCACGAAAACTTATACAAACACAATGAAAGGTTTTGTTCTACGTTTTCTTCCATCAATTGTCCATGTACAAAAATGTGTTATCTGTTTTCCGAATGGGTTTTCAATAAGTTACAATCTAAATGTGAACTAAACCGAACGTTGTTTGCCTGTTTATTTCCTTTCAGTTTTCGCTTTATATCGGAAAGCGTACCGAGTGAACTGAAATCGCCAACCCCCGCAATAGATTTGATTTCCGATCTAACTATTTATATATATATCTATATAGCGGTACCGTTTGAGAACTTTTGCGTCGGCTTACTTTATCGAATGTCTGATCGAAGGACAAACAGAAAAAACAAAAAAACAAAAACAAACAAATCAAAACTAACGAACAAACAGCCTTTGTGTACAATAGTATATGTAACTACCGGTAATATACAATGCTGGTGGGTTATTATCGGTTCGCTGAGAATAGCGCAAAACCTATACATCGTCCTGCGGACGCCTCGCAGTGCAATAAAGCCAATCACTATGGTATACGGTAACGATCGCAGAGCAATATCATTTGCGGAGGACGTCAAAAGTCTTTCTCCTGGGTTTGACGCTTCATGGACCGACGGCGACGTGGGCGTGACGCGTGATCGTGATCGTCGTGTCTGTGGATCGATCTGCAAACGAAACATCATTATTTTTATACGATTTTCGGGCAGAATTATCTGCTCGAAAATCGTGTTTCGCGGGATAAAATTATCGAATTATTTTTTTTTTTAATTTTTTTTTCCCCCAGTTTCGTCGGAGAGAGTTGTCCACGACGAAACGAACAAACGTACATTATCTACGGTGTAGCGTTTTCGTTATCTCCGATTACTTACTGGAAACCATACTTTGAATTAATTTTTGTAGGCGAAAGTAAAAATAAAAATAAATTAGCGTACGAATTAACTAACGAATGGTTCTGTCCCGCGTAACAAGTGATGTGAAATATATCCGGATTTTCCGACAATCTGAAAAATCCGGATTTCGAATTTTGAAATCCAATTAATAGATTTTTGAACTTTAGAATACAAAGTTTGGGTAATACAATTCTAATCGGAGTATTATATTTTTTATGTATAAAACCTAAACTGTTTTTCTAAATACTAACCTATCTACTACATACATAGTTAACTCATTCTAGTTACGATCAGTATACACTATGATCGCGATTTCAGATAATACTAAATATCTTGGTCGGATGATCTTGTATTGAATGAGCTTTCGGGTTACAGAATCCGGAATTTCAGATTTTCGGTTTTTAAAATACCGGATTCGAATTCACGATAAAATCCGGATTTTCCCCATCACTAGTCCAAACGCGACTCGGTGTTGTTGTATTTCGGTGTTGTTATTGGTATTGTTGTATCGTAACCGGTATCCGTTTTCGGCTATTTTTGTCCGCAGATCAGGCAGCGATGAACGTGGACGTGGTGCGGTTGGTGCGCGTGGACGTGCCGCCGGTGGTGCGGTCGTACGACGCGTCCAGACCGGCCGAGCCGCCGTTGCTGTTGGGCTGCGTGTACGCGCTGCACGGCGGCGAGAACGACGACGAGAACGGCGACGTGGTCGCGCCGGTGAACGCGACCACGGACGGCCGGGACAAGCGAGCGTCGCCGGCACCGGAGCTGGCCATGGACGCGGCCATGGAGGAGGTGCAGCGGCAACGGGGCCTGGTGGTCAAATGGTACTTCCGGCGTAACCCGGTGCCGGTGGCCGAGGCCAACGACGCGATGGCCATCATCAACGACAACGAGCAGGTGTACCAGTGGATCGCGGGCGGCGGTCCCGAGGCCGGCGGCGGGCTGGGCCCGTTGAGCGGCCGCACCGTGGACGTGACCGACCAGACGCCGCGCGCTGACCGGTCCACGCTGCACCGGGTCATCCGGGTCGAGCGGCCCGCCGCCGATCTTACCGGCGAGTACCGGTGCCAGGTGGAAGACTGGAACGCTGAACGCCGGTCCGCGTGGCAACCGATGATCGTCTACAGTGAGTACAAAAGCTGCTGGAAACTATGCAAAAATGTTTCGTAAAGCGTCGTGATTGATTTTTTTTTTTATTTAATTTTCTCTGCGCTGTATCGCGCGCAGTGTCCCCCCCTCCCCCGTATTTATATTTCTTCGGGAGGGTCTCGAAAATGGTTATCTCGTAAAACGATAAAAAAAAAAAAGCAAATATCATAATACTTTAACGGTACCCTATTTAAAATACACAAAAAATGTAGATGACTACGTACAGTGGAACCTCGATAAGTCGAAAACCTTGATAAGTCGAAAAAAAATTCTGTCCCCTTGTGAAAACCTCGATTACTCGAAAAAAAAAACTATAGATAACTCGAACATTCTGTGCTCCGAATATGCATCATTTGAGCCTGTGCACCGTGTTTCAATGAAGCAAGCAAAAGAAGCCCTCATATTGCTAAGGACATTTACCGAACAGTTAAGTTATGTGGACGATAAGGTGTACTCTGCTTTAAATGTAGTAGAAAATACAATTGATAATAGCAAATCTCAAATTTTAAGTCAAAGTAAAATAACAAATTATTTATCATAAAGTTAGCTATAATAAGTTAGTATAATCACATTTTTTTACTTTGTAATATACATATATACATACATCATAATTAAAAACTTTAACAACATTTTTAAAACTCTTTAAGTCGAATTTTTTTTCTAAAACCTTGGTAACTCGAAAACCTTAGTAAGTCGAAAACCTTGATAAGTCGAAAAAATTGCATTTCCCTTGAATTTCGACTTATCGAGGTTCCACTGTAGTTGTGGTAGTTACTTATAACACTGCAATGTTATATTGATAATATAAATAGTACCTTATGATTTACATCTTAATATTTTTTTAACGATACACAAAATGGGCAGTTGATTTTTTTTTTTATAACAGTAATATTTTTAGTTCACTATTGATCGTTAAATAATTTGAACTATAAAAATGTTAAAAAATGATTACTATGATAATTTATTAATCTTTACAAATATGGGACCCTTAACACAAAATCAGCCGGGGACCCTGGACGCGTTCGTAGCCAAGCAGCCATAACCAGGCAGACATTGATTGCACGTGTACCATTGTTATATCTCCGATTTTTAGAATTATAATTTTCGAAACGAATTCTACAACAAAATTCAATAAGCCAAAAACGAACATATTATTATTATTGTAACGTGGTCCAACATATGCGAAGCACATTATGATTACCGATTGATGGCAGTACATCGGTCCATAATTTCAACCCATAGTTCTTGATGATGTAAAACACTGATTTGAGCTCGAACAGATGTATTAATGTTTGACGTACTTGAAGTTAGGCATCGTATTTGTAATCGCTCCAAGTCTTTCAAATATTTTTCAACTGTCCGCAAACGTGGATATTGAATTAGGTTTTACTTAAAATTGTTAAATATAATCAATACAATTAAGCTAAGAGTGACATTATAAAATGTACGTTCGTCTAAAGTTGAGAATTATTTTGTTAAGAATTATTCATTATTTTTCAAAAAAAAATTTTTTTTTTCATCGTTTTATTATTTACGATTATTCATCATTTATCGTTCCACATAATTATATTTTACCTGATTGTTCTGTATATAATTTGAAGTTTAAGAACTTTATTACAATTGGTATGTTTCGCACGTATAACATATTATGAACTATCGAAAACGAAAGAAAAAATTGCCATGTTCATTGTTGTAATTATTTATAATTTTGTTGTTTTTGTTGTTGGTACTATTCTTATATAATAATTATCTTCTTTTTTATAAACATCATATTAATATTATAAATTTTTTTTCGAAAATATTCAAATGTTATTCACAGTTTGTTTAATACATTTATTCAGAATAATATTAATATGTTCACAAATAAAATTATTCAGAACATTTTTTTTATTTTTATTCGATAATTAAATTATCGAAAGAAATATATTATTTGTTATTCACAAAATAATCACTATAACATGCTTTTATTTTTTATATCCATTACCTTGATTTATTTTTGCCCAATTCTGTGTACATCATGTAACTAAAAAACTAATAACGTTAGTAATAATATTTATTGTGTAGCCTTAAGATAAACCTATATATTATATTTCTGTATTATATGACATTTTACATATTTTTCATATCAACACTTATTAAATCGATTACCTATTTAATATTTATTTTATATAATTTACCAACTATTGAATGATACGAATGTTAAAAAACTCGTTACAAACAGTAAATTGATGTAGGTTTAAAGTCAACCGGATAAAGATGCCAACAACGGTTGCTTAAACACTATTATAATTTATTTGGTTTCCGTGATGGATATCGACTTAATGGTAGTGCAAACATTCGAAGGGAGGGATGAAAGAGGACTTAATTAGGTATTCTAGAAGCTTTCTTTTTTTCTTTTCTTTTTTTTTTTTAATATATAAAACGCTATACTTTATAAAGATATACAGTAAATGAACATAAGTCATAATTTATAATTATATATTTATTAATTCAATTTTGCAATATGGGTTAACTTAAAGTAAATAGTTTTTTGCTGTATTTAAGATATTCTGAAGTTTACGGAAATTCACGTCTAAGGGTAACATAGTATATTATGTAGGTATCACAGTTTAAAATATTTATGGTACTTTTTTAATTTTTTTATTTCGTTGAAAGCCTAATGAGTATAGTCGTTACTAGAGCTATAATTATTATTGAAGTAGTGGTTAAAAGGGAAAAGGGGACCGAATGAACCTATGGGTTCGGGTTGAATAATTATATAGTCACGACGCAGTTTTAAAACTGTTGACCGAGTTCATTCACTTAGTTTATCCAATTTAAGCACTACTCAGTGACTCTTTGATATTGACATGTACGTCCAATGTTTGAAGAAGGGCATTCGAATTCCCTTTGCTGTTCTTCGAGATCCCTTTGAATTGTCAAATATATCAATGGTACGGTACTTCTTATAGTATCTTTGAAATGTTGAGTGGGTTCCTTTTACAACTAATTCATGGACTGCTTCTTATTACAAGAGGATTATATAAAGTACCTTCTTTTATATATTTTGAAGTGCGTAAGGTTTAATCTTGACACTATAACTGACTTTGTCTGTAGCTACTTTTTGTAAGCAACTATTATCTATTTCGCGTTAAAATGAATAATTCTAGTGAATCGAAATCAAATTTTACAATAAAATTATTAAAAAAATTCTGAGATGAAAATGATGCTTATATAAATCTATTATATCCCCTATGCGAAACAAAGAATTGCAACATTATAGTTGGAAATTGTATAAGCTTATTTTTACTTGTTATTTAAATTTTTTATACACTAAATCTTTTTGTAACTGGTCATTGCAATGGATTTCTTTAGTTATTTTGTTTTTGAATAATTCATCAGTGGACTTCTTTTACACGAACTAGATATAAACTCTGGATCATTTCGATAGTCTATGGACATGACGTTCATTGGACCTTTTAAATTGACTTCATATTTGATAAATGTACTTCGCATAAAATATAATTTAATACATTGTAAATTCCATGTATACATCATCAAAACGTATGCAAGATAAAACGAAAGTGAAGCTGTGAAGAACCATTTTTGTTATCGTTTGGAAATTCTTAATTATATTCAAGAATTCGCAGACACTTAATTTATTTAAATAATTTAATTGAATACATTTTATTTATGATAAGAATATCATACAATTAAAATCGAATCATCAAATAAATCGAAATAAAAAATATCAAAAAAATTGCCTAGAGAAATGTAAAAGCTACAAATATTTTTCTCGCTTTAGTCAAACAATAAGTGCACACTTGTTGAAATTTATTAGAATTATTTAGTATAAATTAAATAAAATAGTACGATTTCTTTATACAACTCATTAGGTTACTGGTGCAGTATGAAAATAAAATTGAATTAAATTTTTTATTGATTATTTGGTTGTAATAAATTTAATTTACCGAATTACCACAGCGCTGGTTTATGTATAATATTAAAATATTTGTAATTAAAACAATAAAAATTTGGATAAAATGAATTGCTAAGTATATTTGCTAAAAGTATACTTGTGATACATAGTTGCTTATAATTCAATTACATATACATACAAATTATATTTATTTCAAAAGTGGAAAAGTAAAATATGGAGACATAACAAAAATTGTTGTTAAAAATTAGTATGTTGTTTTTAATTCATATCTCTAAAGCTTTTTATAAATTAGTTGTATAGTTATCACTTAAAAAAAAAGAAATCAATAATTTTTTATTATCTATGATTTATAAATTAATACTTTTCTAAACTTATTTATTTTTCTAATTTAATTTTTAAGCCCAATTTAAAGAATGCTGTTTAATTAATATGCTTTCATATTTTATGCGATTTTTTTATTTTATTTATTATTATCATGAGATTTAATGTAGGTCAATCATAAATGTCTTATTATATTTTCTATCAAATAGAAAAAATTACTACTCTAAACGGATAAAAAATCTAATTCTTTAAACATCCCCTGGAATTCTTGGGTGTTTTGAAAATGACATTTTAATTTGCATTTATTTTTCATCTTTGTAGTCATTCCTTAGTGGAATTTTAATACCTTTCTCATGAATTATTAAATTATTTATAAATAGTTAAATAATGAAACCATTTATACATGTATTTCCCTATAAGTGGTTAACATCATTGAAGATAAAAATAATAATCGATGTACGAATCTAGGCAATACATTACAATTGAAAGTTTAATGAATTACTTAACAGAATGGTCATTATTATTAGATAGTTTTGCAATGTCGAGAATTCAAATTATTAGCTAAGTAGAAAAAAAAATAAATGAGAATTCAATACATTAATGGAATTTTTTTAAAAAAAAAAATACCATGATACTATATTGGATAATTCGGTTGAATCCACATGATCCCGTGGACATGTTCAGTGTAAGTTTTCGTTTAGTCATACCAGTCTTATATTATTAATAAAGAACAAGATATAAGCAATTATGAAATGTACGTTATGTTTCTTTTACTTAATACATATTAATTTATTATTCTTATTTATATAGGCAGTTACAAGTAACTAATTTAGTGCTAACGCGGAAAACTTACTTTTATACAAAATAATAACGATAACTCCTGGATTATAATTTTTTTTTATAGGCTCTAAAAAGCCTACCGATTACCGCCTAATAACTGATACAGAGGAGGTAACAGCCATTAAATTTGCTACTCCAAAATAATGGTTATCATTGTTTTAATGAATAATTAATCATCGTTATTTGATTTTTGTAACCGTTAATATTAATCAATTATCAGTTATTGAAAAATGAAAATATTTTTCATAATCTCTTTGAAATATTTTTAATTTAGAACCCTGTATACAATTACAGATCACTGTGGAAATTTCGTAGTACGGTCTGTACTCGTATTTACATTAAATCATGTGTTTACTGTCGTTTCCAAAACGATACGTTCGATTGTTTGTTAATATTTTTAAAACTTTTTTTTTTTATTTACAAGCCACGCGTACAGAACACTATATCATAAATTAGTAAAACATTTTAGCCGTAACAATGAACAATGAAAATTTACAACGTTTATTAAAAATTAAAAAAACTTTTAGTATGTTGACGTTCAGCGCGAAAAAGTTTATACTCTAGTCGTTTTAAGAAATATCATATGATCATACACTAATACGGTGAACACTGTACAACAAAAACCTCCGAGGTTTTAAACTCGATGATGTTCCACTGTTGGTTTTCGCATCGATTATTCCTAATATTTCATTTTTATTGTTCATCAACAGCTATTTATCCGTGTATTGTTGCTGTCTGTTGTTATTTTTTCTGACACTCGGTCAGTAGATTGCGTTTAAATTTAATTCGAAAACCAACGCGCACGTTTTACGTCGTAATTACGTGCCGATCGCCAAAATCTTCACGAACATAATGATTTGACGTTTAATCGTAACTATATTTGTATATTATTTTTTAATATTATTTGTGATGATGGGTGTATTTTACACAACACGATCGTTCTAGTACGTTGTACACGGCCGTACGTATTCTTCGTGTTAGACCGGGGTTATATTATTTCTTCAAAATTTTGGGAACCGACGGCGTTTCGAACGAGTTATGTTCGGTCCTGTCACGCGCATTACGCAACTCGGACGTATGAGTTTCGGGCACGTGAACTCTTAACGTGTGTGTCACGCGCAATCGTCAACCGCACCGGCCGGGAAAGAATTGACCGACAAGAATGGAAACACGTGCATAAGTGTCGCGTGTACACGCACTGTTCAATGTTAAATGCGTCTACTTCGGGTACAGCGAACCGAACGAACACAGTGCAGCAATGCGACAACGGTTTATGGTCTTCTGTCGCTGCACAAGGCATCTCGGATTCGTTCGTGCAGAAACTGCACATCGTCGGCCAATCATCCGTCAAACACGTTGCACAGCGCGTGAGGCCCGAAATACAATTTTCCGCCTTGCGCGAAAATCTAAAAAAAAAAAAAAAAATAATCTTCGATGTCCGCGGTCACGACAAAGTTTGACAAAGTTATGCGTTGCGGCCAGCTCTAATTATGTCGGAGCAAAAATAAATGAACTATTTATTTTAGTGTTTTTCGCAACCGACCCCAGTTCGTCGTCCTCGAACAGTCGCTGCCCCGGGTGAAATTTCAATCCGTAGGTTTAACATAAACGCGGGACTCCGAGGGAATGGGAAACGCGTGGATTTCGGAAAATGCTTTCGTGAACCGCACACGGAGTCGGACGACGTTCTGGAAACGAAACGCGCGCAACCAATACAACCAGCGGTGGCCGCGGGTGATTTTCCGGGAAAACGGTAGCCGCACAAGTCGGGTGCAACATCGCGGAAAAGTGTTGTCGAATTTGTTCTCCCCTTTCTGTGCACACTTTTTCCACTACGCGTACGCGCGCGCGTCATTTGCTTTCGTTTTCGAACGCTACGTTGGCGAACAATGTAAACACGTATTTTCAACTTAAAGCGTATCGTCGGTTTTCAATAGCGTTGCATGCCCCACCGCCACGGCACGCGGGTACATATTATATTGCCTAGACGATCAAAAGAAAAACAATAACTGAACGTGACGCGCGCCTAACTGAAGAGCATCGAATCGTAAACGGTTATTATAATAATTGTTGTGTACAGTAGATGTAGGATACGTTGTTCTAAAAACTGGTGTAATAATAAAAATAATGCGAAAAAAAAAAAAAAACTCACCTAAATTTTTCATCTTCCTAGAAATGAAGTATGATAATACCGTATGACTATATTATTATTGTTATTATTATTATTACTGTTCCGCGAATGTGTACCAAATTGTTTGAAATACTTGATTCTGGTTGGTTTTTGTTTTCATATTGAATACTGTACAAATCACTTGCCGGTATTTAACGGTTCTGAATGTATTATAATTTGCTGTTCCCCGATGCACACATGTTGATACGGTCATATTTAGCCGTCAGGAAACATTTGGAAACTGTTAAAATATGCGCACATTATGTTAAACAAACAACCGTAATAATATTGGTTCAAGTATTATAAACACGGTTTATTATTATTTTAAAAATATGTACTCCGAACAGCGTTTATTCGTATTTTTCGGAAACAAAAGATAATTCCTGATTATTAATATTGTTATTGTACCGAGCGAGCGATGAAATGTTATTCGTTTTCAAATCGTACGCACCGAAATAATTTTAATCCTATGATTTTCATGAGCATTTGAAACAGTTACGCGGACTAATGAAAGCGAGGTTTTCTTTTATCATTATTATTACAATTCGTTGTTTGTTTAAAAAAATTGAAATTGTACAAAAAAAATGTAACCGTGCTCTCACGTTCCGAGCTCGTCGTGTGTACACGTACGCTACTAACCTGACCGGCTTACTGTGCGCACAAAACTATTTGTTATTAATCCGTCCTGCGTGTGAAAACCGTTTATCTAAGAACAATAATCGAATTTCACGTGGATTCCGACACGGTGCAGCGATTTAACGGCGGCTACCGTACGCGATATGATGTGCGGTTTACACGGATCGCAAATGAAAAAAATAAATAATAATAATAAAAATCCGCCGACATGGTGACTACATTAATATTCGCGATGTGTTAATAATTTGTGCTGCGACCGGAGAGAGATTTTAATAATCCACGCGTTACAATATTTTTCTATTATTCTCGTGTTTGTTTACGCGGTAGTTCAAATGGACGGGAAGCGAGAAAAATTCAACGTGCACATTATTTATTATCGTATCGTAACGGCAGCTCCGCTCGTCGTGCCGCGTATAGTACCTGATATTATAACGACGACTATGCACAGCGCGTGTATGTGCTGTACTGTATAATGCACATAATGTTCATGTACAGTATGTCCGACAAGGGATATTTAGTAATTACGATTTTTCCTGTATTAATGATATTTATCGAATCCAGTTGTTTTTTTTTTCTTTACCACATAATTTGATCTGTTTTTAAATAAATATTGACGAAGCGATAGAAGATCGGTTTGGTTTTATAATTTTTTTTTTTTAAATTTAAAAACGGTACTTTTATTGGCTTAGTTTTTCCGAAAATATTGAAACTCAATCTATTTATTTTTTTTTCAGTTACAAAAGTTACATAGCATTATTGTTCAATAGTGTTTTATGTTTTGTTATCGGATGAGTGTGCCCGATTCATCGAAATGTATCTTTATAAATTTCATTCGGACAAAATGATTTTTTGTGAACAATAAAAAAATAAGCCAAAAATTACGAAGTTATAGTTTGCAAAAACACTATTCCTCCAAAATGATCATCTTCGAATTTCACAAAAATAACGTGACAACAAATTAAAAAGCCGCACCATTCTTTCAAGCTTGCTTTCCCTTAATTATTCCTCACTACGTACCCGACCCCACGAGGTTTCAATTTACGATTTTAATAATTTAATTTTCAATCAATTGCTATTCCCTTCTCCCAAGCAGACAACCCATTATTTCATTCCTATATTCCCTAGGCTATCTCGCTCCCGGGCTGTAATCTTCTTCTTAACTCCCAGTCCACTCCTATTGTACATTCCAACGTTGATTTTATAATTAAACTTAACAATATGATCAACTGTTAGTTGATCGACATGTGTTTTCACTGTATATTTGTAATTGCACTGCGGTAATGTTTTCGATAAAAGCGAAATAATAGAAATACAGAAAAAAAATAAAATAAAAAGAGGAAAGAAAAATCGGTTATCTCTACGAACACGGACCATATTACGGCGTAAGTAAATCCTCGTAGAACATTTCCTGCACACGCGCAGTAATATGAATGTGATACAGTGGAGATGCGCGACGTCCTGAATAGCTCCTGAATATAATAAACAATGTATTATAATTGTATTATACATAGGTATTGTGTGCGCGCGCAAATCGCATACGTATCATGCATAACGGTGCCGGGATGTCCGTCACTGACGCGGTGGACGGACTACTTTTTGCTCAGTGATCGGCCGCGGCGTCGCATTGAAAATCCGTGGAAATCCGACGGCCTAAATTAGAAAATAAATATATACGTGCAATAATAACGAAAATGATTCGTTGCGATAGAAATCACGACCGCACGGACTCGTATACACCTAGATTATATACATATGTATGCACGTACATTGTGCACGCAGCGATCGTTGTCGAGACTGAGCGTAGTACGTGTCGCGTTTTTCGACGACGGAACAATGACGTCCGTATTTTTTTTTTATTTTTTCGTCCCCCTCCCACACCCTCCGAATTACCTCCTTCTTCCGATCGACGCGCGTATCGCAGTGTCGGTGTACATAACATTATAGTATTACTTTTAGATCAGCGTAAAGACAACTTTATGTCCACGAAGTGTTTAGGAAAAACAAATAAATAAAAATTCACGGGATCCCAGAAATCAGGACGAACAATGTTGGACCACGACCAGTGCCGAAACTAGAGGTTGGCGAAATAGGCGTGTGCCGAGTGCAGTAACGGGGCGCATTTGAGTTGAACAAAAATTGATTTTTTTTTTCCTGTATAAAATAAACGTCAGAATAAAATTCGCCTAGGGCGCCACAGAGGGTAGTTACGGCATTGATCACGAGTTCACAACTCATGAAAAAATTTTATCATCTCATTGATTTGCTTCATAATTCGTTTCCATATGATCAAAAAATATTCAATTTAAATGTTCGAAAATAAAAATAAAAAAATATCGCTAATTATTTATAACTCTTAATGTTTACAGTGATATTGTACCTTTCATCTACCAGTACTTCTTCAATACTCGGTTAGTCGGAAAAAAATGTCTACTTGCAAGTATACATGTATACAATCTGTGCAAACGTAACTGACGTAATAATCTCGTCCAATTCAGTTTTGATTAAGATGTGTCCGTGTATTTAGGACAGACCTAAACGCCGATATGTTGTATTTACGTATCACGATACCTCTCTGTTAAATGGACAGTTCAAGTTGTCCCTTATATACGTACAGAAATAACCAATAGGTTCTTAGAGTGCGTATTGAATAACCAACATTACAGCAGGAATCCGCTGAACTATTGTATTGATTTTTACTAATTTTTAATCGATAGACCAGCTGTTTTCATGTAACGTATTTATTTTTTCCTTTTTTAAATGGACGTGTCTTGATAGTAAATAGAACTCGACATCACTACTGCAAACAGTAAAAAATAAAAGTATGGTTTTGACGTAGCTTTGGAGCATTTTTCTGTTATAATAAACAGACATTTATATTTTCCTCGAGACATGTAGAACATTTTTTTGATACGTAACATCTTTAATGGGATATCAACAATAGATGACTGCTGCAGCTCTCATCTGATTTACATGTATTTCTATGTATTTTTTACATATTCAAAATTGTACACACATTAATCGGTTTAACTGAATATAATATTTAATATCGATACATACTGACATACTTAGTGCTCGTTAAGTGCAGATCGTATATTACAAATAGAAAAAATTGAAATGCAGATTTATCCAGTATCAGTTGACAATGTTCAATTGGATTTAGGAGGTATGGTGTTACATTTTTTACAACGATCATTCCAATAATTTTCTATCACTCCTCAACAATAAACTGAAATACGCTCATTGAAGGCTTCATTAAAATAGAGTATAGATAATTTTTTTCGTATAAATATATTTATTTTTCAATTCTCGATATTTACATTACACCGACCGTCAGATCAGATCGCTGACGAATTTCGAGTTTATTTTCGAACATGAATTTGTACACTCTGTGGCACTTATACGTGTACCTAAATTAGATAACAACACTTTATCTCAGAGTCTGCGAGTACTTCCACGGGTCAGATCGTTGAACAAGGAAATAATTTCAAAACATACACAAACACACTCACACACATACACACAAACCGGCGCCCTCTCACTCGCTTTTAATTTATTATTCGACAAAACTCGCGATTCGATAAAACCCTCGACACGCTGTGCCGTGTATGTGCACAATAACGACCGGATTATTATTATCATTGCTATTATTAAAATGTCGTCTTTATCGCTTGCCGTGTTTATTTTATTTTTCATGACCCAGCATGTGGGCCTCACACGCATTTAACTACGCGTTTTATCGAAAGATTTTTACTATTATTATTTTTATTATTAAATTTTCACGTACACGGGAACATTGTGTTTACATTATATTATTAGTGTGTCGTCGTAATAAATATTTTCGTGGGAGGAGACGTGAAGAACACGCCGTCGCCGGACACTGAAGCATGTATATAGTACAATAATAATACAACAATAATGTTTGCGGCGAAGAAGATAAAAGAGAAAAAAAAATCGTATGAAAATAATTATCACCGTCGTTGCCGACGACAGCTGCCCACGTCGTCACGTTTTATTCGATCTGAATATTTGACATATTTTTTAATGATTGAGGATAACACACGTGCACACGAACACACACATGCACGCATGCGCGCACGCGCACACGTACATAATAACCTAATTACAGCTGGAACATATACTTGCGGGTATAAATCAGACGATCAAAATCACTGTTTTTTCTTTCGATCTGTCACGTTGCACTACTTACATAATTACGACCAGCAAGTAGCAACCGCATTTATATGGGACACTGCAGTAGGAAATAAACGCTACTGTACTGTAAGATCGTAATATGGAAGTGACGCCGTCAATGAAATATGATGCACGTTAAATTACTTTTCTTCTTTTATTTTTCAAGTTTGCAAATAAGAACAATGATAATTGTACGCATAAATTCCCGGTCATTTGTATGTTGCGTCGAGTAAGCGAGCAACAGGAGCCGTATAAAACGAGCATATGAAAACGTCACGTTGTATTTTTATTTACTTATTACTTCTCGTTTAAAGGAATAAGAATTTTTTTTTCCGTTTTCACAAGTTCTCACTATGTATGTGAGTGTGTGCGTGTTTTTTCTTTTTTTTTTGGCGCACCAACGAATCGGGTTGACGTTAAAATGTCTGTGCGTCGTCCACATATGGTACCACGTGTAAAACGGTTTTATTTATAAATAATACATATAACACACACGCACGAGATTGATATACGTGATAAAATATATATTTATGTAATATTTTATACACACACACACACACATACATTGCAATATGTCCTCAGCTGGGGTTTGAGTGAAAACCTCTGGAGGGGCCGAGTCTTTGATACAAAGCGCGTAGTGAAAAGATTGATGTTTAATAATAGTTTCCGCTCCCGAAATCTTTGCCGTCATGAATTCTTGCGTCAGCTTATCGTTCATTGTGCCGGACGAACACGCATCGTTTAGACACACGGTGCAATAGCCACGTGCAGTGTCGCACCAAACGTTCAGTATACATTTCATAATATTTCGACATCGTCGATCTTCCCCCCTCATATGTCCCCCCCCCCCCCCGTACAACCTTACAGTAATATCTGCACGGCGATCATTGCAAACGAGAAACAAAACGATCGAATACGGTTTAACGGGAAAGATGCGCACAACCGCAAATGTAAGATGTGAAGACCGCGTGGTGATACATTTCCATACATCGGTTCCGTCCGACGTTCGTAGCGCGCGATTTCCCGTGTCAAAATGTTCGATTGAAATTTCGCTCGGTCGCGTCGAAACTGCGATTCACAAAGCGTCTCTTGAACGTAACTCTTTCGGTGAATTGTGCGCGTGCAAATCATTATCGTGCACCTTCAAACGACGTTGTACATAATTATCACGTTAAACACACACACGGTTCTGTGATTTACGCTTTTGCGGTTCTCTTCCGAATACGTGTTGTGTGTGAACATTCAATTGTTCGTTTCTATCATTTATACTTGATCTAAGGACACCGTCTGACACTTTTCGCTCGTCTTTTCAATTTCAACCTGTATTGAATCTGAAAGTTTACTTTACGACTTATGAAACATATTAACCGAAACCAAATGGTTTTTTAACGATTATAAACCAAACTTCTAGGCACCAAAATCAAATACTAGATAATATATATCCAATAATCTATGGTTATGCATAACACCCACCGAACAAATTAGTCTTTAACGACATTATAGTAATTTCATTTAACGACGTAGTACCTCACGGTTCACGATATCTAACAAGAAATATAAAAATGATTGGGTTCGGCTTTTTTTTATTTAAATTTTACGTTTTTCAATGCTGCATAATAGAAGCGTAATAAATGCGTTTATAAAAAAGTGTATAAAGTTGGATTTTTTTTCCACGCACTGTTTTGTTATATATATATATACATGTATATTGCTGTTACACGGTTAGGAACGGGACGAGAGTAAAAAGTTTCGACCTATCCAGTTATATGTTTTCGTAATAATTTACTTGTAATATATTTTATATATATATATATATAAAAAAAATAAAACTCAAAACTCAAAATAAACTTCTATTGAATTTTGTTATAAAACATTAATTGGTTTTTTTTTCTAATTTTTTTCTTTTAAATTACTACAACAAAAATTTCAGCCACTCCGCTGTTAAAAGCGAAGTTTGTACTAGACAGGTTAATTAAATTATGTCATGATGCGAACGGAAAACGTGTATAAATTAAACTATATTCTCGATATCTATTCAAATAAACAACTATACAGACATACATACGCGCACACGCATTAACGTACAACAATATTACATAGGTACACGCGATTTGTACGAAAATCTAATTTCAAATATCTTCGAGCATTAATAATACCGTTGTGCATGAGACCGCACTGCATAATATTATTATATATTATGTTATCGAGAATAAGTCAAACTTCGAATCAATGTCCCCTTACGCATAAAATACAAAGAGCTACGAATTTTCCAAAAGGATGAATAATGCGTGCTGTTAATTTATTTATTTATTCCCTCTCTATCTCCCGACAGCAACTCGGGTACACGACCTTTCCTACGGGTCGCGTTCTCGTTAAGGTTTGACATGGACAACGTCTTGTGGAGATCACGTCACTGCAATGCACAATACATCCAGCCGTATACGCCGAGTATAACAGTAGCAGCAATATGTCTGCGAAAGAACTCGGAAGTTTCAAATGAAATTTTATCGACAAACACCATCGGAATACGTAATGGTATTATAAAAATGCTCGGCACCCGCGTCTTCCGTAGCACGCTACCACCAGCCACACCACCGTAATATTCCGTTATTGTCGTATGGAAAATACTGGTATCGCATAATTTTGTTTTTTTTTTTCTATGTTTAATTTTTGCAACATTCTTGCAACGTTACATAACGTGAATGTTCCGAATGAATTTATTTTAATCCGTTACGAGAACGACAAAAATATATTTGTATTAAATTTAAACTACGATACCATTATAATATCACTGTGCAATGGTTGACGATAAATCAATATTTTCTATTCTTTTTTTCCCCTCTTTCGACTACCTGTCATATGAGTATAGCAATAGCAATGACTAACACTCGGGCAAGCGGTAGTACAGTCGGAAGCTATTATTTTAGTCTGATATACGATGAATAGTATAAAAACGTATTATATTTCATGCAATGTGCATGCGTTTTGTTTACTTTGTAGTTAATAGTACCGTGAAAACGGTGAAATCGAATACTGAACAAAAGTAGTTTTTGAGTACAAATTAATATTTTATTCCCAACAAAGAAGCACGATGAGTTATAATAGCTTTCAAGGGTAATCCTTACTACCAGAAATAGATTATTTTTACAACATTTTACTGTTAAGACGTCTTATGCAGCGGTTTTCGGTTAGTAGCATATATCCAAGACGCTAGTTTCACGTATTAAAACTTTTTTGTACTTCATTAGATTCAAAGCTTTTCGCTTCCCTCCGCAGACATCCAAACAAACTTCTTGCTGAGATGAGATTAGCTCGTCAACATAACGAGTGGAATGTCTGCCGAGTCTTAAGGCGATACTTTTCCGGCTGTTATGGACAACGTGTCACATTACTTCGGTTCACGTCACGTTCTTTGCAAAACTCTATTCGTAATGAAACCAAAAGGATTCATAGTTGCAAGACTGCGATCCGGTCCTTCCGAATAGTCCTCGGCTTTCCGATACATCTGTTTGAAATATTTGACTTTTTAGTCCAACATAAATCACTATAATGTCGTAAAATATTTAGTGTCTCTTCATTCAAATCGTTATGGTTAAACGTCGAGAATACGTTATTGTTTTAGCTATATCTCTCTCGGACTTACGAAATGTCGCTGTATCTTGATTTTATACATTTTATTCCTTATCATCGTATATAGTCGACATGGCCGTTTATGTTATGGTTCAAGAAATTTTCTAAAAAATATTCGTATGTAACTCTTATTTCAGAATTTTTTCTTTTAAGGACGATTTACACTTATCGAAGTAGCCATACCCGTGAAATACGATTTTACCTTTGATTCAAACACTGATGACAGTGTGTACACTACAAAATGTCTATCCAAGTCTTTTTTTTATCAGTAGCCGAAATGAAACTATAATTGGCAGACGTAGTTTCAGCTTAAACGGTGCAAACCAAATTGTTTTTAATCGTGAAATAAAAATAAAAATACAGGTACGAGATTGAGTTTTCAGGCGAAATATTTTAGAATATTATTAACTCAGAATGGAAAATCGATCAGGTTTCATTGACTATTTAAGAATGAGCGATAGTCGTTTTAATATTTTACTAAAAAAATTGGAAATTCATAGTCAAGAACTGATTAAATTTTTCCAAGAAGCAACATTAGCTAATACAAAACTGGAAATTATATTGTTTCCATAAAACTTTATAAGTTTCGTACAAATTCGAATAAATTTCATTGTTTTGGTTTCCGGACCACTTTTTTCTGCCGTTATGATAATATTTACAAATATAAAAAATAAATATTAAATTTAATAGTTTTTTTAGAAAAATAAATATTTTACCCATTTAATAATTAATAATTGTATTAAACAAAAAAACATAATAAGTCAATAGAGAAATGTTCTCACCACGTACGTGAATTTTGATACGTGTCCGTGCTGTCACGAATCGGATAACATCACTTCTACAAACTAGTCACGCGTACGAAGGGTGTGTTTATATTATCAATGTATAATCTGCGCCACTAATTCGGGAATCTCGGACAAGGCAACTTTGATAAGGATAAATCGGCCTTTACTTTTCGGTAGTCACGAACAAGACACGAATCGGAATGACTAAAAAAAAAAAAAAATAGAATTTCCGCTTTCGAACCGAACCCTAGCGAACGCTCATACGATGTCTCGTCTACAGACAATTTCTACGAGTAGAAACATATGCTAATACCTTTTTATTAGATACCAAATGCCGGAGACGACTTCCTGCGGAACCGCGTCGCGTCGTATTGAATTCGATCAATCGTCTACGAAACCAATATCAGCGCGTAGACCAAACGGATCAGCAGCGTTGTTGAATACAGATGACGTACAGTGGCTCATTTGGGGGGGAGGTAAAGGGGGCAATTACCCCCGGCGGCAAATTTATAAGTGCGGCAATTTGTGTACCTATATATTTATATAAAACACTTAGTGACAAAAATGTAGATTATGATGCCAGCAACAATGATATAAATTTCAAGATAACTACATATTTTGTTACATTAGATAGACTTAAAAATGAGCTAGAAAAAAGAAAAATAGCTTATGACCTTAGTTATATATAGTTATATTAGTTATTTAAAAAGTACTCGTTTTTCTTTCAATTGGAAAAATTGAACAGCATTGAAATCCGAGAACAAGCAAAATGTCTTCAAGATATATATGTAGATGATTTAGTAAGTTCTTTCCCCGATGAATGTGTTCACTTTAAATCACATATGAAGAACCTCAAAGTTGATGAAAAGCCAGAAAATATTCACCAAATGCTTGTATTTATTAAAAATAATGATTTTTCTGAAATCCCTACATTGTAATTGCATTAAGAATGTACACCATAGAAACTGTTCCACTGAACGGTATTTTCACCTTTAAAAAGAGTTAAATCATACCTAAGATCAAATATAAAAGAGGAAAGGTTAAATGCGTTGGCGATCCTAAATATTGAAAATGACATTACAAAAAAACTTAATTATAATAATGTTATTAGTATTTTTGCTGCTAAACAAGTTCGAAAAAAATTGAGAAACTAAAAAAAGACTGTTCGAGGGAAAGGTACATTTATACCTCCAAAAATGTTTGAAATGTGTTTAGTAGATTTGCATATGTTATCTTATTTTTTTTTCAGGTAGGGGGTAGGGGCGGCAAAAATACGTTGCCCCGGGACGCATATTGTCTAAATGCGATAAAAGAGTTAACTCGGAAAGAAACAAAACTAGTACAATTTTAACACGTACAAGGAGTTTCTAAAATGTCTTCGTATTCGACGTGACTACTAATGTGACATGTATGTTATTCATGTCTAAAAATACACATCGGAAACGCAGTCGCCGACGCGAGTTGCCGACATTCAAACCGTACGTCGGACGGAACAGTGCGCACGGTACCGGAGGAAGACCGTCGTCGCCCCGTGTACTGTTCGCGATGCCGCGCACGAATCGATGGCCTGGACGGCTGGCGGCGCGAGCGGGGTGTGAAAACCCACTTGCATACGTGTGCGCGCGCGACGATCCGAACGCAGAGGCGAGACGGCGTGTCCCGGAGCAGCTGCCGCGCGGATCTTTCCGGATCAAACGGGGCGCGTAATCGCGCGCGACCGCCACGTCTCCGCCGACGGGTTCCGCCCGCCGCGCGCGCCGACGACTCCGACGAAACCGCGATCAATCGGCCGTGCCGGTCGACGACGGGCTCCGGGCACGGGAGGTGGGGGAGGGGGGCAAACGTCTCGGTGCGCCAATCGTGCCCGCGCCGTGTCCAAGCGCACGGTGTCCCCCCGTGACACGAGTGCGCGCAGAGGCATTTCTGTCGGAGTTCCCCGATTCCGTGCTCCGGACGATCGCGTTTGTTCGGCGCGAAATCTATTGGCTCCGGGGGCTGGAATCGATTGGACCAGGACCGAGGGTTTGGATCTTAGTGACGACGCGTCGGTCAACCCAGGGGGACGCGAGGAGACTACTGCCGGCGTGAAAGGTTTTGACTAATCATCGCAACAATCACACCGCGTCTCCCCGACGTTACGTCGTACCACCACCACTGGTCGTCACTAGTTCGCCGACGGCTGTTGCATTTTTTTTTTTTTCCGAAAATAATATGCATTAAAAAACTGTTCGTTTTTAATCACAGCAATCTTAAACGATCCACGCATACGCTTGAAATATTATGATTCGACATAACATTACGTAAGACACACCAAAACCATTATATGAACGTACTACATAATCATTTATTCACGTTGCATCGAGTAAAACGGTAGAGTTATAAAATCGCGGAATTCCACTCGCACCAGTCTCTTTCGATCGATAGATACAGTTCCATAACATTAGCACGAAACCCGCATGCAGAATTGATGACGTTATCCGGATAATGTCGACATAGTCCTACATCTGTACCCAGCAACATTAGTAGTATCTAAAACCACCCATTACATTTTACATTGCTAGCCACCGTACGCCGTAATCGCGGATAACAATAAAATATTGTGGACGTGACGGGTTAATTATAATATTTTATCATTTGAATACGCACCGTGCGGTAACGCCGTGCGGAAGGGATCGCGTGGTCGGGATCGACTCAAGTACGTTGTTATTATGACCGAAGAGACCGCGCACGTTCATGGAATTTTAAATCTGGGCCTGATCAGAATCGAAAACTTCTGTTGCCACCACGTACCGCGTGTTGGGAAGTTAATACTCGTTTCGGGCCATCGGACGCATAGCTTATACCGGATGAAATATTCGAAATTTCTCGGGATGTAATTTTCTTTTTGAATATTGTATTTTTTCCTATAAAGTATGTGTACGTTTATTTTCTACAACCGACCATTCGCCGTATCCGTTACTCCTTTATGTGTTGCTGGTACATGTGATAATGGTATCGGCGTGTTCGATTTTCAAACGGTATCACTAAGAATTTAGTTAGAATAACGTATTCACTAAGAGTCTAGGAAAAAATGTTTGTACCGGAACAGAAAATCGCCATGAATTAAAACTGCGAATAAATAAACATAATTTAATATTTGCGAGTTAAAGTTTTGTAAAAAAACATACACGTAACCGCCTATGGATTCCGAATATTTTCAACAGTGAGTTCATCTTATAAAAAAATAAAAATTACTCCCCAATACTTTTTATATGTGTTTATGTAGGTATATGTAGTAAATAACGTCCAATGTCCGCCTACAACTTAGTGAAATTTCACGGAGAGAGGGTATGAAAATGTGTTCCCACTGAGACTAAGCTCTTTCTACCCATATATAAGAGTATATATATAAATGTGCGTGTATGTGCGTGCGTGTGTGTGTAAATGAGTTTTTATATTCGTGAATGATTGAAGAGAAATGCTTAAATTAAGTGTGCGTAGAGGAATACACAATTTCCCTCTCGTGTTTTTTAAATAATTCCCGATTCGCCTTTATTCGTTATACAAACATGTGCTAACTGAATTCTTTATCACGACCCGAATCCTATGCTAAACTATATTAGTTTTAAATCGGTTTCACCGTAATAGACGTACTGCGAGTGTTTTCCCCTTTTTTTTTCTTTCGGAGAAACACTCTGTGTATTTGCGGGCGGTAAATATGCGTTTCAAGAGTTTCACGTAGTTTATTATGCACACTAGCTGTGATCCGAATACGTATACGTTTTACTTGGAACCTTGTTAGAACTGTCATTATCGTTTTAAAATGTGCAGCCAAAATGGACGGACCGTTTTCGTACTCATTAAAATTGAAAATAAAACATACATTGACTCGAACTCAGCCTCTTCGCTGTGTCATTAAAACGTAACGCAGTTTTAAAACCATTATGAAAAGCCCTTGAACTTGTGCGGCAAATCGAGCAGCAATTCCTGGTTGATTTCTCGATGTACGGATCATTTTTATAAACATCTAAATAGATGGAGAATCGTGCACAGGTAACGCAACCATGGTAAATGGTAACTTGTAAATCGGACGCGCATAATATTACACGTACGAGTGGTGAGCATACGGAGCTCGAATAAAGTTGTATATTTTTATATATACCTTTTCCGCCCGTCACATTCACTCTCAATGGAAAATTAATTATTGAGCGAAAATCGAATTGATTATTATTTATTGGCAAAAGTTCGCAGTGATCGCGTCTTGAAAACACGTTTTTCGGACTTTTATCCATGGTAACTTGACGGCGCGAAGAAGTTTTATTTGAATCACGTGATTCATGAAAAATTGGGGTGGGCGGTCTTTGCAAAAAGAAAGCCAAGAAAATAATTACTAGGTAAAACCACCATTTACTGAACACGATCTAATAGTAATACAAAATGTGAAATACTGAAATAAAACTTGTAACTTATAAGTATATACATTCATAAATCTTGCACGTGCAGTGACTTGGTGCAGTGCATTAGAACATAAACAACAATTTTGGTCGGTGATCCTATGGAATTGGTGATTAGAGTGAAAAAAACTTCCCGCCGTCACCGTGTGTGACTGAATGTGTAAATTATACGCACAAGCTTTCGTTTAATTCGTCTTGCGATCAAACCGTGAACGATAAAACGATATTTCATCATCGTGTACTTTCGATTACATTGCTCTCGCGCGGTCGTATTGTTGTTTACGCGCAGATGAATTATTTACGCGCATTATGTGCGGCACGTACTGGTGAGCTGTCACGGTTTATTTATTTATTTATTTTATATTTTTTTGCGGAAGCGAAACGGAATCGCAGAAGCTTTGTGCTTGGAGAATGTCTGGCACTGACGCGCGTTCGTGGCCCGAAGGAATCCCAGAACTTGTACAGTTTTGTACAATTCGCGTCACATTATCTCGTGTCTGCGTGCGCACAACGTTCTCGCCGCACGACGTCCTCACTACCCCCCCCCCCCCATCCCTCGTCATGAACTGTGTGCGTGCGATCGAAGTAATACGGTGAATTCGCGAACTCGCGCTCCGGGACGTCATTGCGGGAGAGATTTTTTTTTCATTTTTTTTCACTTTTTTTTTTGTCGGGTTACGTATAGTCGAACAAATATTTGAGCTGAGAAACCTATTTAGATCTCGTATTTTTCAAAACGGAAGGAAATACAAGCACGCTTACCGTTCATCGACCAACACGTCCATCGGACATCATGTGCAGATAGAAAAATAGAACTTTTCATCGGGTGTTTGCTCGTAAATTCGTTAAGGAAACCAAGGAAACGATACTCTTATGTTCACTTTTCCTTAATTCAAACCCGTGTGATCGGAAACACACGTTGTCTCCATGACACGTTTTATTTCCCGGTAACAATATTTTCGTAGTTGAGATTTCGTCGAAGACCTGTGCTGCTGGTCCCCTCAAACGACGTGCATACGTAATAAGTGATATAATCGGCTAAAACGATCGTTCGGTACTAAAATAATTGACTTGCAGAACATTATTGTTTAACCGAAGCGATAACAGTCCGTTTTTGAATCAAGTACGTATCTAAAGAAATATAAAATAATTATAATTATCGTTGTAATTAGAATTCGGATAAAGAAAGTATTTCCTTATTTTTTATTTTACTCTTGATCAAAAACCTAGTCGACTATATATTTTATTTATGCAACGTAGAATAAAATTAGTTAAATTTTATTTTTTATTTTTCTGCTATTTATTAGTATCTACTTTAATGCTTATTTTTACATTTATGTTTTTTTTTTTTTTTTAACAATAATACAGAATATTTTTAAATCTACACTGTTAAAATATTAAGAAGGTCGCTATTTCATTTTTATGTCTAAGGGTGTAGCTCAATCAGTTATATTTCGTGATATTTGATTTATTGGGTTAAAGAAAAATACTTATTTATCGAAGTAGGAAAATTTGTTGTTAACTTATTAAAAGTAGGGGTTCAAACTCTCGAAACTATTTCTGCAGTCTTACAAGATAAGTAACATCAATAGAAGGACTTTCAGGAGACATGACATTGAACGACTTGATATACTTTAAATTCACGTCCATGATTTCGATAGAAGTCAAGAGGGGTTTCTCAATTATAAAAACATTTTATCAGATTTCTGACAAATTTGTTTTTGCTTGAAAATACTAAAAACTATAAACCTTTCAGTGCAACTCGGGTTTTACTCGTTCAAATACTTATTGTGTAATATTAAAATAACTATTGTACTGTGTAGTATACATAAAATAATAAGATTAAAACATGATATTGCGGTTCTTTTAAAAATGGTTAAGATGTTTTATGTAAAGATTATCGGTGCTTTAAACTTAAATTTTATGTTTTTTATTATTGTATTTTAAATACTTTTTTTTTTTTTTGCTTATAGAGCTATATTATATTAAATTTGTTTAAAACAAACTAATTATTAATCTAAAGAGTTATTTCATGTTTTAGCCAAAAGTAGTGAAACGAAAGTTCCATTATGACTTATTAAATCATAGGTGTTTAAAATTATTCTACCGATATATTGCTCATATCGGATTAATGATCCTCATAACACGTCCAGACTACCACGAAGATTAGACGGAAAATAATACGTCCAACCTAACCATAGAAAGGTATACCTGGTTTTGCGTTGTCGATTCGATACGTCGACGTTCATCCGCAGTGATTTGCATCGTGTTACTATTTGAGAACAAGACTTTCGATACGGCCATTTGAATATTTGATATCGTTGTGGTCGCGCTTAGGCACGTGATTGATATCATGTTTATGAGCTGGGCGGATGAACTGAATTGTTAAGCTTAGTAAAGCGTGGTCGGGTTCAACCGATAGCCACCACGGTATTGTCGTGGTGGGAGGGGGGGGGGACGCAAAACAATATTTGTTCGGCAAACTATTTGCGATACCGTTGAAAAAACGTATTGCTTGACCGACGACCAAACGATCGTTTCGTTCGCGAAACGCGCGCGGTACCGTTACGAGTACACTTAACGCACGCGGGTACATGACGCATACGGCTGCGGACGGTGATTCGATCATCGCCCGAACGACCGCTCGACGGGTTCGCGTTAGGTTTTTTATTCTTCCCCTCCCCCGCCGCACATCTCTCCTACGTTTATTTACCATTTTCCTCGCTCTCTTTCGTCGTTTTATCCACTTTTTCCCTCTTACCGCACACCGTAATGTTATCGGAAGACGAACGTTGTTCTCACATCAACGGTTACGGTGCGGCGAATAGCATAGATCTAATGTTGTATACACACACACACGTATGCGCTATTCGCTCTGTTTTTTCCCCGCACCGACACCGGGTCTCGTGTCGCCGCCGAAGCAGCAATACGATATTTCGCCGAGAACGACGGGCGAGGAAAAAAACAAACATCCGACCCGTAGTGTACACACGGAACAGCCGGTGCGTGCAGATATAGCAGAACCTGACCGGCATATTTCATCGATTTCCGTTAGTTTTCCATTTCTTTCGCCCGCTCCGCCCGCCGCCGCGATCCCTGTTCCGTGAAATGTATGTTTACTCTTAAGGAGCTGACGACGCGGACAATATTATGCGATTACCGCGAGGGTCGACGGTACACATTAACAACAGCCGCACGCCGCCCACGCCGCTCTCGAGTTACACAACGTGGATTCGTCCGGTGTTGCCGTTCGAACGTTATTATGCGTAGCAGCGGGATTATAGTTTATTTTTTGATTTTCATTTATTTTTAATGCAAAGTGTTACGTACGAAATGTAACGTAATATAGCGTATTACGGGGCCTCACTAAGCAGGCTCATGCGGGGCTTATGAGTCTTATTAACTGTATCAAATTACACGTTTTATTATTAATGCAACAAACGTTCATTGATTCGATTCCAAAGCTGTTCAAAGCCCATACTTATGATAATAAAACGAATAGAATTATAAAAGGATAAAGTATTGAAAAAGTAAAAACCTTACTTGAACGATCAGCAGCATACATGTTGTAGGTTTTTTTTTTTTTTTTTAGTTCATCAATCCGAAGATGAGTTTTTAACAAGTTTTCGCAGTATAAATGTTTTCTTCATCTTTCTCTATGATGTTGTAGTAGCCACTGCTTTAATTTTAATTATAACATAAGCCCGAATCGTCTCGTAATTCATGTGGTAGGTTATTATAAATATTTGGACCAGTTTATTGAAAAAAAGATTGAGTACATTAAGAGGGATAATATTACTCAATTTTCCATTGGTGTGAAAACCGTGGAAAATAAATTTAATTTAATAATTTTTTACAAAGAAAGTAACTGTTTTTTTTTTTTTGTAAAATGGTTTTTCCCCGCGGTTAAAATAATTAATTCCTCATACAAGCTACCAACACGAAAGTCTCAGGTTTTATTTGTAACATTATACTTAGAATATCATCTTGCGTTATTTGTAGTTTATAATGATTTTTTATACTTGCGGCACCCCATGTAATTTACCATAGATCAATATGGATTGTACGAGTGCCTCATATACTGCTTTAATTTGATTTTCGTTTAAATAGATATACGTTCTAAGTTGTTTAATGGCGTAAGAGAGTTTTCTTATTTCTGTAGCAAGTGAGCTCTACCCATTTAATATTATGGGATATTTATAAACATAAATATTTAACGTTAAAATTAATTTTTAATATATTATCATAAGAACATGTATTTAGGGTAGTAAAATCAAAGTAATGTAATATAAAATAGTTAATATTTGGAAAATCTTTATTGATTATGTACTAAGGTCAGATAAAGATAAAAAATAATAGTGAAACCCGTGCGATATTTCGTGTAGTCATGCCGAACATAAGTTACCTAACCTATCATCGTTAATAAAATTTAAATGGTCCATATAATATAAAATAAAAAACAAAATTCAAATAAAAAAAAATACTATTTACAATATATTACAATCCAATCTTATCGATAAATAAAAATATTCCAAGCGGACCCATGTGCATTTCAAATAATATTTAATTCTAAGAAATTGATTATGTATGATTTTTACCAAGACGGGGAAGAGTGATTGCATTTCTACATATAGATTATGAAATAAAATAAAACAGGAGATCGTATTTACAATTGATCTGAACCTAATGAAATATTGATTTACGAGTTAAATAGAAATTAATTAGAATATTGTTAGATAAAATAGTTGGGAAGTAACAACTCGAACCTGATCGGGAAAAATAAAATATTCAACTTATTTAGATAATTTAAAATTCGAATAGAGTTTAAAGAAAGAATTATCGTGACCCGATTTGCCATATATTTTTATTAGATTTATCAAACATTTGATTTATACAACAATAAAACAAAAAAATATTTTACAATAAACAAAGGTTGACGAGCATGTCGTAATTTATACGGATTTTTGGTTGCATGTATTCGGTAGACTTTTTGGTGATAGTTTTCTGAAAAAACTACTCATTCGAATTTCCAATCGATCAATATGGTAATATACACTTTCCGAGGTCCTTATATCGGCCGTTCGTGAAAGGAAAATTGATGTAATGTTTTAAAACACTTTTCGTTGTGAAACTTAATTCGCTATTCAATAATATACATCCTAACGAAATTAGTGTTTACTATGGGACGAATCTTTTATGCCGAATTAATTTGTTCGAAATTACCATCTAGCTAAATGATTTTTCGTAAATTAAAAAAAATTATCAAAAATCATGGAGCTTACAAGCAGTCGATAAACTTTATGAAATGTATTGACGTATTGACGTTTCCCAATAGTAACCGAGTCAAAAGTAAATTCAATGATAAATCATATGAGTGTAGTAATAATAAACAAAACTTTCGTCCAACGATTAAAACAACGAATCGCGCAGAAAATAACTTGTTTTATTCCGACGTGATGTGTTAATAATATATAATATGTTATGCGGACGAAAAACAAAACGATTTATTTTGAAAGTCTTGTTATTGTCCCGTCGCAGTTAAAGTTAAGTGTAATAATTTACACCGGCTTGGTTTTTGCCCGATTTACGAGACGCGTCGCACTCATGGACCCATTCTCCTATATCCGCGCATGTTATCTACAGAGGGTTATCTACCATGTGTTGACGTGCTGTCGAAATGACTTTGGTTTTTTTTTTTTTATTTCAATAGCGCCGGAACGAATTTTCAAAGTGACCGTCGACGACAACGACGACGACGACGAGGACGACATCACCGAAGGAAGCGGAGGTGAGCTGAACTCCACAACATCGGCACCGACAACGAGCAGCGGAGCTCCGCCGACCGGTCCGAAAATGTGGCCGACCGAGATCAACATCACGTGCTACGCTGCCGGCATGCAACCCGAACCGTCCATGAGCATTTGGGTGAACGGAGTGTAAGTATCACGAACTAACGGTCTATAATAGTGCACGATAACAGTAATGATTTTACAGACTATTCCGAATACTTTTTTAAGTATTTCGAATACTTTTTTTTGAAAGTATTCAACAATGTATTTCGAATACTTATAACGAGTATCCTGAATACAGTACTTCGAATACCTTTTAAACGTTAAATCATCTCTTTTTTCAAATGATTTTATTACTTCTCCGTCGTATCTTGTATAAACTAATATCTGATATTATTGGTGTAAATCATAAACTATAACAGTTATATAATATAAAAATAGAATTAACTAACATATATTTAGTCTACAATTTCAAATATTTCTCATGACATCTATGATTTTTATAGTATGAAAACTAGTAGTATTTTAAAGGTATTCGGAATACTTTTGAAGTATTCTAAATAATCTATTCGGAATACTATTTTTTGTATGTATTCCATACATTAATGCAGTGATCGTGCAGAAAAAACAAATTTAAACATTATCAATCTTTACACGCCATTTGTGTGAGGATACAAAATACGAGTTAAATACAAATTAAATTAATGGAAACTCGAGGGCCGTCTATCGTCCGTGTTAGGGACGAGATTAGAAAGTTTTTACAATTTGACGGTACGAGAAGGTTTGTGGCATCGTTTCTATAACCATTGGGCGAGTTTACACGAGAACAGTCTTGAATTATCATTTAGTTACTGATTGTTTATCGATAGTATGAATTTAAATGTACTTGAGAAACTATATCCTTTTTCTCCAGCTGTTCGAAACAAATGTATATGATTACTCGTAGGCACGTATTAGGTTTTTGAGCGTATTTTACACCGTGTAATCAGTAAACCATTTATAATTTTTTCGAGAACGTTTAAAATTGAAAAAATCACCAAAAATGTTTTTGGGTGTGATACGGAATTTGAAATCATGGGAAGATTAGTGTTTTTATTATGTATTCGATGACGATAAGCCATCGTTTCCGAAAACTTATTTTAACCTAAACTAATCATGTCGAATAGATTTGTTGATTTTCAGATGTTATGGAAAACAAATATGTTATAGACTTAACTTTCAAGGAATTTTAACATTATACTTGAACCAACCTAAATTTCAATTCTTTAAGGATAACAAAAAAAAAAAAAATTTGAGCAATTACAATTATAATTGTTAAAAATATGACATATATTACTTACCGCTATTATTAAAACATTATGTTTTGCAAAAACCGACGGGGAAAAACGTTTTGATGAAAAAATTATGTAGTTAACCATTAATTTAGTTTTCACTTTAATGAAATCACACCATTAAGATAAATTGTTATCGTTATCATTATCGTAATTTTTGTATTATAATAGACAATTGCGTTGTGTAAAAATCTAAAGTACTATATTTTGCCGTAATGCCTTTCCCAATTCAATTTTTTGTAAATAAGTAAGTTTTTATGAAACTTCAACGACAGTCTTTAGGTTAAAAAAAAATACCAAGTACAGACATAAAAATCGAATCGTTGTGCAACCAATAAACACCTCTACGAGTGGTCGAATAGTTTCGAGCTATCGAGACTTTGAAAACGCAATCAAAAATGTCTCGAGGGACTCGGCAGTATTTTTATTTTTCCAAGTTGCTGGAGTTCTTGAGACTTTCAAAGCACGTGGGAAAAGTCCACAAACGAGATCTGGCCGGGGTACTTGATTTCTTTTTTCCCGGACCGTCTACGTTTTCGAATCATCAAAGTTCAGGATAGCTCTCCGACTCCTCCGAGGCTATCGTTGCTGTGTTGTACATGAGATATTTTCGATTTTCGTCGTTTTCGTCGTACGTCGTACCGAACGCTTTTATAATGGGGTATTCCATACGGTATCGTTCAGCTTTGACTCCTATCACGTACCCGCACGATCGTGTACTGACAACGAGTAGGAGATTCAAATAGACAAGACATGCTGTAGACGGTTTTGACACATAATTCAATCTCGCGGACACGTCGCGTAAAGGGAAACTGAAAAGCGTGTTATCATTATTATTATTACACAACTGTAGGTCCAGTGGCGTAACTAAGAGGGATCAGAGGGTGCGGTCGCACCCGGGCCCGTTCGTATAGGGGGCCAAAGAAATAAAAAAAAAATTTTCTATTAATTATTTATAAAAATTAAAAACTACCCTTGTTTTTCTATTATAATATACTTTTAAGCAAATCATTTTTTTTATTAATTCAAAATTGTTATACATTATCATTATTTTTATATATGTCCATATGGGTATGAATATTATTATATCAACGTATTACGTAATGTTTTTGGAGACAATAACATTAAGCACCAAAAATGGATGCAAGGATTTAACGATTGGGCCCATACATCACAAGGAATTGAAAGACATGAAAAATCTAAACCTCATAAAATGGCATGCATGGCTTTTTATTCATTTCAAAATCATAACACAATCAACGAAAATAAAGAAAAGCAAATTATTGGAAACTGGTATTGGATAGTATTATAACTACACTAGTAATCGCAGTAGTACACTACGTACACTAGTAAAGGAACCATAAAATATTTAAGTCCGACAATTCAGAATGAAATAATTACAGCACTAGGAGATAAAGTTAAATTTGATATTTTACTAGAAATAAGAAAAGCTCCGTTTTTCAGCTATATTTCTGACTCAACACAAGACATATCCAAAATCGATCGACAAAGCCATATATTTCGTTATGTAAATGTGATGTATGATAAAGAAAATAAACCAGTTGACATAATTATACATGAAAGTTTCATTGGGTTTGAAATTATGGAGGGCCAAACGAGTAGTGAAATAGAACAACAATTATACAATAATTTTGAAAAAAATAAAATTGACATCAAAAAGTTAAGAGGGATTGGATTTGATGGACCTACTAATATGAGTGATATTTATAATGGATTACAAGCACGTATCAAACACACTCAGCCACTTGCATTATACGTGCATTTCGCCGCACACAATTTAAATCTTGTAGTTAATGACTCAGTTAAAAATATTAATGAAATTCAAAATTTTTATGAAAAACTTAAATGTCTTTATTCATATTTTGCAAATAGTATTAAAAGGTGGGCACACATAAAATCAGTAAGTTCTGTGTCGTTTTCACTCAAAAGACTATGTACTACTCGATGGTCTTCACGAAATGATTGTTTATAAACGCTTAGTTTGCTTTACGTAGATATTTTAAAACTTTTAGCATATATTTCACTTATGGGTAGAAATAAAGATGAAAAATATAAAGCGTCAGGTCTTCAAAATTATTTTCAAAAGTTTAATGTAATTTTAATAATTGTCATCGAAACCAAAATTCTCAACTCATTACAAATAGTATCACTATTGCTACAAAAATCGGATATAGACTTACTTAAAGCTTTTGAACTGCTTCAAACAGCCTTAAATAAAATAAAATAAATGCGTGATAAATTTGAAGAAGTGTTCGAGGAACCTAAACAAATAGCAATTTCATGGGGAGTTGAGCCAACGTTCACTAAAATAATAAAAACAAAAACAACTAGATATTTTGATGAATTAAGTAACGATACACGTCTCCTTGATGCTGAACAATATTTTAAAACACAAATTTACTATCGTACTCTGGACATAATTATCAAACAACTCGAACACCATTTTAATGATATGAACTAAGTAATAAAACTTTTTGCTTCAATAATACCAATCAATATATGTTCAATAAATGAAAATGAACTTAAACATTCAACTACCTCTTAAGTAAACAATTATGAAAATGATTTAACAATAGATTTGGTCAACCAAATTATTCAATTGAAACGTTCGTTTGAAAATTAAATTCTGTTCATGACTTGGCAAAATTTATAATTGTAGACAATTATTTAATAGCCGAAAGTTTTCCAGATATATGTACAGTTTGTTCTCTTTTTTTGACTATACCAGTGACGGTGGCAAGCGCAGAAAGAAGTTTTTCTAAACTCAAAATAATTAAAAACTATCTTCGAAAAACGATGTCTCAAATTCGTTTGTCAAATTTGGCTATATTATCAATAGAAAAGAAAATTGCAAAGAAATTAATACGTCAGATATTATTTCTACTTTGGCAAATAAGAAGTCCAGAAAAATATATTAAGTTTTGAATTTTATATTTATTTGAATTTTTATTTGTTACAACTGTTATGTAATAACTATAATATAACTATATAATATGAAGTATTAAATTAATAATAAATATCCATTATTAGTTAAATGATTATAATTTGTATTTAATAAAATAATATGCAAAAATATTTAAAAAAATTTTTTAGTAATTTTAGTTAGGTGAATATACTCGGATCTTCTTAATATAAATACCTGGACGATGGGGGGACCCGTTGAAAATTTCGCTCTCGGGCCCAAATCTTGAAGTTACGCCACTGTGTGGGCCGCCTTATATTCAAAATCGTTTGTTGTTTGCAAATGTTTGCGGAAAGCATATAGCACATTTGCACGTATAATGTAATAGTAGTAACATTATTATAACGACTTATCGCCTTGCAAATCAAGAGCACATCCGTTTGACGGTAGAAAATAATAATATAAGTGTTGTCTCAGTGAAATCTAATCGTCTGAACATCTGTTTAATTGTTAATGGTAAATGCGATCGAATTAATAATATGCGAATCGGACACACTTAGCGAAATAATAAGATTCGTTTTCTTTCTTGTAGAAAAAATAAATAAAAGTATATAAAAAAGAATACACTATCAGAAAAAGAAAAAAAAAACAAAACCGTTTAATTTTATTTGATAGATGTATTGTGTATTATATGGACTCGAGGAAATCGCACATGATGTTGAATTTTCAATGATTTCTTTTTTCGAATTTTCCAACTCATCAGTGACGTGCACAAGTTAGAATACTCATATTAGTAGTACGCATTACAATAGTCACAACTGCTAATATGTAAGAAAAGCGATGTGTTGGGGTACCGTAAGAAACGACTTTTTCTTCAAAACAGTGACCATTGAATATGTGTACACATATCGTCAGAATATTATTATCACGAGTCGGAAATAACCCGGTCCCGAGTGGCAAATCGACGATACAATAAAGAAAAAATGACCATTTCAAATTCACCACGCTTTTCGTGATAAATAATAATAATAATAATACACGTTGAGTAATATAATATACAGTGTTACGGATTGCATTTTGTTTTTGTGCATGCTAATGATATTTTATGATACGATGGTTTCATAATTTATTATCACAGTAGTAACGATTAGATACGTGAGTTATCATAATAACAGACGTATTAAAAAAATATTTTTCATTCATATATTATACTGTTAGAATTTTTCATTGGGTTTTTGAGATATGTTCGATACACAATATTACAGGTTAAATTAAAATTGTATAATTCAACGTACAAAATACACATAAAAAAATCGTTTATAAACAATTAGGTGCACAGAAATTAAAATGTTTATAACCGTATATTAATAAAAAGCGTGGTAAATATTGTTTTAATCTGAATTCCGGGTTTTGGGTTCACAAATTAAAATATCGAAAAAGTATAAAAAATGCTGTATGCTTTTTAACATAAAAGCACGTGGTAATAACTAACACAAATTAAATTAACTGTTTATGGTTATAATATTCTGAATTACAACAAATACCAAGATTACTGAATACACGATGGGAGTCGTAAATATCATCGTTTTTTCGTATTTTCGGCAGTTCAATTGCAATTTTTTAGAGTATCATCCGTAATGAACGTCCGATTCCACGGAAAGTTTTTGCATTTTATGGGACACTTCGTGAAAACCAACTAATAATGTTACGAGCCTCGCTGAAAATTCAAAATAATATTGAAAAAACAAATAAAAAATTAAACAGTATAATGATCCATAAGGTGACTTCGAACCTTGTTTGCATTTTCCATGGGTGTTGATACTTGACCGATAAACAATGTGGACCGAACAATCAGCAATAATAACATTACAATCCGGTGTTAAGAAACGAACGAGCGTATTTTCACCGGCCGTATATGACTAAATATAATTGTTATCCAGCATCCACCCACGTACAAGTGCGCCAATCATTATAACACAGGTACAACAGGCGTTGTATATTGTTTTACTCTGTGTCAAACAATATAATTAATTTTACAATGCAATCGATTTAAATGTAATTTATTGCAACACGCATGGCGCGATAGTACTCTAATCAACAATGACACAGGTAGCAGTGAAATTCACGAATAATCCAATATTAATATATATACATCTCGTATTTGTGTGTGTGTGTGTGTGTGTGTGTGTGTATGTATTGCATAGTAATATTGCTTCGGCGTAGGAAATAATGATATTAACTAAACACCATATTGTGAAACAATACACATAATATTCAGCCCAATGAATACGTAATATAAACACCCTGCTTACCTATGAGTTGTTATATGTATATACAGCGATTCGAACGCGCCTGGGTGGTTTAGATATTGGCCAGTCATTGTTGTCATTTTACCCGGATTATTATCTCTGACGACAACGAGGAATACACTCGGGCGACGAATATAAATTACCGACGTAAAACCAATCTTGTTTAATTACAAATGTCGTATGATGCAACACAACACCGTGTACCGTTCAACATTACGATATCTTGTACGCGGGTGGTTCGACGTACGGTTCCGCAATACTATTCTTGAGGTGCGCAAGACTTCTCGAAACTACACACGTATACATATTGTTGTCGTAATAAGGAGATTATGGTACCTGCTAAACAAACAGTTTAAAACGGGCGAGCGGTATCTTTTTTTTTTCATCGTCGGTATTACAATATGATGCAAGAACGATTTAGGACCGGACGGTCGTGCCTCGCGTCTAAGGAGAACCCAAACACGATTTTCGGTGACAAACCGTTTTACGGTGTGTAGGGACTCTAGAAAAAAAAAAATCGAAAGTAACATTTCAAGAGTGGCTATTTTGAAGAGAAAAAAAACCGCGATTTGAACTCGTTTCGAAAATAGAATTAAAAACCTAAACCGTGGTTGCAGTACTGATCTGATATTGACCGTTGTGTGATCACGAGGTTTGTTTGCAACAGAAACGCGATTTTTTTCGCTTGGCACGTACAACGCGGTACAACACACATTTGTTTTAAATTAGAGGGAAAATTAAGTCGACTATATTTTGCAAGTCACGATCGACAGCACAACGTTTTAACAGCAGCAGCTGTGCCTGTTTACTGTTGCGCTAAATGACGATGACCCAACCTTTTTTCACGATCAGGTCGTGCATATATATATATATATATATATATTACATATATCACTCCAAATACACTAGAAGTTTTTGAACGTGTTGTGAATGATCGTATATCCTACACGCACTATGCAGTATTAAAGTATAAATAATATTTTAAAGCTTATATTATATTTATCACACGTACGTAGTTGAAAATGTTACTTAATTATCTGTCACTTGCATTCGTTGATTCGTTGACATTAGTAAAAAATCTTGTGCGCACATATTTATTACAAGTTTAGATAAAAATGTCTACGTTAAAAATAGCTGTGAAAAAATGTTCAAATACAAAATCGTTGAATAACAAAAATATTCATACACAAAAATGTCTATAAATAAAAGTAGATTTTTATTTACAAAGTCGTAAAAAATAAAGCTAATTAAGGCATATAACTGTTATGGTTATTAGAACAGGATTAATAGAATAAATTATTTTAAATAATTATTTAATCAATAATTAATTTTGATTAAAATGTTTTAATTGTTTGAGCAATAGCTTTTAAAAATTTCTCAATTGGCCATTCTCCTTTTTTTCAAATAAGAATTTATAATGTTGTTTAAGTCATTAAATAATAAATTGATTATAGTTATCTTAAGAAATTAATTAATTAAATTAAACATATTTTCACCATTGTATTGTAAACACAATGAAATAATAAACAATTATATTTTTTCTGACAATTTGTGTAATTGTGAAATTTTCTAATTAAACGTTTTTTCGATGGATATTTTTATTGACTATAATATTCATATATTATATAATGTGAATTGTATGATTAATATTCTTGGCTAATTTATTTGGTGCTTTTGATAAACTATTCAAGTATTCGTCAATTTAACGTATAATTATTTTTATGTATTTGATGCAAACCATTTCATAGTCAGACATTTCAGATCGATTCACATAATTTAGTTTATTCAGATGCATTAGGTGTTTTTTATTAATATATTTATCATTGGTTAATGTCATAAATTAGCAAGTCTAGAATTTCAAAAAATATCGTACAATTTAATGGAAATATTTTTATAGAGTTAATAAAAAATATTACGAAATTATAAATAATACCGATAAGAAAATTTAATTTACGTGCTTTTCTTAGCAAAATATTTGTATAGTTTGAAACGTTGGGTCTTCCGAAATATCTCGTTTAATTGTTTCACTCGTTTATATTAAGCTTTCTAGGGAATTAAAATTATTCACACAAAATGTTTTAAAAAGAAAAATAAAGCCGAGTTTCTTCTTGACTTTTGAGATATATTTTCTTCAACAAACAAAATGTTATAGTTAGATAAAAATTAATGATTTACTGGAGTACAATCATACGTTATTTGAGTGTCTTCGATGTACGACGAAACTGTCATAAGTAAAATTATGTATAACACTCCTACTATACATCAAATATATATTTTCAAATGTATTGCTTTTTAAATATTTAAAACCACTCAACCGTCTGTGTAATACCTTAAGTTGCGAAATAGGTGATTATCATATGGATTCAAGTAATTTTGAATAAGCTGGGATAAAACACTTTTAAGGAGTTACAGCTAGGCATTTTATACGTCATGTGTGTAAGGATTCTGTATCAGTAATGCATGAGAAGTGGATTGATGTTTAGTGTGTGTTTGCGTATATAAGAGAAATAGAGAGAGATTCGTCTCATCTCTATAGTCAAAGAGCTGCCCTCATACACTCATAAATATTTTTGATACCATTTTATCATAAAAAATTATTGGTCAACACATAAAAAAAAAACACTATATCTGTTCCAGCCAGTTAATATTATTTGCACGTTTCAACAGTAAAAAATGTTCAGATGAAAGTCGCCGAGTTTAATAAATGCAGAGTAGGTGTTTTCGGTTTACATTTGATAGCCAATATATAAATAAATTACTTTTTACCTGATACACGTTATGGGTGAACGTTATGACATGCGTTATACAGCCGCTGTTCGTATTATTATGTGCAATAAAAATTCTAGCAAATATTATTATTCGTGACGTTGGAGCTATTTAGAAATGGTTTAGTAAAATAATAAAATATCCAACCCGTCTCTCTGCAAAAATGTATACTAAAATTGATAAAAATATGGCTAACCTTAAAATATTTATATATAACAACTAGGTAACCAACGTAAATTTGGATTTTCGTATCTCATAGTAAAATTGTTTGTACAAAATAATAATTTCGATTACTTATTTTAATTTTATTAGCAGTATATTTACAATATTTTTTACATGGACGTAAGGTGTATTTGATTTCGAGAAGAATATGTGGGACAGAAAACAGTCAGGCAACGCCCATTGGTAGCATAATCTTCGGGGGAATATTTTATAGACAAAAAAAAAAAAAAAAAAGAGTCACTAGCAACATATACTTTTTGGAAGTTTAGGAGGGTTATGAGACATATATGGTATATGTTACACATGGAATATAGTTTAAGGAGACTGCTAATACAATTATTTACATGAACTTTAAATCCTATGAGAGTATTTGTTTTTTTTTTTTTTGGTCAAGAGAGTTGCAAGCTTTTCGTCCGTTACCTTATTAGTAATACATTAGGGAACTTAGGCTTGGGTGTTGTAGCGTTTTACCGATCCCCAAAACAGAGCGTGCTGTTTTCATACAGAGCTTGTAACTATTCGAACAACTTGTTTGTCTTGTTTGCTACTCGACGTCCGCATACACATGCGTACGAGCACGGACGATTTGTTGCCCCTGCTGTGCGGACCATTAAGTTGACGCACGGTCTGGGGTAAGTCGAGTAAATGCCGGGTTAGAGAAATGAAAAATGAAAAAGGAAAACAAAAAATCTAACTCGTGTGTAAGCGAGTTAAGATCGAATTGACGTTTCCGTTCGTCGAACACCGTAATCGTTAGAATGGGCAACAACTAATCGGTGTGCATGTTATTTTTTATGTGTTCGAACAGGATGCAGGATAACGTGACCATGGTGGTGACGGAGGACGATGGCGATGACGATGAGAGCAACGACGGCGTTACCGAGAACGACGGCGGCAGCAGCACGACCACGACGACCACGACCACGACCACGGTCAGGCCGAAGATGACGTACAGGAACCGGTTCAGGGCGAACAGGGGCCCGGAGGTGTACAAGAAGTACGCGGTGCGCGCGGACAAGGTGGTGTCGCTCAGGGACGCGGAGGAGTTGTACGGCGGCGGCAAGCAGCGCCGGCGCAACGCTATCGAGGTGGACTGTCGGTTGCGCGTGCCCGGTCTCGGCACCGACCACGGCCGCTGGAAGGCGGACCAATTCTACGGCACGCACAAGTCGGTGTCGTACAAGTACCGCGGCGACCAGCAGACAGCGGCCGGCGACCCGTTCGCCGCCGTGTCGTCGGCCTCCTCGATGGCCGACGACGAGAACGGCCGCCGCGACGGTGACAACGAGCGCAACGACGACGACGACAACAACCGCGGCGGCCGATCTCGGCACGCGTCCGGGTTCGTTCAGTTCGCGATCGTGGTCGGCGCGGCCGTCGTGGCCGTGGCCGCCCTGCAGTAAACGCCCTCACCACCCCCAGCCCAACCCCATAGTCGTCCGTCGCCCCACTCCCCCCACAGTAAGCGAAGACCCGACGCTCCGCCATCAACCGTTGCCCTATTCACCCCGACCCGTTCGACGATCAGGACCACCGACGAAAACCGCCCTCTCCTCGTCACACGCCACCCCGTGGCCGCGTCCCCTCCTGGCGACCATACACCGGACTTTCTCCGCCCGATCACCCTCCGTACGAAACCCGAAGACGTTACGTCGATTTTCGTTGCTGATCGCACGAGTTACCCAGAAAATAAATTTTTTTTTTTTTTGTATTTTGTCGTTTCTCCTCTTGCACACACACACACACACACACACAACTTCAACGCGTTTGATGACCAACAGCATAAGAATGCGTGTCCGGCGGTATTTCGCGCAGAACGGCAGACGATCGGTACACGACATGTTGGGCGCGCTTGTCACATTTTTCAACCGACCAACCGACGTACACGGCCCACGGAGACAGTGTGTAACACCCGAGAGCGGATCGCATAACTTGTCCGTCGCAGCTCGTCGAGATGTTTGGACACGTTTCGCGAAGTGTTGTAGAATCCGTCCGTTTCAAACGCCGAGCACCAGCTGAACTGCGACGCAGTACGACGAACTCATTGACGGGTACGAATAATCATTCCGTACCGCGGAACACGTGTGTTCGAAAATCCGTTTCATCCCGAACGATTTGCCAATCGACCGTCTTACGATATGATTGCAACACACGGTTGTGTTACCATCCGATTTATTATTACGACGCACGTACGGGTTTGTTTTCATTCCCCCCCCCCCCTAGTAATCCGATTTATATTTTCGAGGAGCTTTAACCGGAAACCTAACCCGTCGGGTCCCCGTCCAACCGCGTCTAAGTTACGCCCTCCGAGTCGGGATTTCTCCCCGCGACGTGTACGCGTTCTCGGCCGATTAGATAATTTCAGATCGTCTGTGCCCGACCACATGACAGTCGCGTGAACGAACGAGATTATTGCGTAGGAATCGCTGAACAACATAGCTCCAAAAGGGCTCGTGAACGCTTGATAAATAATTCACATCAGATCGCACGGAAACAGATTCATCAACGTTTCGTGAACGCGATTTCACGGTTCGCATCGGTTATCACGCGGATGATCGACAAATCTCGGTGGACCGTGCTCTCCGCTGGATATAATCCAATATAGTTGTCGTTCATAAATCAATTAATTATTATCACCGTCAGAACATTACGTACCGTTTCACTCGGCGTCCGTGTTTTAATGACAATGAGTGCGCTGTGTCTGTAATTACGCGTTGGGCTTGCGGACGCGGCATCAAGACACGATCAAAACGGTCACGTGGTCGCTTATCATTGTGTTCCCTAGCAGTCGGGAGGTCTATGTTTTTTTTAAAAAATTTTCATAATAATATATTTAAACGTTATCATACTTTGCTGCTTATTCTTGAACTCGTCTCTCCGTATAATTGCATAAAATAAACTGCGCGGTGGCGTATTTTTCACGTGCATATTATTTTCTCTTTTTTTCAGTCGATTTCGATATTATCTTATGGCATTTATTTCTCATCCGTTTAAGACGATACAAAGGTCTAATATAAATTTCCGTGGATGGCGTTTTGAATTTCGAAAAGAAAAATATCAACCGTTTTCAATATTACTGTTATTATAATTACTATAATACCGACTCAAACGTCCTTAGACCATTATTTATTATACGAATATCGACAAACTGATGTTCTGTGTACGGTTGTAACGCGTAGCTCCCCTTCACCGTGCAGCTGCTTTATGTTGTTCTATTATAATTTGTTGTAAATATTATGTAAGTTTTAACACTGTCGACACTGTTATAAAACACATTTCTAGTCTATAATGATAGTATAAAAAAAAAAAAAAAACAATTAAAAAATAAACAATAATAGTAGTATATAGTTTAGTTCCATGTATACGTTAACGTGGTAGATAGTATTAGGAATATTTTGTGTTTATATTATTACAGTTTTAGTACAACTACTACTACTACTACTACTATACTATGTCGTGTTTGTTTTGTTGAATTATTTTTATTTTTTATTTTATATTGTTTTTTCGACATTTGGCTTACATAAACTAAACGAGTTATTTATATTTAATTTGTTTATTGTTATTACTTACTACGTAATTGTACGTTATAGAGTATATTATAATATTACCTGTAAAATATTTATTAAACTTATAAACGAAATACTCATTTCTAATTGTTCGGAAACAACTAGGCTAGGAATACCAAAGATACGTTTTTGTTTTATTGTATACCAAATTCTATATTATAGAATACAATGTAGTATGACATTTGGCATACACGCTTACAATATTGTACCACACGATTTCAATGCTAAAATGTTTTAATTAATAGTCATTAAGTTTCACGGTATATTTATGTAAAAATATTAAATAATATTATCTATATAAAAATCACGAACAAATATTTATCATTATAATAACTTAAAATCATAATTTTACGAATATCGTGAAAACAAGTGCGGGCTACATCGACACTTTTCAGAAGACCAACTTTTTATTTCCATTTTTTCAAACATCACGTGTTTACGCTCCGATACCTATCTGAATATTTGTTTCGTTCAATTAATGTGTAATTGACTGTTGTTCTCAAATAACCTATTATTCGACGGACAATTATGAAGCAACATGTTAAAATAATAAAACATAACTCATGTACTTTTTGTTCGAAATGTAAATCACCTGCTCCATAAATTAGGTGAATCTTGTTCTTGTGATCAGTAATCGTTCCATTAATTTATAACTTGATTATCTGCGACGCAATCGGTAAATTCATTGTTCTCTGTATAATCGCTATTGCCTGCTGGCAATATGACAAAAACCCACCCCAGCCTTCAGATAAATCAGAACGTAATCATATGATAATAAAAAAAAGAAGAGTTAGGTCCCGGACACGACTCTGTTTTTGCATCGAATATTGGTTCATTGGATTTTTCAGCTGTTTTCATATTACAGAACTGACACGGTCTAAAAGAGACGACACAACGCGTTATTTGTCGTAATATTAACGATTTGGACAAAAAAGACCACGTGTTTTTATAGGTAATTCCCATGTTAAGTTGATCGTCAGTTATTTAAGGCTAAAATAAACGAAACTAAATTAGCTAGGCAGTAGGAGCACGGTAAACACGTGATAACCGTTAACACCGTGAGTTGTGAAATGTAAAAGGATTGAGACGTCGAATTTATTGTGCTGATTAAAACTTCGGTCTGCAATGCATGCAACCGAAAACTGTAGCCTAATACATATATACTATTATTATTATTATTATTATTATTATTATTATTATTACTATTATTATAAATATTACTATATTCATACATAATATTATACTCGATATTCAGTTTGTGTGTTTTATAAAATTGGCATAAGATTAAAAAAAAAAAAAAAATCTAAAATCATAATCATACGTAAAACGATGGTTTATATTGATATCTTTTAAATTAATTATATAATATATAGTTTTGTAAGACGTTTTACTGATTCGCATAACATTATATACGATTTGCGAATTCAATACTATACTAAATTTGTCAAACACATTTTTTTTCGAATAAATACATACATTATTATATATATGTTCGATGTTATTATACGTGTGTGTAAACAGAGTTGTGTTATTTTTTTATTCTAATCCTTACGACAAGAACGAACAAAGCAATAATACTGCAAATACTTCCGGTATTAAAATATATAGCAAAGTAGTGTGTTTCGAAAACAACTTAATGTTATTATAACACATACAGTGCCACCTGAAGTGGTGTACCAAAGATCAGGATGTACCTTACCGGGTCTCACTCAGCCCTCATTTCTGTTTGACAAAATCCCATCGTATTTTACGATAAACCTATAAAATCCATTCAAAACATATCTATCCAACGTTGCGTAATGTACGCGTCTCGTGAGAAATTCCGCGAGGCTTACTGATATGCTTACGTTGATCGTTGGATAAGGAAAGCGAAAATGTTTCGCTAGAAACAATCAACGCATCTGTACTGCGGTTTTATATTAATCGACATTTAGACGGCACAATGTTAACAACACGATCGTTGTCTCTCACTGTGTTACGGTGCGAGCGGGTTGATCGAAAGGTCGCCACGCCAAATTGCGTCTAGTGGTACACCGGGTCGAGGTCGAAATGCCCGCGCACTAAAAGGCCGTTAATCGTCTAGGGCATTAGTCAGCATCGGTATAAAAATCTCACCGCCTTGATGACGGAAATCAGACGGCCATCGAACGGTCTTCCCGGTCGGCTCTTGCGAAAACACTCTTTGGCCGGATACGTCACGTGAATGACGATGGTGTTGTGTTTTGTTCCAGATCTAGAATTCACAAAAGTGTCGATAACAGAATAATTAGGCAAACGAATAAAAATAAAAAGGCAATACACACAATCCAGTAGACAATGTTTAATCGATGAATTTTTGACTTTAAAGTAATAATACAATTAGCGAAAGTGACACCTGTCGAAATATTTCCTTATTTCCAGATTAATTTTTACATCTGCACTATACGTCGACTGTTTTTTTTTTTTTTTTTTTAAATAAAATTTGATTTTTAAGGTAAAACTATTGGCCTATTAAAGTTGACATTTCTTGTTGCGCCAATCGCATAGAACTTTCGGATTTGAATTCTAAAAGTTTTGTTCAAAATATAAAAAAAAAAAATTCATTTTCAGAAAAATACAACTTTGTTTTTAATTTATACGATTCTTGTGTATTTTTGCAATATACATCGCCGTCACTGATTTCATCCGTATACGAGTATATATTTAATTTAAAAGTTAAGAGACGTTAAGACGATGTCCGCGTTCGGTTCTTGGCAAATAAACTACAAACTGCAAATTTTTCTGTAGGCTATAAACGTGTCGACAGTGCCGGTGTAACAAGCAAATTACACCCACGGAAATGCATACCCCCCGGGAGTACAATATTCCTTGGATATTTATTGCCCTCGTAAATGATTTTTGGATCACAGATGTCCTTTAATGGTTGTATAATAATTGCCCTTACAATATTAAGCCTCCAAGGGATGTAATCTAAACCTCGGCATCGTGTTCCGGGTACACCGGTTTTGCCGGAAATGGAGCACCGGACGCGTATACAAAAAGCAGTGCCTACACAGGGATCTCAAGGGGTGATGGGTTTTTAAAGGCCTCGAATGTTGTCGTTGTATATTGTTTTAGTTCCGAACGAAATGTATAAACAATTATCAGAGTAACTTTTAATTAATTGCAGTCAAATGAGAAAAACTTTATTTTTTATTTTCTATCGTAAATGTTACAAATGGCACTATTATTTACTTTTCAACGTCGATTAAACTTTTCACTGTCTATTGAAAACAAAATGTACGTTATAGAGAAAATGAATCAAGGTAAAAGATAAAATTATAAAATATATTGACGGTTACAATCGACCGTTTAAATTTTTTTTTTTTTGTTTATTTTTTAAATTATTATTTTAGGTAGATAATTTATGGTAATATTCCATACATTTTATTTTACATATGGGACCGTTGCGTATGAGTTGCGCACTATTCACATCTTAGTACTAGATCACGATGCAATATTATCCTCTAATCAACAATTTTTACAGATACAATCAAATAATTAAATATTCATCAGTAATAACGCACATTGCATACTACTGCTTAAGCAATATTTCCAGTTGGAATAAAATTTCTCATATACTTATATTACGGATTTTTGTATACTCGCGCATTATAAATCGATAAAAGACAGTAATTTTTTTCGTCGACCTAGTTGAAACGCTGTGATTTAAGTTCAGCCAACGTGTATTAGAGAACGCAGTTTCTGTAAAAATGGATAAAGGTCAATTGATTGAAAAAAAATTATAATATTTTGTGTTGAACAAAACAAAAAAAAAAACCAAGTTGTCGAATAAAAACTTATACACACTATAACCCTATCATGAACTTTTGCTGTTATGACGCTAAAAAGATGCTTTAATAATAATTTTGGAATTCTCAAAATCGGATGCTATTTGTTTGTCTTTATGTTATAATATACTTGTTCCATGGAAATGTTTCCATAGTGATGTGCATTGTCCGTGCACCCTATCTTTCTTTTTTATGTTGCTGCTTTTAAGCCATTTCTATATTTATTATTATTCTTTAATTTGGATTTTCTCCAAAAATCTTATATTAGAAATCCTTTGACAGAACATTTTTGTTTCATTTTTTATAAATGTCGGTTGAAAAAATATGACAAGGCTTTCGAGCGTACAATATGTTCTATAAAATTTAATACCATGGATCAAAATATGAGCAGTATAAAAAATGCTATACGCCACTGAATTCAAAACAAAAACATGATAATATATTTCAATACATTATAAATAATTACATTAACGGTGAGTTGGAAGCCATCATTTTCAAGGGGTAATGTATAGATAATTTTTTACTTCGTATTACCGTGTAGTGCGTTTTTGTGAAAAAAATGTGTGTGCTCAAACGTTAATTAAAGTTACGCACGTAATATTGACTGTAATACGGCGTTTTTCTGCTATACGTGTAAAAGGAAAAACAAGTCCTTTAAAATAATTAATTTAATACATTTGAGAGAGCTTAAGTTATAACTTCAAGGATACACAGAAAACAAATTTACAATAATCCACTTGGCCTAGAGAAGAAGTTTTGTGAAATTGTAATTATTTTAAAAACGCAACATCGAATTGCTCGAAGTTCGATTACTATTCCATTACTTGTTGGTCTGGAAAAAAAAATCAACAATTTATTGAAGACTTACGTACAGAAACGGTTGTGTTGTTTGCTTAACGCATTGTGATTTTATAAAAAGTAAATGAATACTGTGTGCGAGTAAAAATAACACGTGAAGGGTATACGCTTGTGCAAACACGTTTTCCTTTGGCGTACCGATTGATTGAACTCAGTGGTTCAAATTCTGAATAGAGTTTCGAATTTTCATAAAGTTCACTAGAGATCGACTTCTCGTTTCCTATCCTTATTTTTTAACTTATATTATTACATTTTTAACATTGAAAACATGTTGTGTATTGTTATTCATCTTGAGAATAAAAAAATAGTTTTAATGATGATAACGACCAAAGTTTATAAAATTGTAAACGATGTTCAATGTACGGGTGCATTCTATAAAAAATGTCAGATTCCATTTTAAGGAGTTCAACAATGGTAGCTTAACGGCGTTTTTAGAAAATTACAATTTTAGTTACGATTTAAGAAAATAAAATAAAATAATGATTCAACCGCATTTTAAAATAACCTATGTCATTGCAATTAATTGGTTATAACTTGCAGCCGTTAATAAAATTCTTGAGAATAGCTCTTTATTGTGCGAATACCAACACTGTTCGGTAATAATATTATGAAAATATTATTATGTTAGGATCCGGGAACGACTGATATAAATATAGAGTATTTTTTTCTGTAACGTAATGTATTATTTTCTCGACAGCTTGGCTCAATAATTTAATCTAGTTAAAAAGTATATTAAAAAAAAAAATTTGATACTATAATCTTATAGTCGCATGAAATCTATTAATGTCGCGAAAAATTTAAGAACGTTAAATCGCAAAAAATAATTCGTCCTCTCTTTATAATAAAATTTTGTATTCTTAATGAATACCGAATTTTGGTTTGATGTACTTATTTTTGACCCAATCCATACGTTAGATTATACTGCCCTTGCGGTTTGAACAAAGAAACGTCTACTGCCAATGAAAACCGACTCTACTAAATTTTTAGTCATCGCCGCGCTGTTTAGGAAATGAAATCTTTAGGTTTGAAATACATGTCTTCAGCTATTCGATCTGCTGTATGGAGGACGGGAAAATATATAATAAATAACAAAAAAAAAAAAAAAAATCGTACAGAAAGATACAGATGAAATATTCAAATAACTCTAGAAGTCGAAAATATAATCATAGCAAGATCACATCAAAGCTGTACCGATGGCGAAACAATTTCAGTATTCCGCATAAAAATTGAACGTAAATTAATTATGTGTAGAGCGAGCGATTGAGTGATGGCCGGGTTAGGGATAGTATCACTACTGAAAATCAATTATAAATCCCTGAGAAAGGTGGACGTTACACGTAAGCCTAAGTATTCTCGTATATGAACCGCACACGGTTCCTTAAGAACGTGAGGAACGCGTGAACTCGGATCGAACGGCGGCGTCGCGTTGTGTGTAGCTTATGGGTATTTACCCGTTTAATATTCACAGCCAACACGCGGTGCAGGCACGCCTGCGGGACCGCGTGAAAAATATCGTTTTATCGCCTTAGAAAAAAGGGGAAAAAATAAAGAAAAAAATTCATCGGGTATAGCTAGTGTGGGCACCACCACCACCATCACCATCAATGCGTTGTGTTACACATAAAAGTGTATTATAGAATGGATTTGGGTCAATCGACCGACAACCATTCGACCGATAACATATTCTGCGTTACAATTACATCGACTACAATATATTTATTTTTTTTAAATAAAAATAAAAAAAAATAAAATATGTGAATATTTATTAAATTGAGATGTTGTGAACAATACCTCGAAGATACTCCAAACAAGATTTGCCCTCATGATTATTGAAAGCCACTTTCAGACGTTCCTCGCGTTGTTCATGGTTTTGTCTCTTATAATATTTTCTTCAATGTCTAGTAAAGCGACCGAGTGCTAATTATAGAGCGATGTAATAATAACAAGATGGCCATAAACTTAAAATTTCTTAATATAAATAAAACAAATTGTATCTGTCATTTCTTTGTGAATTAAATGTATGTTTATTGTCGTACACAGCGATAACTTGGTGTACTCCAATTTATACAAACGAAACAACACACAATAATTAATTCAATATCCATCTATTAATCGAGTACATATTACATCATTAATGAAGTCTTTATAACAATGTAAATACATTGTAGTAGATGCAATTGTAATGCAGAGTCTAATGTCTAATGTCGGACGATTGTCCATGTTCCTTGTAGGATACACTGAACATTCATCTTTCGATGCGTGAATGTAATATATTGTATCGCGTCACGGGATCGGAATATCAGATATGTATGTACGATATATTATATTACGATGTATACACAGGGTGTCCCATGGGGGTTGACTGGTAGGGCAAGAAATACTGGGTTAGCCGAGATTAACGAATTCCGTTTATGTTTTCTTGTTAACTCGTCCGACTTATAACTTACACTTCAAATATTTTTTATTGTTTTTTGTGTGTGTACAAGACAAAGAAACCCTTATGTTTCCAGAAAAAATTATCAAATTGCTTCTAGTTTCGTTGTATGAAAATTAGAAATAATCACGTCTTATGAAGTTTATTTTTTCAAAAACATTGACGGTTCAACTGGTGAATGTCCTGCAAATTATGATTTTCAATGACTTTTCAAAGTGCAAATAATTGTTTCATAATTGAATTCATCTTTTACGAGAAATGTGTTTTCAAAAATTTAATTCTCAGCGATGAGAATTATTTAAAAAATAAAACCGTAATGAAAATAATGAATTATGTTTTCTGTTTATTAATTGGCCGTATATGCCTCAGTTTGGTGAGTCTTCGGCCGGGATACTCAGTACAGAACGTAGCATATTCACGAAAGTCGATTCTGATATTTCTACTTAAAAAAAAAAAAAAAAAATATATTTATTTATGTAAATAATGCACGTATATGAGAATCGTGCGTGCGTATATTTGCCTTGTACGACGAATGACATTGCAACTATTTCACATGTATTTTCTTCTCCGGAGTTTTTATGAAACGGGCTTTTTGCGTACGCGTGTGAACTCAGTCACATACGTCTAACTTTTGAAATGTCTATTTATATGCAAAATGCAAAATTTTCCCGGTGAAACGGTTGAAATATAAGTTTTCTTCGCGCTTATCGGACTCGGCACGTCCGCGCGGACGGTTCGAAAACAATTTGTTTATTCTGTTAATTCGTCCGTCCGACGCAATTAAACGTTACGATACGACTGCCGTGTGTAGCGCACAACGATCGCATTAGATCGCATTAGTGTATCTTCGCGCGTCATGTCATTTCTGTTATAACTATTATTACGTTGTACGTGTCGCGAGACGAGCGCGCATTGCACGCGAAAAACAAATGAACGCTGTGCATCCGTTTCGCGACGAGTGTTCGGGTCGAATTATTCAAATCGGTCTGAAAGGAAAAACGAAAAACGAAAAAAAAAAAAACAAAAACCCTGTCCAGGATTAAGTAATCGATATTGATGATGTCACCGCGCTCGTCTCGGCAGTGCGACGTCGGGCGACGCGTGCCGCGGATCTTTTGATTAGCGCGGGTCGGCGGACATTTTCCCCGATTCGCTGCGCGCTCTTAATGAAAATTGCCGCGCGTTCAATCGGATTTCCCCCCCCCCACACACCGCTCCGGCCGTCGGTCGCCCGTCGACAGGTTCACGGATGCCGACAAGCACGCGGACCGTGAACGCGGTGGCCGATGGGGTGTTCGACGTCGACCGGAAAAAGGACGCGCGCGCTGCAGCTAAGGAAACAACGGGACCGCGCGAACCGTGGCGCGCGTGCATATGTTCTGCCTCGTTGCCGGACGAATCGCCCTCCACCCGCACGGGTCCACGGTCGCGTTGATTGCGTTCGGACGAACACACGTTTCGCGTAACACTTCGCCCGTTCGATTTCGAACGCAGTCGATAACCCTTAGCGTCCGTGTACATTTTCAACAACGTTCCGATCGCGTACGTAAAAGCTATTCTTGTACAAACAGTTCACGCGTTGTTCCCGTTTCTTTACGTGGCGCGCGTTTTTGGATTCCGAGCGAAACGACCAGTGCACTGGTGTCGCGGTGATGTGCGCGCGCTCGTGTTTTTCCTATTTTCCTGTGTCCGTGCATGCACCTAATAAGGGTCGCTCTGATCTTCACCTGACAAATGATTAAACGGCAAGAAATGGATTCCAGCCGTTGCTCTGTGGAAGGGTCGTTTATTGAATTCCTCAACAGTTTTCCCGTTGATTGAGAAAAATGGAGCGAGAATTCAATTTTAACTGAAATCCGACACGTCATCAATAATAATCAACTGTTGTTTTATCACGCGCTATTCTTTCAGTTGTGTCAGTGCACACGGTTTCGATCAGAAGAACAACTCTGTTCGTCGCGATCGGAAGACATTTCTGATCCGAAATGTTATCTAGTTGATTCTCTGGAAATGTGGTTGTCTTACGAATTTCCCGAAAGTTTTCTTAATAATTGCGAAAAAACTGATGAAAAGTATAATATGTACCAGTTTTCGGCAAAACCGAAGTTTTGGTTTCGTTATAAGTCAAAAAAATAATTACCGTAGAGATATGAAGTTTTCATTGAAATTTGTATTATCACCGTTTCATGTGGATGGTATAATTTTAAATAGATTTTATGAGCTTTTTGTAATAAATCAAAATGTTCAAGTTTTCTTAGTATTTTTTTCGAAAATGCCGATTAAATGGTTTTAGTTTGACAAAAATTCCTGCAGATTTATTACAAAGTTTCTCGTTTATACGGTTTTATAATAAATTTAATTTAATTAAAAAAAAAAAAAATTACGAGCTTTTGAGTATTCAATTTTGACAAAACAATAAAAATCACAACAATTTACAACATTTTTGTATTAAAAATTCATAAATATTTCAATTTTATACTGAAAGCGTGAAAATTGAATACAACATTTTTCATAAGATTTTCTTTGTAACTTAAACGAAAAAAAAAAATCGCAAAAATGTTTTATAAGCATTACAAAGCAAAATGTTGATGACTTCGGATACTTCAAAGATTTTTTTATTATTACGATATTAGTTATTTAGTTAAAGAAATTTCATATTTTTTAAACATTTTAACGAAATTCGCGCTTTTTAGATTTTCCCAAATTTTAGATAAATATTTTTTATTTTTTTGCGAAAGTTAAAAAATTAGAAGTTTAACCTGAATAATTAGGATATTTGGTTCTTTTACTATATCAACCATTTTTTTAAATATGAGCAGATTCGTTCGATCTCTTTTATTCGAGACGGTTTTTTCAGGAGGAATGGTACATTGGTTTACCGTTTTAAAAGATCAATACAACAATACCGTTGTACACTCGCCCTGTATCTCACCAAACAATAGTGTTCTATCGATCTAGTTTTGCTTTTTCTTTCATTACACTATTTTAATTAATATTTTATTGAAATGTTTAATATTTTACGTATTATTGAGTTGTTGACTGTGTTTTAGTCTACGCATTGTAATATTATGCATACTCTTATGGGTAAAACGTTATTATGTTTGAAGTGTATTATTTTTTATCCTTTCTACACAGTTGAAATGTTTTTGAATAAATGTTTTGTATGGACATACAATTTATATTAACCGTACTGAATACTTCAATCGCCATGAGTTTTTACCTGTTGAAACTCATTTTTTTAAGAATAATTAATGAGGTATTATAAAGGTACGGTACATAGTGCACCTTATGAATGCAAAAACAATGTTGTGTTCGTAGATGCTGAAGGCGACCTTCGTTAAAAAAAAAAAAAAAAAAAAAAAAACAATTATAGTAAAAACAATAATAAATTAAACGTTTAAATTCCATTTCTCGCTCATTAAAATAAAAACAAAAAAGGGACGGAAAGTTTAGTGCGTAAAATTAAAAAATCACTTTAACAACGAATCCATCGGTCGAGCTGAATTATTTGAGGACGACATAGTAATACTGTAATTGTATACAGTGTTAGGTCAAATAAATATTTGAATCTATGAAAAGAGAAAAGAGATCAGACGAAAGTGTTCAGATCGAACAGTTATTGCGTTAGGGATGAATAAAGTATGACGCAGTTCCAGTTCACACTGAAATCAGAAAATTACTTTAGCGAATGGAGAAAATCAAATTTACGATACAATTCAACTATAAAAATGATGGGGCTCCGAACCAAATGTCATACATCTATGGATTTTCTTGGTCTCATTGGTATAGTTTACCTGAGCTTTGATGGATTTCAAAGAGTGCGATACAAACACGCATTGGTATTTTGTTTGAAAAAAATGCTTTTTCTTTACAACGAAAATGATCTGCAATTTAACTAGCGTTAAATTCAATTATGACACATAGTTATTGGGTTATTATTTAATACTATCACACCAAAAGTCAATACTTCTAAATTTCAATGCCCTTGGTTAAACTGCTATCCTTTTGAAACTCTAATTGCGCCATATAATGTACTTATCGAATAAAACTTGATACCTTGGTTTGATATCATTTCCATAAACTACAGTCAGTCGCAAAATAACTTGTTGTAAACGACACTTTGAAACATATTTTGTTTTCGGAAGTAAATTAATAATTTAATTATAATTCGCAATAGAAATAACAGCACTTCATAAATTAATAAAATAACGTATAAATCTGAAAGTTATGATATTGTTACTGAAAACCCAAGAACTCAGTGTTCCATATTAATTAAATAGATAAAAATAAGAATTCTATAATTTAATTTAATTGATAAACTTCAGATTAGAGAAATTTTACATTACTGAGTACCTAGGCAGCATTACCAAATATATAACATTCTTAAGTTACTTATAAGTATACATACTTTATCGTAAGAGCTTACTGCTTGTTTACTTAAATTATGTACCTATTGTCACTAAAGTTAAATTATTTCTTACACTTGAACTTATTTAATTAAAATACATTTTTAATATTTATTTCTACTAAAAGTCTTACATTATAATGGAAAATATATTCGCTATATATATACAACGGCCATATTGGTCGTAAAACCGTAATTTATTGTGTTTTATAAATTAAACTAAATAACTAGAATTAACTGACTATCTGCATATTCGTGAAAATCGCCGAAAATATATATACTATTATGTAATACTATTCGGTAGTATTTTATTTTATTGTATGCTTTACAAAAGTATCAAGGTAATTTAATAGCATTGTAACACTAAACACGTAACAGCACAATAATGTCATAAAAAGGTAAAATATTGACTGGTAAAAGGCAAAGAGAGCTAAGCGACATGATGGTGTGGACCAAGGGTCACCAACTGGCGGACCGCAGACACATTTTTTATGGATCCTAATGGTTGCTTAATAATAAAATATATAATATAGTTTTTACGTTACATTTTAAAATTCAATCCGGTTCCAAGCACTTAAATCATTTTACTACTTTCAGCATCAACTATTCTACTATCAGTTTATGACTTCACGATCAGTTATGGAATAAATTTGTTGGTTTAAATAAATACACTAAATTAAAAATCATAACTACAAAACTATGTGAAATGTTCTGTTAATCGATGATTATGTTAAAGCATTAATGTAAATAAGTTGCACTAATTTCACTCCAAACATTAAGCAAATCGTTAAAAATTAAAAATGTAATTTTTCACAGTACATTCATTAAATTATACTTAATATTTTCTTTTTTAATAGTTTCCTTTGCGATTGTAAACAAAAATAATTTAATATAAATAAATTGTGTATTCGTTATTAATTGTTAATGTATGGAAAAAAGGCATTGGAAATGTTTTGGACAGCGGGAAGTTTAATAATTATGTAAACGGACCTCCATATAAATAAGTTGATGACCCCTGGAGTAGACTATGGAACAACCGACAGCTAAAACATTTAGTTGCGCAAGCTCTATATTTACTCTGACCATTTAGTAATGAGATATTAAATTTATAAATTTTGGTACAAGTAAAATTTATTAACAGAAACAAAAAGTAGAAACATAGCGGATTCTTTGGTGTACAAATTTATATTTGTATATTACAACAATTTTGTTTGACCCTATTTTTTATGCCTATCCTTTTATAATATTGGTTATATCAAATTTTATTTGATAAGAATGCAATTTTTCTTGCTTCTTTGATTCATTGTCCGTGGTGACTAAACAATCGACGAGGTGTTAGCCATTAGATAACAATATATTATACTTAACAGTAGATAATATTATTACAGATTTACAAATTCATATACTATGACACATAAACCATTTAAAACGATAATTTATGTTCACTGTTATTGGATTATGATTTTGTTTGTATGATAAACTTATTGTAATATATAATTGTAATTATTAATTAAATTAGCTTTATAATACTGTTAAGTCTAAAATAATTACCTTTAGTAAATACGTTAATATTCACTTAGGTTTTGATTTATTTTAAAATGTTGCTTTGTTATTAACTTCAATATAAACTATAATCCATTTTACTTGCAAAGATTTGAAATTCATTAAACTTAAACTGAGACTGTCATTAATATAACTTTAGGACTGTTTACAATTTGTTGAAAAGAGTTTTTTAAAAAAAAAAAAATTGTTACAGCAAAGAAAGAAAACATTTTGTTTTTCGTTAATATTATAATAATTATAAAAATTTATAATTTTTATTTCATATTTGTAACTTTTAATTTTAAATATTGTTCTTAATGACTAAAGATTTTTATTTGATTATTTGTAGAGCTCTAAGAAATATATAAAAAAAATATTAAAAATCGTTTTTGAATAAGTAAAATCATAATCCTACAACACTAAATGTATTACAGGAATGAAACACATATATGTGTTATATTATAATAAGTTATAATAACTTATTATAATAATTTATTAAATTATTCTACTTATAAATATAAATTTTTACGTCACCTAATGGTTATAATACCTCATTAGATTACTCATTTACCACGGAGTAAACGTATCAAATGTATTACGTGTTTTACGTACGTTCAACATTGTGAAAAGTAATAAAAATATGGACTAACTAAATATGTATTAGTGTAGCTCATACTCTAAAAGGACGCTTAATTCTAACTTATTAACGTTTTTATCCGTTAATGTCACTTGTATCGAAATGTATAAATTAAATATTTCATCTCTAAATAGCCGAAAAAACTCTCTAAAGCTTGTGTGATCGAATGCTTAAACTGTCGGTTTTCTCGTAATCGGCACACCGTCTTGCCGCTTAGTCTCAAAATGTCGCTTAGCTCCTTATGTCTTTTACCAGTCGAATTGTAGTAATCGATAAATTGCCAGTGTCCTAGTTTACTTTCATGATAGTACTATATAACTTCAGTAAAGCTTCGGGAATACAACATTTAAATATTTTTACCATTTAACTTTGATCCATATAATTATATTCAACTGATAAAATTCCATGTCCATATATATTTTGATCTATGTCCATTGATAGCGTATAATGTCTTCAAATAAATTTCCCAAAACTATATAATTTATATAACCATAAAAATGTTCATATTAACTGACATTTTCTTTTTAAACGTACACACGTACAAGTTCCAACGAAAGGTTCTTTTTCGGAGCATAATAAAATATACCGATAAATTAAACACCATGCATATTATTTTATTGGTTTTAAAAATACTATTGTGTACTAAAACTTTAATTTATGCATTGTAATTCTTAAGTTTTGATAGAAGTTTACTTATTTTAATTTTTTTTTTTTTTTTGTATTTTTCAAAAATAATAAGAATATGTACACGTCCTTATAAAGAAAAAAACAATAATCATTAAAACTTGAGTGAAGGGAAAGTCATTCTGTTAGTTAATATGCGGCTGTACTTCAAGGAAAGCATTACGTTCTTATTAAAAAGAATATTTAGTTTATTGGACTATAACAAAAGAAAAAAAAAATGTAAAAAAAGAAAAAACTATCTCATACGTGAACGTAACACAATAGAACGTGAACATTCTTAATATTGAAAACTGAAACGTCCCTTTTCTAGAGAATCATACGCATATCAGTGACACTCTGAATTCGTTCAACCGACACCCGCGGTAAACGATACTCAACTCGAGATTAAATACGCAAAATCGAATTTCAAGTCGGGCGCGACCGCGACGAAACATATATTATTATAATTTCGCAAAATAAAAATCAAATTTCGATGACGAACGGGTCAGGATTGGCGTACACGCAGCGTTCGCAGGAAGCAACCGGACGAGAAGAAAGGGCCGGTAGGATAAAGGGAAAAAAAATAAATAATTTAAAAGTTTAGGGAAACCAAGTGATGTGCATGTTTCGGAACCGACCGTTGGTTAAATGCGGTGGTCACTGTCGGGCGGCACTTGACCGATACACACCTTTCGGCGGTTTCGTTTCATTTCTACTGCGTGCGACCTGACGACATTTTCAACGTGGTCGCATTTCCACTCTCGGCGGTACGCCCGGAGCTGGGCCGCACATCAAAGCCGGTTCGTTGGAATGTCACGGAACCGTACCTACACCGCACGTCCGGCAAACGGACTTTCGTACACACGTTAACGTCATTGGCAACGGCCACAGTTGTTTTGATCCTTTCGACGGGTGACGGAAAACGTGTAATACGAATTGGCTACCATCGCTCGCGCGCCGCAACGTGCTCGGACGTAGGCGGTAGTATGGCTGGTCGCGATCCGTTTGAAACAAAACCTATTAACGATGACGACGACAATAATAATAATTGTCGTGGATGGATTCGGCGGCGGCCGGACGTTGTAGTCCATGGTTCACAGCGAACGACAAATAAAATTAGACGCGGGTGTGATCGTGAAAATACGTTAACACGCTATGTAATATGAACACGATCGTGGTAGGTAGGATTTTATTAAGAACAAAAGTATGGTAGATGAGTAGATACGAACAAAGGCTGCATCGATTTCGTGAACTGCAGTGGCACGACGGGAATATTGTTTTTGAAATGTCGTGTTGTGGTAGGCGGCTGATATTACCTATATTAACTGGAGCGCCGCAAGAAAAATGTCGTACCGCCTCTGACCTCTGGCACGCGTGTATTTCCGAAATGAAAACCGTCCAAAAGCGGTTAATCGCAACGTGCGCCAGCGGATTTCGTTTGGACGCCCAAACGGTGAACCGCGATCGATAAACTTCTAAGCTTTCTGACGAACGATGCACGATCAACACACAAAATCGGATTTTCCGACGACTGTCCGACCGAAATCTGATCTCCATAGTCGTCCATGGCATCGATTATTTTGACCGTCGTACGCGTCGCGCGATTCTAGTGAACCCAATCTCGTCTAATCCTCGGAAATGTTACCTCCGTCTACCACGAGTGAATAATAAAATAAAATAAAATAAAATAAAAGGATCCAGTTCTGTTGGAATTTTTTGTTTAATTATTTATCTCTACTTTATTATTATTATTATTATTATTTTTTTTTTTTTTTTTATCAAAATATGAACGAAAAATAATTTTTCAGGGACATTTTAAATTATAATGTTATAAAACTTTTTCGGTTCTCTTGACGTCGATACTTCAATTGTCAGTGCAATACATTTTATCTTGAGTATTGCAAATACTACAAATATGTTTATTTTTAACAGGAGGATTTTAAAATATTTACGAAATCTCTACATCCATCTATCGACTCAAATATAATTGGCATATAATATAATAAATAATATTTTTAATATAATAATATAATTGTTTTGTAAATTAATATAAACTGCGAATTTCTAATTACTTGTAATGATGTAAAAACATTCAGCTAAAATCGATTACTGATAAGCATAATTTGATTAATATTATGCTCATATTGTTTACTCGTCAAATATGTTGTTATACTTAAACTTAAATTTCTCTGACTTTGATGTTATTGAAAATTAGATTACTATAAAAACTAACATTTCTCTGACTTTGATGTTATTGAAAATTAGATTACTATAAAAACTAACATTGTTAAGAATTAGTATGTACAAATAGTATACAGACACTCTTGTAAACACTCTTGTAAAATGAACCTCTTAGTGTAGTATTTAAATTAAAACGTTTAAGTACTTAGGTAACTATGTCACTATAATGAGACACGACGAATTTTTATTGTCATTTATGTTTATTTAATATGCTTAGTTCTTACCAAATTTTAAAATATTATTTATTGATTATATCAATGATCTAAGCACATTATTATTACATTTTAAACATTCTACGATATTTCAATGATATACGAATATAATGAATTTTGTTGCTAGGTAATCATTTTCCATCTTCTGTAATGTGATTTCATATCATTCTTATTTTGTTTCAATATTTTATTTTATGCAAAACATGTTTTTAGATTCGATATATTAATATTTATTTGAAATAAATATTCAGATAACACCACATTTAAAAAAAAACAACGTGACAAAGTATGTGCCACGATTGATCAGTATTAATCCATATTTGATGTAATTATTGCAAACTTTGGGCTGATAGACTGGAATATTAATAAGTTCAGTAAAAACTAATCAAGATGTAATCACTCAGAACTAGAGAAACATTATGTTCCAGACAAGTTTAAGTACATCGTAATTTGTGATGAAAGTACACGGGACCAAACACAAAAGGCCCGTTTAAGACAGGTTTTCGTAATACTCGTTTAGGCGGAATTACCTTTAGACAAGTTTCGCTGTACTTAACGCATGTATGTAAATGAACAATGTTTCATAAAATATTGTGTTTGTTAAAAAATTTATTTTTTATAAAAACGTATACGTTGAGTTTATAAGCCAATTTAATATTATAATATTTCAATTGACGTACTCAATTATGTCGTAGCAGACATGGGAAATGAACAAATATTAACGATGAAAATGACAAAAAAAAAAAAACGTTATATTTGTTTTTTTTTTACTGCTATCGATACAAGTAAAATGCCCGTGCGTGATTGATAATGTCGTCCGATTTCGTAAAAAAAAAAAACGACAGATTGTCCGAGACAGCAGTTTGACTGCAATAATATCTGGTCGATTAGGTACTATTCGATCCGTCAGCTATGCAACGATACTCGTGTTTTTGATTTATTTTTCGGATATTTCGTTAGTAGTATTATAATTTTGTTTCCTTCGGTATTTTGATTTCACGCTTCCCGGAACGTATAATAATATACAGTACGGCGAATGTATAATAAAACATAAAACGATATTGGCGACTCCGTCAAGTATTAATTTATTCTCAGCAATTTCGCCGTCATACGTACCCAGTTCTCCAACACAGCACATTTGATCGTCACTCGAGTTGATTTGCTGAATTTATAAGGTTAAAAGGAAAAAAAAAAGTTATACTGCTCAGGTAACGGCGATTATGTACGAATATACTATGATAATATAATTACGTAGCGAGTCCGTGATGCACCAATCGAACCGTATGCATCGTGTAGTCTGACTTATTATATAACCATGTACAATTATATTAGTTTTCACACGGTTTAACGGGTTTACTGGACACGTGCGGACCACGGATATCGTATTATATCGTCGGCCTGAACTGCAAAGGTCCATTATTTTTCATTATTTGTGTACAAAATCTACGTCTCGTTTAATTTAAACACGAATCTTTGGTTTCTCAGTTTTATCTGACATGAAATCGATAAACATAAATCATCAATACCTTTTCGATGTATGACAGTGATACCTATTTCAAATAATTTATCTCGTTTGGCTTACGACGTTAATCTAAATTTTACTAAAATGTATTTTTGTTCTCCTGTAAAACGTTGGACTTACGACCTTTGGAATCTAGGTCGATGACTTACAATGTTTTGTTTGCAAACAAACCTGCAGTATCCATCGCATAGATATAATCATACGTTTGGTCAACGGTGCGTATGGGGAAAGAATCAGACGTCCACTCGAGTATCCGTTGTAATTATATATTCGTGAAGAAGGAAACCCGTCGTCGAAGGAGAAAAAAAATTGGAGCATTTAGTGGTCCGTGGAGATTGTAAACAGATATATTTTTCGTGAACACCACTATTTTCTTACACATAACTTGAACACTTTTTGAGGACCTTGGTCGGCTCTACGTAAATATTTGATTCAATGTTTTAGATAGTGCTGACAACATATCAACTTTGTTGATCCACGGGCCACGGTTAGTCATCTTCAAGAAGCGGGATTAGAATTGTATATCCTCCCGTAGCTTTAGTAATAAAAAATGTGTGTACCGGATTCATTTACCAAAACTAAAGAAAAATGCAATGCATAACAGAATGTAAAATAAAACAAAACAGACGATTGAGAATCGAAAAGGATTCAATTGCATTCAGTTTTGGTCACTCCTCTAATAATTTATTATTGTAAATGTTATTTATTCGTGGACACCATGAAGAAATATGTTTTCCACTTTTCCCGGTAGTTCGGTAACAGAGGTAAATATTATGTGCACTACACTTGATTAAAACTAATCTATCACTCGACATTGCAGTGTATTTCAAACGGTATTTCGTTTTTGATCATTCACAAGAAATCAATTAATTAATCGTTGACTTACTGACATTGACATCCTTCCAGTTTCAAAATGATCGGCAAACCATTATTTGGAAAAATTGAACCCAAGTATTTAATTGATGTCTTCAACCCTCCAGTTGACCCAATGTGCTAATATCTTATTGAGTTATTTGGCCGTCTATCAAAATTGTATCAGATACATAATGACGATGGTTTTTAATTCGTATTCATATTTTCATTTCTAAATATTTATGTCAAAAATGAACATACGATAACATAAAAGAAATCGAATCTCGCGAATAAAAACTAATACTTGTTAGTGGTTAAGTTAATGTTTAGCGAAAAATTAATTTCTTATAACTTGGAAACATAATTATTTAGTTGATTTAATACATAAAATGGTAGTTCAGTTAAAATAAAACTAAAGTTTTTGAATTTTTAATTACATGCACGTATAGTTAAACAACAGTGCGTGGTGCCATTGTAATATATATTCAAAAATACTGTAAGCGTTATTGTTTAAAAATCACATAAGGTATAATTATTTTTAATGTTTTCGGAGGACTCAAAAATCAATAATTAAAACATAAACTAACTTTTATTACCATATTCGAGTTAAATGTATTGTTCATTTATACTTTTAACTTAAGGCTCAACGTTCTTGTATTATCGAAATAATTTTTTACTAATTCGAGGGTCAATTTTAGTTTTTTTTTACAGATCCACTTTTTCGATTTTAATAGTTCTGAATCATGCCTAAGATCTAATTTTGGTGTTAGATAATACATTTTCTATAGGTATACCCGCTTTGTATTATTATTTACTACAGAGTCTTGCTTCGATATTGCATTACTTTATTGTCAATAAGTGTTTCTATTTTATATTTATATTTTTTTACTGGACACTCGATAAAATCGTTGATTTGAAAATAATATTTTTATATTTATCTTCTTGTTGAAAGAAAATAATAATATGACTTTCGATTTCCTTCAAACAAGTTGTTAGTATCTACGGAAATAGGCTCTGAATCGCCGGGTACCTTTTAAAAAGCTGACAATAAATTATGAGATATATAGTTTGAAAAACAAAAGTGCACGACCAAAATCATTTAAAATAAAATAAAAAGTATGTGTTACACATAAAATTATGGCCGTAGGCATAACAGAACAATAAAAATTATGATTATAATAATAATAATAATAAGCTACTTTTTGAAAGAAAGTAAAAAAAGAATTCGAATGGGATACGGTTGCACAAAAAGGAAAAAGTGGAATGTGACCGCTCATTTTACTTCACCCTCTGTAGCACACAAATCAACATTTTATGTTGTGATATTATTTATATTTTCAAAACAATGATAAATAGTCGCATCCTTAGAATGGCGTTTAGTGAATTGAACACACTAATTTGAAAATACTAAATTACACGGCGAAAACTGTGTATTGCATACATTTCTTTTTCCTGAAATTAGTTCGTTCCGTTCACCCAAGCCTAATAATAATAAGGCCCGATTTTAGACCATCTCTAAATCCATCGTTTTCCGAATAACGAAATGTATTGGATTTAATGTAATTTTCAATCTAGGTTCTCAAACATTTCATTGTACGACTAATTTTAGGGAATCAATTTTTTTCAAGTCCCCTTTTTTTTAAAGCTATATGGTTTTTTAATAATTTAATATCTGATATTTTATATTATCTATGAAAATAATTACAATATTGATGGGCCATTCAAAAATATAAATGCGACTCACTTTTGGATCCCGACTTACAGTGTGCTAATCTCTGAAATACCATTTATAATTATAATAATAAATTTCCTCAAAAACGAAAGTATTTGATCATCGCGATTACACTTGCGTTACGGTGCAAGTGTTTTTTTAGTTATTATCTTCAAAAAAATGAAAAAAAAAAAAACATGGACGATACAAAAAATCAACTTTCGAAAGTACCTACCTAATGTTTATTAATTTCAATCTAATAATGGCGAGTGTATATTAAAATGAAATGACACATACAACTTTTGTAACAGTTGAACCACTGAAATGCGTTAACGGTTGAAACCTAAAACAAAATACGCAATTTACGGTGTTCAGAGCAATGTGTTATAATAAATCCAAGGAAAATTTCTGGTAACGACATCGCGTGATATCTAAAATTTTTGAAGAACAACCTCGAAGAAATAGTTTGGGCCGAAAGCCAATATTTTCTATGTGTTTCATTATTGGTTCCCATGTTATCGTAAATGACCCCGATATCGTGAAAAAACTCATTAATTGATGGTAGTTTGTTTTATTCCCATTGATTTTAACGGTCTATACTGAAATGTATGAAATTCCATTGTGATGATATTGTTTCGGTTGTTCGGTTAGTCATGGGCGTATCCAGGGGAGGGAACTGGGGGTAAGTTCCCCGTTGAAAACAAAAAGTATTAAAAATAAAAAATACTTATAAGAACTAAATAATTGATTACAAAAAATAAATGTTGACAGTTTTAGTACCATATTATCACATTATTCGGGGGGAGGGTCTAGCCCCAAGAAACTCCTACATACGTCTATGATAAGCTATATTATATAATTTCTTGTATAAAGTGACCCGATCGTAAATAAATTCTGGATCCGCCCTTTTTCAGAGTTATGTTGTATTGCATGTACAATTCAATAAAAAATATAAGCAGCTTAAAAAAAAGGAATTATTTCTCAATACTTATTTTCCGCAGAAAATAAATGTTAATGTTCAATTTCTATACAGTATTTCATAGGGTGATTGGTATTAATAAAATCGATTTTGTTACGTGCACTGGTACACGTCACTCGTCAGTCGTTGTGTTGCGAATTATCTTGAAAAAAAAAAGACCATAATTTTTATTTTATCCACAGATAAATACCGCGTGACTTATCTAATCGCTTATCTTAGATGTAATTTTATAATATTTATCTATAACAACAGCTGAAAAATAGTCATTGTAAAGGTTTTGTTTTTCCCTTTATGAAGATCTCTAAAATCTGTTCAACATAAAATATTGTAAACACGTCAATGAGTAAATATTGTTTCCGAAAACGTTATAATATATTTCAAACGTACAGCACAATAATTGTTACTAATTTAAACAGAAATATTACTCGAAAATCGAAATTATTTATCGAACCAAAGAATCCCTAATCACGAAAATAAATTAAACCTAGAAATTTTTTTTAATTATCTTAGTTACAGTGCGTAACATACCGTCCGTATATTTATTAAAAGGATACCGCGTCGTAATCATTACCGAGCTGGTTATGAGGCGATCGAGGAATACCGCCTCTCGTGATAGGCTACACAAACCGTTATCATAATTTTATCATGACGTATTCTTATTTCACGCGAACATTCACAACACGAGTAATCGCTTGCCCGACCGACTGGGACACGTTTCGCGTGGATCACGGAAGCTTGCGGATTACGATCGTGAAAAGCGCATCCTGCATTTGTTCAATGCCTACGGTTATTCCGTGCAACCGCACGAGCATCCGCGCTACTCCATAGCGCAGTATTAGCGCCGTAAAACAATGGTAAGGACGAATCTCGACGAATCCCAACAAATCTCCTGCCGTGTACTTATTTGTTTCCGCTCTCCTCCCTCCCACCACCAAAAAAACCAACGATAGATATAGTCTTCGGAATAATTCCACACGCTCCTTCCGGACGACGCTGATTGATTGCATTTCAATGTCTGACTTCTGCGCGCGTAGCGCATAGAATATCGCCAGTCGCGTACCAATGCAATGTAACATCTCCCGTTCGAGCGAAATCCCGCGAAATCCGTCTGGCACACCTGCAACAACCTAACGACAAAATAGCAGCGTATACTATTGTTTTTCGTTTCAGCTGCGACACGTTTCCCGGCCGTCAAACGCCGTAATCGCAGTACCCGTGCAGTCACCTACGCGGAACAACGAGTACATTATTAATATTTTGTCCTCCCGTGCCTAACGATGTAAACGTACTTTTCGATCCGACAACGGACAACCAACGGTCGTTTTCAAACGTACGTAGTTCGGAATGGTCTAATGAACCGAAAATTATTCAACGCTGTTAAGTGGATTACACGCTAGGCGATTCGAACGCGCGCGTCCGCATTTCGAAATCACGCTCTGTTTTCACGCCGGACGATTCCATACCAGTCATAAATACTCAGTGTTAGACATAAGCTTTCGCCATCATGGTCCAACTTGCATGTTACGCATTTTTGCGGTGATTTATTTTCTATACATTTCAAATGTGATTTTAATATATGTATGACGTTGTTGTACGTACAACGTACAGTAAGTACCTATTGCATGGTAGGTATACATGCTCAGAACAACCAATCTAGTTGGACTGGACAACAAATGTTCGAATAACTTTATATGTTAATGATATAACATACCTACATTCCATATAGGTTCTTATTCTTATGTATCGTCGACGAACGATTAATTGCCAAAGATTTTTTTTTTTTTTTTTACCAATATTAAAGCAATAAATATATATAGACACATAAACATAGCTCATTTTAGTGTAACAATATTGGTTAACTATAGCTTTGAGTAATCTAAAATAAAACTAAGTCTTGTCTACGACAAAAGACAAATGATGAATAAAAACGTGGTGATCGCGGGGTTTAAGTCGTCCATGTGTGTTGCAACGACGAAGTGCATCGGAGTTGTATAGGAAAAATAATTGTTTAATTGCAGTTGAAAAACGCGACGGAAAGCTCGAAATTAAGAATACGCGACCAGACGCTACCGAACGCACGTCTCGTTTTTCTGTACGAATACAACCCATATAAACCCGTATAAAAACTGCATGTTCAATTTTTACCGATTAATCGCGACGTGACGCGCGCTTCCGAAACGCCTAGTATGGTAAACCGCTTAATACTAGTTACGAGATAAATCGAAAATTGTGTTCTTGTCGTCGGCGCAAGTGGTTCATCTAAATTAATTACATTATCTTATATTTATTTCATCGTGCGGAAAAGATGTTCGGCGTTTTAACGATAACGTTTTAACTAAACAACTGAAGCATAAATTTTTTTCTCGGATAAAAGAATGACTTGAAAACTAGAACTTATTATATATACAAGTGAACAGACCTCCGGCGTCCGATGAACGCTGTTAATCTGTTTAAGTTTACATTCGACAACAGTCTGAAAAAAAAAAATTACTTTCCGAATCCTATTAACTTTTATGTTCCAATTATATTATCGGAGAAGGATAGAGATTACGTTTGACGTTAAATATAATAAAAACTTTTCTACGGAATAACCACGATGGCAACAAAGTCCTGCTATAGAATCCGCAAACCAATAACGCCGAGATCCGTTGACAAAGTAATAAAATTGGATAATGTGTCGGATTAGAAGTCACATTTCGTTCACGGGGCTACATGTACAAACTCATCATGACAACTCATTATGAATTTAACTCCTCGTGCAATGTTCTAATGTTCAAAACAAACAAACTGATTTCACGAGTTTTCGTCAAAAATGTAATAATAAATAATCCCATAAAGTTGCATCATCATTTATCAACCATGGCAAAAATTGTTTCTTTGCTTAAATATATTATATTATACACCTATTTTACTTTATTTTTTATCTTTGTTTGAATCCTATATTTATAAATCGTAATTTAAATCGAATACTTACAGTTTATAAAAATGAGATTGAAACTAATTTCCGTTAATATAGTTATTATTATTATTTTTATTATTATTATTATACAGTTTGAATATTGTCCACTAAAGGGCGAAAAGGCGATATAAAATTAATTATGAAAAGGTCTTACGGTCGACACCGAGTAAAAACTAAATGCAGTTCATACCGATTCCATGCAATATGGTTAAAACACACGGTAACTGAATAGCATAAACAACAGGTACGACGAAACAGCGGATCAAGTATCAAACAGTTTACTAAATACATGGTTGTTTTGCGACTCGTTTAATTAGACATTAGAGAAACATGCGTTTTGACGAACAAACGTAACATGACACTATACGCCCGTGATGTCTATACATTACGTCGTAAAACTGTAATTATTTCAGATTAATTATTTCTATAATTAATAGAAATAATAGAGTAGTTCCGCTGAATTTAGTACCGTAAACAATTTTAATCGTTGTCTATACTTCCGAAAAAAAGCCTTTTTAGTTTTAATTGCATCTTAATTCAGTTTGAAATATTCGACTTGACATTGTTTCATTGGACCGTCAAAAATTATTCCCCATTGCAATGAAATTATTAAGTCGAATTTTGTAAAAGGTAAATTTGTTTTTTGATTAGAGACTCTGGTGTTGTACCGTTTAAAGTAATCATTTGAAATTTCAATGTTTAGAATATCTATGGTTAAAAAAAAATAACTGAACAAGATCATTAATATTTGTTTCCGGAATATTCATAATGTAAAAATAATAAGTAAATATCGTTTTGAAAGTATTTGTAACAGTTTGTATGCATAATAGACTCGCGCTAACTATTAAAAACTATGTTTTGTACGTATTGTTTAGATTATTGCATTGGAGATTTATTACGGATAAAACATGAGCAATCGTACAGTAGATTTGTCTGTCGAAATTTAAAAAATTAATGTGCACAGGTGAATGTGCCTTTATACCAGCCACAAATAATAATATTTTAATTAGAACTGATAAATTCAGGTTTAAACTTAGTGGTTTCAACGCACTTATACGAAACGGCGAATAACGATTACCCGTCATAGCCACACACGACACACACACTAGTACATCTCATGTACAGAAACAACCTTTATCGTTATTAAGACGTTTATTAGGAGCGAATGTTGACAAACATTTGATTTTTTTTTTTATTACACTAGTTTTTTATTCCGATATGGTTATTAAAATATGTTTGAGCACTATATTGATGTAGAACACGTGATATAGATCAGCCGTACACAACACTGTGTGCTGCATCAAAACGTACGTTGAAAAGACCGTGTCCCATGAGTTTAAGGCTCTGTTTAGAGTGCTGTTCGGCAACCGGGGTGGTAAGTGTGTGTTTGAAAGCCGCGGTTTCGCATCGTTGTATCCGAGAAATGATCAAAAGAAAAACTTTGCTTACTACCACTGTATAATATACACGTACAATGTACATAGAGAACACGTAAAAAAAAAAATTCTTTGTCAAGACCACGGTTTACAATAGAGGTACAGGCACGGGCGGTGTATTGCAATTAGTATATTTTACTGGCTTTTGTGAGACGCGTTAAGTCCGCGTAGAGGTTGACGGGCTAAATGACATCAAAATCTGTATAGTGTTACACTTAAGACCAACACTCGTTAACGTGCACAGGGCACGTGGTCGAGTTAAACATTTCAAGAACAAGTGCGACGCATTCCGTTCGACAGCACGCATGACGTGTCAAACGTAATATTATATTTTTACACTATCCGGAGTGTGTAGCGAAACCTATGCACGACTGATAAACGTCTCGGTGTTAAAAGCCTCCAAGAAGTGAATATACTTAAATGTTCCATCATAAAAAAACATTTCAATCGCCCAATAAAGTATACCCGTCATCTACTAAAATACCTAATATGCTGTAGCTGATGATTAATGAAATAATTATTGCGGTCATATTATTGTACACAAGGCAATAGAATTGGTTCTTAACCTTCTTCTGCACCCACATTATTTTTGTGTCTTGAAATTTATAACTACGGCCGCGGTAGTTATGATTTCGATATTAATTTATTCCCGACAAAACCATTTTATAATTATTGGCCTTCGAAGTGGTGATTGAACAAAATCATTTTCCTTGAAATAATTCGCAATGACCTGAAACCTCGACTTCTAAATTTAGAGTGTAATGACGAATGTATCCGTCTTAATGCACGCCATAATGCGTGTGTTATTTGTTTTATTTTTGTGTTTGTGCACACGATTTCAATATTTTTTTTTATTTATTTTTTTTTTTTCGACGGTTTTCCAAAAATTGCAAAAAATTACGTAACATTACAACAAAGAGAAACCGTGTCTTACACCAATCCGACTAATTAAAATTTTTTGCAATCAATATTTAAAATGAAATTAACATGTATTTTCACGGACCATTTGTACAATATTTATTACATTATAAAAAATAAAGAAGCTGGACATTACGCTAGCCCACCCCTCTGCCAGCTATGAGGTTCTTGCAGAATGTTAATTCTAATATTTTACACGTAATTAGCATGAATTACACACTATACCATGAATACTGCCTAGATTTCCACGACGATCGATAGAGAAAAAAGATTTTTTTCTTTATCGATTCTACCACTACATCAAACATCTTTAGAAATATAAACTAATCCACGCGATCTCAGAATCGGTTTTTCAAGAGTTTTAAATTTAAAAGACCTATACAGCAAAATAATGAACCCGTACATCATCCGACCGTGGGAGTTTCATCTGACCTAGGATTTTCGTTGGTTTATTTTTATATAAAATTTCGTAAACTTTTGTATTTCATACATTTTTTAAACACAAATCATGAGCAAGTATAATACAGTAAAACTTCAATTAATTGGGTCTCGATCATCCGTGCTCGCTATTAACCATGCTTAATCTTCCGAAATTTTGTGTGTACCAATATTAAAAGCATAGGCTCGTAAATATTTTATTGTACATAGGTTATAGATTATAAATACGACCCGAATATAAAGGCAATAAAAATCATACAAAAATGCATGCATTAAGGAACAGCCGTAAATGCACTTTAAAAGGCATTTTACCGTGAATATATCCTTAAAAAATGACAATTACTTTTTCTTTTTTAATTTGTTCTATTATTAGACTTATAAATACTTATAAATTATTAGATAGTTTATAATTTTATAAAAAAAAAAAAAACTGAAAATTTAAAATATTTACTTGTCGCTGAACACGATGCTTATTGACTGAGAAGCATACTTGAAATAGCAAATATTGTCTGGTATTACTTCTCCTGATATGTTTGTGAGAAAGATTTACTTTTCTACTAAAATGTTAAAAATCGTTTCCATTATAGTATAACAACAATTATTTTCTAAGATATTTTCCAATATTATCTTTATTAATTTTCCATAATTACTTGAAATTATTTGAAATAAAAGTTTTGGCATCATTTACGACACCAAATGTCTCGGCTAAAGGTATTAATTTAGAAGTTATACAGCTTGGTATATTTCTATGGTTGGCTTTTATAAATATTAAATTTCATTATGTTTTCTTGACTGTCATTAAATGTTTCGCTTGTTTATAGCTATAGAATTTTTTTTTCAAATCCATCTTTTACTGTTTTAATAAATTAAAAATATTCACTGTAGTATATTGCAACTTCTATTCAAGTTCTCAACGTGTCAGTATTGGTTGAGTCGGTAAAGGAATAGTTTAGCCCATAAATTTGAACCTAAAATCTAAAATGCACTTTTAAAAAACCTAACATTTATAACAATAAAAACATTAAAAAGAATTAAATGACCGAAAAATACTACAAAATGCTTTAAAGATGAGAAAACATTGAAACATGCAAAAACAAACTGAAAAAATGTAAAATAAAAGTTTCGACTTTGAAGTGTCTATTACGTATAACAAATTAGGTACATTAAAGCATTGTCCGATATCATAAAAAAAAAAATGCATTATAAATTCAGATCCGGGCCCTAATGATAAATAATATTAATTTAATAAGCAATATGCGGACTTATAAATATAATTATAAAAGTAGTTTGTATTCTCCTGAACTTCTGCGAACAGGATTATATTCAATTATATGATGTCATGAGTTCAAGAAAATTTATAAATAAAGTAAAGAAAATAATTTCAAGCCGCAAAAAATAACGACTGATTACTTCAAAATTGTAAGTCTTGTTAATTTTTAAATATGATAATATGTACTTATATAACTAAGGTAAAAAAAAAAATGTAATAATACATAAAAAATTAAAATCATTAAATAAAAAATTTCAATTAACTATGGTTTCCATTTATCCGTGTGACGTATTCCCATTATTACCCTCGGGAAAATCGACATTCTACTGTGTATAAAAACATTTCCGGCCGATCGAATTGAGTTATGATTATAATTTAACAGTATAATGCGAACAACAGTGTGTTTTTATTGATGTTGCCTCGTCTTATTCTTATCGTAACAGTCGTAAAATAGAAGAACTAATTGAAAATCCACCTTGCAGTTTTCCCACCACCCATCAACAGTCTTCTTAGAGTAACTGACATCGGTTAAACCCACAACTTAACAACTACGGTAGCAACCAAGTAAACCATAAATACGGTATCAATCGAGTGATATTCTTTGAAGAATTTAGCATTAAACATACTTTGTTTGATTTTAAAACACCCTTCAAGCGGGTGCCTGCCAGGTCAACAATATTTTATAATTATTAAAACCCAGTAGACTTCGCGACATCGTTAATACGTCAAAGACAATAATGAACAAACTAACGAATGAACTTGCATAAGTTTGAGCATATAACTTCATATAACTTACGATGATTAAATGTTTTAATTTTTAAACCAATAGTAGACCATATAAAATACGAAAATATTTTCCTAATTCTATTAAAATTTGTTTACGCAAATTTACATTTTTAAATTTATTATTTGTATTTACAATCAAAAGAAGCCTCGAAAAGTAAAACTTTTAACCAACTGTGTCAAACTTTAAAACTAAAAGAGGTTAAAAATAAAATTATTTTAAATTAAACAGTTTTCGATAAGTAACTTTTCAATGCTTCTTCCTGATGGAGAGTATAAAACAACTAAATTATATATCCAAGTTTGATTTAGTATTTCATTATGCTCGATGAAAATAATAAGAAATTATCTCTCGAAGATTTCTTCGAAATCAAATTTTACATCACATTTTAACATGTAATAAACCATATGTTTGGTTGTCATGGCCATAAGTTATGATGTAAACATTTTGTTTTTAAATATAGAGTCAGCAAAGTGCGTCATACAATTAACTTATTATATATATGTTTTTTTTTGCAAATTATTAGATACATTGCATCTTGATCTAATTATTTCTTTTGTTTTTCTAATAATTAGACATGTGCCTCCTCTTCTATCCGTAGAATATAATAAAAATATAGTAGTTAGTGAAGTCTCAATGCTAGAAAAATTTGACGGAAAAAAGATTTCTATGAAACATGCCTCACGAATATATAAACCAAGTAATAAATCAGATGATTATTAGCTTAAAATGTTTAACAATTGTAAACAATTTTAACTTGAAGTAATTACGAAACATAACATTAAATCCTCATTATCAGAATGGTTGACGATACTTTTGTATTTGTACGATTTTCACTTTTTAAACAAATGTTGGTACTAATGGTGGTAAATGGCTCCTTTAATTACTTTTAGCTGTTAAAATTTATTATAAAAAAAAAAAATAAAAAAATACGTCACTCGGGTACAAGAATAATAGAGCTTATTTAAAAGCTTTAAAAGCTTTTTAAAAAACACAAACCATATTAACTATATACTGCGATTTTTCAATAACTCTATACAAACACAATTTGTAGTCAAGTAAATTGTTTTTAATTATTATTATACTTCATACCATCGATTAAATAATTTGTCTGAATACCTAATTAATTAATGAGACATTAAATTTAAATAGCATACCACATGTAATTGCCTAATCCTTTTGAACTATGAACAGTGCGACGAAGACAAGTGATATAACGAAATAGATTTCTTTGAAGATACGATAGCCATATGCATACCCACGATTGGTACCGGTTGTATCCGGACACAACCCAAAAATGTAAATGAGGCTCTACAATTTAAGTTTAGAGTTTTTAAGTTTAATTTTAACAGTAAGGGGTTATTTTATGTTACTCAAATTAAATGTAATTTATTGCAAAATATTTGGTAAAAAATGAATGATAATAAAAAAAATAAAATAAAATTTTCTAAATTTCGTGTAAAAACTTACTATAATACTTTAACAGCTAATATGAAATACACAAATATAAATCATAAATAATTGAAATTATCTGAGAAAAATATATTCATTGGTACTGATATACCACGGTATAAAATAAAATATTAAAGTTATGATTAATTATTTTTACATTATAATTTATTAGATATTACAACACATTTTGTTAAAGTAAGGCCCAAAAGTATTGTAGGCACCTCCTGAAATACAGGTCTGCGCATACATATGACGATAACAGGTCAACGGATCTACGGTGAAAACAAACTTTATAGGATATTCAAATTTAACTTGTATACCAATACTATATAACTTATTGAAACACGTGATCAGTATAAATATAAAACGTGACACCTCAGAATATTTTTGCGTTGTTTTCTGAGAAAAATAACTCACTAAGAATACAACTTCCATTGATACTATTTGAATAGAATTAAAAATAATGATTGTTTTATTTGATTTAATCTAAAATTTTGCGTTTTGCTGTAAAAATTATGCGTGTACTATTTTTTTTATTTTTTTATACTATATTTAAAACTCCGAGTAAAATTAATTGAATTTAAATTGAATCATGAATTTGTAATATTATTTATAATGATGAACTTTCAAAACGAAAAGATCTTTTTATCGTCGAGATTTTTTTCTTCAAATGATCAGGTAAACTTCAAAAAATATAAAATGCATAAATATTTGTGTAAAAAGAGTTTCCTGCAAAATAAATCAGGACAAATACGAACAATGAACATGAAACTCTATGTCTCCGTTTTTTCATTTATAATGGATAGTAAGAATTTTTTTCAATTTTTTTTTTTTTTTATTTACTAACGAACTACATAGAGTTATTACGAATTTTATATAACTGAACTTCTATATCACTGAATTTCACTAATAATATCTATACGACATATAGCTAAATAAACATTAAATGTTGAAATAATGAATGAATTGAACATCAAACGAGATTTTGCAACTTTATTTTCATGTTCTTAAATCAGATATTAATGTACCTATTTGACTTTATGTCATTAAAAATTTCAGATTCGTATTACAAATTGTTCAACATTTGTATGTATGCGTGAACATTTTGTACTCGATGATAAAAGATCCAGACTAGATCGAATATTGAATATTTTAATAGGTCGAGTAACATGGATATTTTAACTAAATAAAAAAATTGTTTTACGGTGGTAACATTAAGATTCCCTTTACTTTTTTTTTTACACTAGCTTGTTTTATATTTGCTATTTGCTTAAGACATCGTAGAAATACATCTTCTAGTTTGAGCCCTTATAGGAGTAGTATGCTAAATGAACAAGCAAAAACGTACCAATATCTATTCCATACGTTAAAATAATTATATCCTAATTTATATTCTGATTCGATATCATGCAATTTTGAAAATTCTGAAATACCATTTTTGTGAAAGATGATTTTTAAAATACATACATATAACATCAATCGATGTTTTTATCATTTAACGAAAACTTAAAATTATGTAGCTTGAATCTAATAAAAAATTTCAATACAAATACAGATTTTGTATGATTCATTAACAAAGTGATTACATGCATTAGCTCTTATACAACTTCAAGATATTAATGCATCAATAAATTATCTAGCTTTACCAGATAAATTACCTAAGATTTTTTAAACCGATTCGAAGATAACTATATTCGTCCGTAATTTTAGCACAGGCATAACCCTTTGTGATGGACCACGCATAAATTTTTAATTTTTGATGACACGTTCACTACGGTAAAGTTAACCTGCCGATTGATTTGCGTCGTCCGCACAATATTTTACAATACATTGTGTCTCAGCCGACGCTTGAATAAAAATATAATATTAATTAAATTGTATCAATTATATAATATCGCCCTCGCACTACTTCGCCGTCGATCGATTCACACGCACACGAATACACGTATCACCACACTATTTGTATTGTCTAATTTTATATTTTAATTGTTTTGTGAGTTATAATATATCAGCGGTTCTCAAACTGTGCTCTAATTGTTACTCAAGGATTCAGTTCATTTTACCATAGAAAACTTAATAACAATTATTGATCGTTATTTAAAATAACAAGCGTATATATTTTTATAAAACTTAAATATAATTTACCGATAAGTATACAAACAATATTAAAGTCTCAATAGGAAAGTATAATTTTTTAATTTTAGATAATACGCTTTCCCATTTCAGGTATTTCCCGACCAGATAAATACATATAATACTTATAATATAAAATTAATACCATCTCGTTTGGTTGAGTTTTCTCCTCTATGAATACATATCATGTATTATATATTTAGTAGAACACAGGCGGATAAAACTTAATACTAAATATTTCTTGGGACTCCACGAAAAAATAATGCTCAAAAACAGTTTCCGTGGCTGAAAAAGTTTGGGAATCGCTGTAATATAATATGCAAATTACACGTTATTGGCCGACGATGGCTCGTCGTTGCGCGTAGAACAACATGGCTGCCCAAAAGATCGTCAGTTATTCATCGCCGTTCGCTTTGGCTACATCATATTTTTGTTTTCTGAGAGCACGAATTGCCATTTTATATATTTTGTATATTTTGTATTGTGCATAGCAGAAGCGCTAATCGCTTTCATAATTCGTTTAATTATTTGATACATCGTAAGCGCGAATCGCCATATAATGTATTTTTTATTTTATTTACTATTTACAATTTAATATTGATTACTCAATATTATTATATTTATTTAGACTCATCTACTTCAATTACTACTCTTACAAAGGGTTAACTACAAGTACTTCAACGAGTTTAAGTAGTCATTCTTAAACTGAATTAGATATTACACCTAGCCCTACCACTTTGTCCGTTTAAACACCTTTAGAGTTAAAGAAAGAAAACCACGCAGGTGGTGCTGGAGATCTAATTTCCATAGCTAAATTTATAACCCCAAAATTTCCAGTATCTTTTGATGATATATCTGTAAGTACAGATCTTGGATGATAAACGAGACGACAATAAACCATCTACTTTCGAGAGTCATCGATCAAAATATACCCAGAGATTTTTTTGTCACAAGAAGGTAATATGCATCAGTAAGTGGATATCGATTATTGATCAAAACTTGCATTTAAAGGACAAATAATAAATGGAAAACTGCATAGAAAATATTTATGCTATTCTTAAAATAAAATCATTTTTGCATTCCATGTCGTTTATTTTATAAAAGTAGTTCAAAATTTGATACAGATGGATATGTTTATTGGAATAATGTACACAGCGGCCTAACCTCCCATGAAAATTCCTCAAAGCATGTTCAAAGCTCTAGCACTATCTTAAATAGAAGTAAATTTAATAATCGAATAGATAAAGGGCTCAAAATACAAATTCAAAATGTAATGAATTATTGGCGAAATGTGCTCCAGCGAGTTGTAGCGGTAGTTAAAAAACATGGTAATCGAACATCACCATTTAAAGAGAAGAATGAGTAATTTCCTGGTCAAATAAGAATGGGAATTTAATTATGTGCTTGGATCTTATTGCGGAATTCGATCCTTTTATATCTAATCATATAGCTATTTAAGCAAAACCCGGATCGGGGTAAGACATCCATCTGTCTTCTATAACTTGTGAAGAGTTTATTCCATGATTACGAAAAAAGTATTAAATGTGATTATTGACGAAGTAAATCGTAACAAACATTTTTCAATTATTGTTGATTCAACGCCCGATATCAGTCACGTGGATAAATTGTCGTTTTTAATCAGATATGTAAAATAAGGAATTCAAGAAGATACGCCAGCTGAAATTGAACAATTTTTAAAATTTATACCCAATGTTAGAAAAAAGGCAAAAGACATGCTAAATGCAATTGCAGGTATATTCAAAAAATTTGTTTTGAAGTTATAGGATTACAGCGGTCAATCTTATGATACCACCGCAAAACATGTCTGGATGTTATTCAGAATTAAAAACAAAGATACAAAACCAAAATCCATTAGCAATGTATGTGTTACAGCTAAAGTGTTGAATTCCGTTATTTTATGAAATAACTAGGTAGTTCATGAATTACCTACGAATGTTAGTTAAAGTATGAAATAATACATGAAAACTGTACTTTAACTAGTTATTTTATAGACTATCTAGTTATTCTATACAATTTCAGTTTGATATCCGTTAAAGTATAAAATACATTCAAATTTTAAATATATATTAAAATATTTTATTTTACTGAATTAATTATAGTTATATTATTTATTTATTTGTACATGTAAGGCTAATATGACATTTAGAGTTGCACAATACCTCATTTTTTCTACAAACACATCGCTTTGTGTCACTTTTTTTGGTACAAGTACACTTAAAAAAACCCTGACCAGTTCCCAGTGACTGCGCAGTTGCCGCAGATCTTAATGTAACACTTTCATTTGGAACAGCTTCTACAGCTAACAAATATTAAATTGTTGAAAATGTTGGAATTATATTTATTTATCATGATATTTTGTTATTTACAATTTGAGACATTAACGAAGTGATTCCAGGGAATGTATAAAATAACTAGTTAAAGTATAAATTATATACATTACCTACAAACTTTAGTTATTTTATAAATTACCTAGTTATTTCATAAACTAACTGATTCAACACTTTAACTGTAACATATGTACCACATGGAGGACATAGTCTAAAACTTGCTGAATTGTCAGCTGCTGATTCAATCAGAGAAGTGGCATTTTTTTTTTTTTTGATTACTTAAAAGCCATCTATTATTTTTTTGCAAAATCTACTTGTCGGTGGGAATTGATGAAACAGACATTTAAACCAAATTAGAAGATAGTAAAAAGAGCTACTAAAACTAGGTGGTCTAGTCGTTATAAAGCACGTTCTTCTTTCAAAAATAGTTGGAAAGAATTTATGGAACAATTGAATGATAAAGAAAATAATAATTCTGGAAAACCCATAAATCGTAGAAAATCTGAAAATTTAAAAAACAACTTAAGTACATTTGAGTTGGTTTTTATGGCCGTATTTTGGACTTATTTTTGTTAGAACGATTAAATAAAACAAGCACAGTTTTACAGTCAATAACAGCTAACGTAGAACATGTTGTTGATCTGTACAAATATTTAATTGATTATGTGACTGAAATAAGAACTGATGAAATGTTCCAAAAACTTATTGACGAAGCAAAATAATAATAATTAAAGTTGAAAATGAAACGGCGGCAAATGTCTAGTTCGTAGGCGACAAATTGCATAATCCGCCACTGATACTTATAATGTTCTTGCGTATTTTTTAAATCATCCTGAAGTATTTTTTTATCAAAACATAAAATATCACATTTTCTTATTTTATTTCGCAAACACAAAATATATTATACTAAAGTTAATACTTGCAGATTATAAATATTAAATAAAACACGATTCAATATATAATATAATGCTTTATATCGTTCGGGTAATTTCAAGGTGATTTTAAAACCCATTTAAAGAAAGTACATTGTTATAACTTGCAGTAAATAGCACATAAATATATTATATAGTTAGTTTTAGATCTGATTGTTTCTTCTGTTATCCGACGCACCCACAATACAGTTAAGGTTTTAAAATATTTAAGACCTTTCAGACCATATTGTTACTGTACAATGAATGGTTGTTGGAAATTCTATTTCATGTACATCATAATATAATAAAATGTGTTTATTGTTAGTCTGTTTGTAAAACATTTAAAACAAAAGATTTTTTTTATCCCTCGTAATATCGATATATTTTATTATGTTTAAAGACCACTGTTTTTGATTTCTATATACAAAGTCAAAACGTAACATATTTCCGTTATGTCTGTTACTTACCAGTGCATATTTCCTATTGTTGATACAAAGATTTAGATAAAATGAATAAATAAATAAATAATATTACAATAATTTTAAAAAAGTATATTTAAACTAGTTGGTATTGGAAATATCAAAATATGAGTATTCAATATATATACTTGATTTACTTAGGTTTCTATGTGTTATCAAAAAATCATACAAGTTATCTAATTTTTTTAAAATATATTTCAATTTATAGATCATTGTTTAAAATACGTATAACAATCGTGTATCATGGCACGCGCGCGATTAACTGATATTTTTCTAATTTTTATTTGCATTATTTATAAAATCGTTTTCTAATTTTAACTCGTTCACATTTTTAAACCTTATCCAAGTTATTATACATTTTTTGTGACGCATATAAATGTATACAGCGTAGCATAGATATTGAATCAGATCCGTTGGTTTTTGGCGTACCAAGAAAATATGATTTTTATCATGCTACAAGGACATATATTATGTATGTGCCGATGAAAGAAAACACACGAAGAATAACTTTTTCATAAATACGTGTTTCTCTTTATGTTACATTAAACAAATAATTTCGAACAATGTAACATACGCTACTTTTAATACATCATCTACTTCATGAAATCCGAAACTTTAGACATCTCAATTCACCCATATAGTCTGAACAAAGGTTTCTCAGTAAATCAAAACCCTTCACCTCCCCCGAAGATTTGTACGTGTATAACAGGTGAACCGTTTAATAATTATAAGAACAAGTGTTAATTTTATTATAATTTTCAAAGTTAAAATACAATACACGGGTTCGTACTCTATTTGCGATAAATACTTTTGACAGCATTCAAGTGAAAAAAGCCATTAAATTCAAGTCATTAGACCCTTGGGAAGCTACACTATATTAAATTACATTTCTACATAATCAATAATCTTGAGAACCATTATTCTTACACAATCATAATTAAAAAACGATGTTATAATCTGTTCAGCAAATAGATCGAAAAATAACCAATAGTTACAAATTGTATTATTGTAAAATAAGTTTTAAAAAATAAAATAAAATAAAATTCATGCAGGTCCGCCGCCCCTTTTATTGTCAACGACTCTTAAACTTCATATATGCAAACGATTTTCATAAATGACACATTGTCGTCTTCTCGCCTTTTACTATAGGTTTTTTTTTTTTTTTGCTGCCGATTGAGCTAAGCCGTGAAAACCTCATCGTCCGAATAACAGTGAAGAATTACATTTTAGGGACTTTTTTTTTCTTTCTTAAAACAGTGACTTTATTAATATAGTCAATTACATTGCACGTGCTTACACTATAATCAAGATATATTTCGCAGGATCTTGAAAAACATTTTGAGTGTCATTAATTTTGCTTTTCTTCTCCACCTCCGCCACCTCAACTTCTACCGTTTTTGAACTACGTGAACGCGTCAACGACAGCGGTTTAAGAGCATTCTAAACGTAAAAACATCAAAAATAAAAAAATAAATGTTTTTTTCTGAAAGAGTCGACACATGACGATTGGCGAACATTTTTTTTTTTTTTTTGAGATCAATCCGATGAGTGGACTTTACTTAGTTATATACGTAGTGAAGTAGTGATAACTCAAAATCTTCAACAATACTAAAACTGATCCAGACGTTTGCTTTCAAAAGCATTTTAATATTCGTTTACTTTCGACAACTCAAATTTTCAACAGCTTGACATTGTTTTGCTCCTGCACTAGATTCGAGATATTATCGTGATCCCATTGTAGTCAAATATTATACCGCCGTCAGTTTCAGCACCGTATTAAGATACACTTTAGTGATGTCGGTGCCTCTCGCTAATGCTAACTATTCGAAGTAACGTGGTTTGATTTATTGATTGAATGCGCAGTTGATTGCATAGTAAACAGCCAGTGAACGCTCGAAAAGCCACAGGGGAAACCTAGATTCGTCGTCGCTCATCTACGAAAATCGTTTCTAATAAGAACATTGTTCGTATCAGTTGAAGACGATTTTCCCAAAGCATAACAGGTTTTCGATGATTTAAATAATTTGCATTGCGTGTAACAAGGAATACCGAGAATTTTTCCTAGATTTTTCACGTACCGCGTTCCGGAAACAAACAAACATTTCAAACGAATATTTACCACACAACAAATGATTCCTCGTGAGACGTAAAATGTTTAGACAATTCTAGTATTCGATATGTCTACACCATTTTTTTTTTCTAGACCATCCAAACATACATACATTTTATAACTGCACTATAACATTAAGTGTATTTATCATGTTATATTCCTATGATATTCATCGTATAAATTCGTACTGGCATGCAGTTGTTTTTACTTCGAAATTCGTTTATAAAAAATAACTACAAGAAAAGAAAACAGAATTGCCCTCGACACATAAAAAGTTTCAATTCCATTTGGAAACTATTGTGAATATTGAACATAAGGTTTTCTGTTACGAACATGTGAATAATAGTTTAAATGTAAGAATTATTTTTAAAATAAATCAAGTTATACAAATATATTAAATATACAGCAGTGTTTCTCAAAATAATTTATTACGCAGCACTCTAAACGTAATGTCAAATAGTGAATTTTCCTTAGAACTTATAGAACGAACGAATACTTAGGTTTTCAGATAATTATTTTATTTTATTTTTTATACTCAATTTTTGAATGAATAATCATAGAGTACACATCTATATCAGACATAATATATATATTAATTTATTAGTTCTGAAAATTATAATACAATTTATATTTATTGGCATTCCTGTAATATCCATACGGTTCATCGAAATGTCACATAATACAGTTTGGGAAACACTGATAAATCGTATAATTATTCAAGATCATACCGACACATCTTAGATAAAAAAGCAAATAATAAAAATGAACTCGGTAGGAATGGAATAAACGTGAATAACAGAATACATAACTAAAAAAAAAAAATTTATTTTAAATGAATATTAAGATTAAATTACAAAAAATATTTTACGAAAAATCTTGTTTTATCTGAAATATTATAAAGAAAATCAACCGCTATATAATAGATTAATCGATTAGCTGAAAAGGGTGAAAAATGACAAACATTATAACCATTTACTAAAACAATTAAAACAATAATAAAGTTAAAAATATCAATAATAAATTATGGGAAAATTAATAGTTCAAGGAGTATATTTTTTTTCCGAGTTACATTCATATTTTACCAAAGGAATGACACAATGAAATATTTATTAATTAGGCACGACGGCGTTTTAAATAGGCAATTCAGATACATGCGTGATTACAGACGCTTTTTACGCCATACGGCGTTATATATTTATATTTTCTCCTCACCTTCTACCACGTCAGCTACACCAATACTGTGCTAAATTCTAAAGAAATAGAAATTCCACTTAAGAATAAGAAAAAATGAACGAAACATTATTCAAGTATATAAAAAATATATAAAAAAAAAAATTTTAAATTTCTTTACTACATCCAAACTTGTATTAAAAACCATACCACGTCCTATAATATGTCCTTCGTAATGTCATTCAACAACATCGGACTGCAATAAGTTTACTTCTTGTTTGTTGTAAGGTTTTCGGCCGCTTTTGAACTGATGAATTTTTATTTTTATTTTTTCATGCCTGTCCCATGACCAACAAGATAACATTTTAGCCCTAAATTCGCTTTGTATAACTAACGAATTGAATATAATAATTACATAAAATTATACAATTATTGTAGAGTTTCATACGGTCAACTTAAAAAGAAAAAGAAAAGGTACTAAAAACGAATAATAGACTTGAAAGATCAATATAAACATATTATATTACTTACAGCACCCAATATCTGTTGAAAAAAATAATAATTAAAATATAGTTTAAATCTAACACAAAATGAAAACTAATAATACGATTTTTAAGAAAAAACACGACATTTATTAACATTTCTAAAACTATAACCATTTTTAAATAACTTATTAGTGAAAACAGTTGAAACTATATTAAGCTTTTTTTTTAATAAAAAAATATATTGTTAACCGGTTAATATTATTTCTTCTCCTCCTTCTTCTTCTACTTCGCCTTCCTCCCAACTATTTGGGGTCGGCCACCCTTGTCCTACACCTCCACTTTACTCGGTCAATCACATCTCCTCTGCACACATTCGACAGCCCTCATGTCATTCTCCAAAGTCTCCAACCATCTCTTTTTTTGGTCTTCCTCTTCCTCTTTTCCCTTCAACGTCCATCTTCATAACCACTCTTACTGCATTCATTTCCTCTCGCCTTATCACATGCCCAAACCATCTCAGCATATTTTCTCTCATCTTGTCCACAATTGGCGCTACACCAACGACTACCTCTCACGTATTCATTCCTTATTCTATCTTCTCTTGTCACTCCACTCAACCATCTAAGCATTCTCATTTCCGCGACACTCATACTTTGTTCTATTCTCCTGTTAACCGCCCAACACTCTGAACCATACAGCATAGTTGGTCTCACTACACTTTTATAAAATTTACCTTTCAGCCTAATTGTAATTCTCTTATCGCATAACACGCCTGATGCTTCTCTACATTTCATCCCACCCACACTTAATCCTATGTTTTACATCCATGTCAAAATAATATTAACCGGTTAATATTATTTGTTACTGTAAAAATTATTTCTCTCGGTAACATGAGCTTAACAAGATAAGATGTCATTTATTTTGTTATATTTACATTGACTAAACTTTATTATATTTTTTTAATATATAATTGTATAAAAGAAACCGATACATTTAAAATTTCGAGAAAGACACCAAAATATCTTCATCGTATTACATTATAAGCATTTTATAGATAAAAATTATAAGATACATATAGAATTTTACGGTGAATTTAAGTGAAAACATAAAACAAAATATTCATAAAAAAAATACTATTGTACAGATACTAAAAAACATTTATGTTTAAAGTCACCAATTATTGGGGTTCAAATAAAAATATTTTTACGTGTGTCATCAGCAATTAATGATGAAAAAACATGGCGAATGTTTATCCGTGATATAATTTTTTTATTATTATTAATGTAATTATTATGATTTTTTGAGCAAAATCCGTGAAATTGAGAATCATATGATTTTAAAAAGCACTACAGGCACTTCCATTAGTTTCATTACATAACGACACTCGTTAGTACACACACACACATACACACGATTCGAGTACCCGAAACACTAAAGATCTATTCAAAGCGGCTGGTCTGCATAGTGTAAGCTACTTACCTTTGGCAAACACATAAGTGCCCTCTGCGGCATTCGCCCGTCCGATAGATCCTCGACTATTCGACTGCGGCCACACACATTTTTCATATACGGTTTAAACAACGGGTACCGAACCCTGTGGGTTTTTGGAAATCATTACAGATTCGCCATCAAGTGTTTTGACGGTGGCATAAGGCATACACTCCGTAAATTGTTTACATTTCAAGTAATTTGTGGACAACAACACCATTCTTTCATTCGTTTAACTATCGCCGTTCTCAGTAAAAAGAATATGTATTTTGTGAAGTGTTTCAAACAGTTCGCAATAAGTTGGTTCACAAGAAAGTGAAAAACAGCCACTTATAAACGAGGCTATATGATACTTGGATTTAAAAATTAAATTTAAGTGTAAAGTTATTTTCGACTAAGCTGCATGGTGAGGTATTTTTTACGTATTTACTAACATAATCATAAATTGTATTCCAAAATATGGAATTAATTTTTTTTTTTCTATCATCACGTATATGGATATTTTCCCCTAATCCGGATTATTTTTCTTATATATAAATCCCATTACAGGATAATAGGTGTTACTAAAATACAAGTTTATCACATTTTTTTTAATTTCAAGGTATGATTGCCGTGAATCGATGTCACTAAACTTACGTACACAAACACGACACTAATTAAAAAATATAATACTATTCTACAGTAAATTTAATGATATACGTCTTACTTTTCATTGATAACTGTTTATTTGTGAATCAATGTCAAGCAACTCCAAAAATATCGTTGATTTATCCAATATGCTCACATAATGTACCAAAAACCTAATCATTTTGAAAATCAATATTATATTATCCAATATGTTAAAAAAATAATTTACTGATATAATCACTTCGAAAGTTCAATTACATTTTTTATTTATTTTTTTAATTAAATCTTCCATCTTCCGGTTCCATCTATAGATTGGTTATTTAAAGTATCGCTGTCGTGAACATGTGAACATACTGATATCTTTAGTTGTTTTTGAACTCTTAGATTCTGAGTAAAGTAAGAAATGCATTGGTTTTATTAAGGTGTGAAGTTTTTTTTTTGTGTTTGTCTACTAGACTTTGAAACAGATTTCAATCATCGAAAACATGTTTATGTTGTATTATATGCCATCTGAAATTATTCGTGCACGAATAATTTCTGATCGCAAATAATATCTTTTTGGTTATTTTATATATTTTGGTTTCAATAGGTTATATTTTGAATTTCTCTCTAGTTTTCCAAATAACTCACGAATTGATAAAGAAGTATAAATACTATTATCCTGGTCAAAATCTGAATTTATTTAATTATATTTAAAATATACATATTTAATTATACAATAATCAAAAATATTGCTGGCAAGAAGAGACGATTTTCTGCGATGTAATACAATATACACTGTACACTATAGACTATACACTCTAAAGCTGAAATACGTTTATGAACATCCGGGTGTTTAGAAACGTTGTTTTTAATTGCTTGTTATCCGATGACTATAAGCAATATTGTATAACCAACACACTATATCATAGTACCAGTTAATCATCAACAAATTCATAGAAGAACTTAAATCGATACTAAACCCTTTCCTGCTTGCTTTAACATCCCTATTAAATAAAATTATACTCCCTATCATTCCCACTCAATAAAGTCAATATAATCTTTCGTTAACCCATTACGTCTATATAAATATATACCTCATAACATGTAATATCCCGACTCATTGTAAGTTTAATTAATTGTAATAAATTTTATCATTTTTATTATAATTATCTTTATGCTCTCCGCGCGTTATCACTATCTATTTTTTATCATTATTTAATTGTTGCATTTTTGTGATTGTTTATTATAATTGCTTAAAGCAAAACTTCTGAATAAAAATAAATAAATAAATCATTCTTATATCATATTGTTTACAATCGAAATTCTTTTTTTGATAGAAAAACGTTATTACATAATTGTTCATTGTTCGACGATTAGATCATACTGTACTATTTACGTAATAAATATCAACAAGATAAACAACTACTTCAGTAGTTTTGTAAATACTTAAACAAATAAGTTCCAAATATAAAAACCATAAGTTTTTTATATTTTATGAAAATTCAGCAGTCATTGTTGACTATCAGATATATTTGCAATGTTCAATAATATTTCCGAAAACTCAAATAAGTATACAAGCATAAATATACGAACATTAAACATCCAAACTTCTTAATCGATTAAAATATTTTTCCTCTTAATTAAGTCACACAAATACTCATTCCATACATAAAATATACAGTGAGGATAGTTTGAGTTCAGATTAATAATAAATTTATATTGAATCCTGATTCAATTTTATAATTACAACAAAATAATTTTGTAAAGACATTGTTTAAATGTTGAAATTGATTGATCCTTTGGATATTGTGAAAAAATTACAAGTTTAAATACAAACTACATAGAGAACTGATGGACAAAAAATGTATTACAAATTTTTAAACAAAAAAAATTAATTAAAATTTTAAAATAAATACCAAAAATGCTTGATGAAGAAAGTACTGACAAGGATGGTTAATCTAAAGACCTTACCAATAATGATTTAACTTTTTACAAGTTAATAAAAATTACATTAGTTGATGTACAAAGATCGTTTTCCATTTAAAAAAATCAGCAGTTCAGGTAAATAATTCAAAATTATCTGATTAATAAACATTTATTTATTTTACTTTAGTTGTATACAATATGTATTTCTATAGGAACTAAAAAATATTATTAAAGTCAATGCACATCAGAGGAGAACCAACCTGTGCAAATTAAATACTTATTTTTTTTTGTTCCGTTTATTGCAAGTGTTTATTTCTTATTATCAATCAGGGGCGGATTTAACAATTTTCCGCCCCTATGCGAAATTAAATTTGCCGCCCCTATCTAAAAAAAACTTACTACCTCTTTAATAAAATATCCACAAATAAATTAATTTTTTCAATACCTACCTAATATGCAATTTTTGCTTATTATAGTATTACGAGACATTTCTTAAACAATAAGATAAGCTATAATATAATACTATCGTCGTTGTCGTTGACGAGTTCCTGGGAAAATATAAATATTATTTTGCTAAAAATAAACAAATATAAAATCCACAATTTCAAGATTCTTAAGTGATAAATACAATTATAAAAACTATGTACCAAATTTTACAAAATCAAAATAAATTTTTCCGCCCTCCAAAATTCGCCGCCCTATGCGGCCGCATAGTTCGCAGTGCCTTAAATCCGCCCCTGTTATCAATTAAATAAATTTGTAGTTAATATTAGATCTTATAATATCTATGCATTTTTACATTATCTTACGTTCAAATAATGCATTATTAAATTATCCGTTTTCAAATGTATTATTATAGTTTTTTTTTCCTGTATATTTTTACATATTATCCTAATTTTTACTGCGTATTATATTGCATATATTTTAGTTTTTCAACACATATCTATGCACATATTTCATAGTTTATTCAGCACACTAAGTTCAGAGTCCTGTGCATAAGATATAGTTATCTACCTCATTTCATATGCAATAAATTTTTATTTTTTTTTCGTAAAAGACCAACGATTTCATCCAATAGCCGGACAAGGTGGAACAGAATTGTATAATTATTTTTCGTCGAAAATTATTCAATAAAGTTTATATTCGTAATTTTTTGCAGGTGAATTATCATAGTGATCGACAAGTTTCGTATAGAATTAGTAATATAAAACCTTTCGTTATCTAAATAAAAATCTTAATGCGAGATAACGGATTATGACTCGTAAAAATTTAATACGAGTAGGAATCGATTGTGTCAGGTCAGGGATATTAGATTATATAGTTTTATAACGTGGTAGAGGGTAACCAGTTAATTATAGGATATTCAGGGAAGGATTTATAGTCCTTTTGATTATATTCTACCGTAACTCGCGTGCATAAAAGAAAGGATCTTAATATTACAAACAAATGCAGATTGGTTCAGATATAATATGTACAATAACTTACGAGTATGGATTTCTACGATTTCTAGTACGGAGCTTGGCATACCTTCACCGAATGGTCGTCGTGGCCGAATAGTCGTTTCTTACATTTTCGGCATTAGCTGTCGAACTTACAATACACGATTTATGTCCTAATTGGAACGCAGTGTCTACTCAATCAATATACATATATGTGTAGACTAATAAATACGTAACAATCATTACAGTTTCTTACAAAATAAAACATGAATGTTGCAAACCGTTTCGAAAACTATAGAGTGTAGATAGAACGGACAAATTCACCGATGTAATAGCGATTCAAGAACATAAATTTCGTTTAATATTCTTGGTAAACTTCGATTTATTTTCTACACTTTTCAGCAGAATAATAGATTGGAAGTCGATTAAATTATCGCTCGTCTCCATTTATTAAGTTCTAGTGGAATAATCGAATTGACTATAACCTGATTTGCATTAATTTCATATTTTTCGATAACGCTCGCATTATTTTTAAAAATATTTTTATATTGTTACAAATCAATTCACTTTTTTCTTTTTCTTCTTCTTCTTCTTCTTCTACTTCTTTTGTATTCAACCTTAATAATGAATTTTCAGTCACAATATTTTAAACTTTTTCTTTTCTATGATTTTTTTTAATAATTATTTGTCATACCTAATAATGGCTCAAGGTTGAAACTATATTAGTTGCAACAGTAAATGTACATATAGTTAATATTAATTAATTAAATTAGCTCAATTAATTAAAATATAACACATTCTTTTTTTATTTACAAACAAGTATATAGTTTTAAATGCTTATTTTTCTTATCACAACACAAAAATATTATTTAATATTTATTCACAATTTAAAATAAAACAGTGACATTTAATTAAAACAGCGCTATTAATTTTAATTCACATTACCTAATAGACTTATTAGATTATATAACTATATAGCTATTATTTCAATAATGTTAGTTCAAATGCTAATTTATAATTATATTAATATAACATTAAAAAAATATATTGTTATAACAGTCAATAGCATGCATATGTATATTATTATTATAAGTTAAATCAGAATTATACTAACCTTAATGATCATAATACAAATTCTACTTTTGAGGCATCTGTCACTAGAAGTGAATTACTACATCTTACTAAAATAAAAATAGCTCTCCTCTTTCGTTATTAACTTCCTCGAAATTAAGTCCATACCAATATTTGCGATGTCTTAGCTTATGCATTATCGATTATCTTCAACCAATATTTTTTTCCGTATAAACTTAAAACACAATTAATCATCCGGTAAAATTTGTGTACCAACTAATAAATATTGTTATTTTTGAATAAAATTATTATCAAAATATTTATAATTTTATTATTTTAATAAGTGTTTTATTAAATTAGTTTCTATTTAAAAATGCTTCTAAATATTTCTATATAAACTATGATTATTTATAGTATTAATTTTTATTTTGTATAAGTACATAAAACCGTGATATGCATTAAAGTAGTATTTGTCCATCTTAGTATAATAATAACATGAAGATTGTTTCACATTTGAGTGACCAAGTATAAAAATGCTGTAATATACACCATATACTTGGAAAGCAGAATAACAAATAATAGTAGCAGTCAAATGAATGTAATACCATTGATTATAGAATAGATTTTCTAGTAATCTATTCTATAATCAATGGTAATACTAATTAGTTTTTACATGCGAGAAAGGTTTTCCTAGATAAAAGCCATCTGCTGACAATGTACTAGTAGAGCTCTAATAGTGTAAATCTGAATAAAAGATATTCAATCCTTGAAAGGTTATGTATAGAGTGTAGCGCTGTGCGAAACCAAAACGATTGATGCGGCATGAAGAAGTAAGCTGGATCCTTCGAGATACAGTGATTCTGTCTCTGACCGCAAAAGTAGCAAGAGAAGAGGTACATAAAGTATGTAAATAATAAAGGAATAGGGGTAATTATGGCGTGGAGCTGTTTAATTCAAAAGAGAGATAATACAATTAGACACGTATAATCAACGCGAAAAGTTTACTAAAAGTAATAATCAAAAGGGATTTTGAATAACACGCATTGAAAGAGAGAGACCGCGGAATCGTTCTAAATATTATAGAGGACAATAACAATAAAATAGGCACGAAAGAGTCGGAAAAAGTCATAGAGAGCGGTGGTGAACTGATCCGAGAATTAATAACAATGAGATTAAGAAACTAATGTATGAAAGCAATAGTCAGTTTCCTTAACACAATGGCTGAATATGGTGTCACGCGGACACCAGTGATAGCGGTCTTATGCGGTGTATGAGTTGCTAAATGCACGCGTCTGATGGTCCGGGAGCTTCGTGCACAAAAGCGAACAAAGACGGTTATCAACATAACGACTTAACTACTATATGTAAAGCCTTGATTTATATGCAAATTCATTCTATTAGTTTGCATAATTTACTTTAAATAATCGAAACACAAACACGACGGTAGCTGGTGAAATGTCACGATAGAAATGTATAGTTCTAAAGACTAAAACGGTTGCCTTTTCTTAACATGTATTTTAATTATTTATAACATCGATCGGTGTATAATGTAAACGTAACGGAATAATTATATGCAAATAAACCTGTGAAGATTTTTTTCTGAATAATAAGTTACGTCTTTTATTTTACGTATTTGATCATTGTACAGTTATAGAGCTATTTAATCGAGGTGGGGAGGACTATTTCCCCCAGGTACCTTAGATATTAGTTAATGTATGAGGGTGCTTCGTCATTACGCTATTATTTCCTGTGGTTTCGAAGACCAAATATGGCTTATGACTCCTTGACACGGCATTATTTACAGTGTTGTATGACGATTATTCGTTATATAATTAGTTATCGTCGACTTTATTTTAAAATTTTATCACTATCACTAAAAACCAAGATATTGGTATAGATGGTCGATGATGAACAATAACGTTTAAACCTAATTATATAACGTCCATACCACGTTCATCACTGTCTTTCATTATCGCTTACAGCTGGCAAAAAATATTCCACGTATATATATATATATATATATATATATATACAGACACTCCAGAATTGTCTTACGACCACACACGAACACAGTTGTACAACTCAAAACTAGAACTTATTAGTTATTAGTTTATTACATTACCAGTTATAGGTATATTAAACCATCTTATTGGCTATAGAGTTAACAGGGCAAAAAAGTAAGTTCTTGAACATGGAGCTGGTTTGTGTTTGACGAATGGACAATCTACATTCGTAAACATTCTAGCGAATACTAAATATTTTATTATCTATTTTGAGTACCAGAAGGCGTTCAAAATACTTTCGAGAGCGTTTAAATATCACTCAATTACGTCTATGAGATAAGTAAGTACTTATTAAGTAATTTTTAAAAAAAAATTTCACTGAAACTTCATGAATATATTCACGCTTAAACGCTTTTTAACAGTATTTTTTATTTTATATTCCGAAAGCGTTTAAAACGCATTGTTCCCTATCTTAACTGAATAATCCTTCATGAAATATTATAATTTATACTATATAAAATACATATAGTATTCAAATAACTAATTATTTTCTTATACTCACACACTATCTGCGTACTGACATAAAATTATTAATATAAAAATAAATGAACAAATAGTATAAAATTATTAATCAATTAATTAATTAATTAATGCTTAGCCTGGAGTATATTTATATTTTTAATTCAAAACCGGTCATACTTTATGAGTATAATAATACTCCAGGACATTTACTCGTATTTCTATGTATAAGATATTTATTAATTTATTAATTTACGAGTATTAACCATTTAATAATTTTTTTAAATTATTTTTATTTTATTTAATTTGGTTTTATTTTATTATAAGAACAAGATTATTACTTATAATAACTTGTAGTAACTTTATCATTTACATCTTTCATTACAAGAGTATATATATATAAAATTCAAATAGCACTGTTTAAATTAATATAATATAAATAAATGTCATTAAATTTTACGACGGTTGTGTAATTATTGTCAACCTAAAATATTATTCTTAAATCAAAACAGTAATTACTCTAATAATTTAATCTAAAATAGTAAAATATTTCCAAAAAAGATCAAGTATTTCAGATAGTATATAATATTTATATTATGTGTAATAATTTATTTGAAAAATATTTCTCTTCATATGTAATCTAAAAAGCCGTAATGTTTCATGGGTATCCGATACATCATAAAATGTCTCATTTACTATTACTACATGCAATATAAAATATTGTAATCAAATCAATTTTAAAAAAAAAGTAAAAAACTGAAGTAATCAACAGTCTAAAAACGTTAAACGAAGTGTGGTATCAAACCACACATTGTTTTGTACAATTTAAATTAATACATAACATTATGGAAAACATTCATTTGGTATATATTATAAAATAATATTATTTATAAGATATCGAAAACCATAAACAATTTAGGTAAGGTCACTTTTTATACAGATGGTTGTTCATGAACAATTTTCAATGTAACATCGTTAAACAATATTAGAGCCTTGCATAGTGCCAATAAATACATTGGTTCTTATAATAGTAAATTGTTACATATTTATGATCTTTATTGCCATCAATAACTATTTGAGATTTACTTTTTCGCAATATAATAGATTACTAAACTAACTGAATATTGTAACTGAATGTTGTATGGAATGTAAAACCAAAAACACACAAGAACTAAGTATTAATAACATGTAGGCAATAAGTTTAATGATAAAAAAATGCAAATATTTATCAAAATTATATACTATATTGCGTTATCATTCAGAAGAAAAATTGTGTATGATTTTAAGCTATTTATTTGATTGGAACTGGGCATTTTGACATCAAGTAGTGGTCGAGGTTTGTCTCGTAGATGTTGAGAGGTTTTAAATAGCAATTCAACAGAATAATATACAGCTGAAGTACACAAATATAATAAATCGAAATTATAAATTTATTTTCAATTCTACATGTTTTTATTTATATTTGTTAAATATTATCTAGTTTTATAGGTTTGCGCTTATTAAGTTTTAAAATTATTCGATTGAAAAAAATTATAATTGAATTATAATATAATGTACTACACGTTCGTTTTACTAGGATACAATTTATTAATAAAATAATTAATAAATATTCAACTTATCATTACATATTATCTCATTTGCAACCAGATTTTTTAGCACCTTGGTTTCCTCCAGTTTGGGTGTACTAATAACAAAACGCAGCGTTTCTTATAGACAATTCTGGCACACGTACATTACATACATTGTCGGTACCTCGATGTAATTTTTTTCAGCTTATTTAACACATTTATGTAATATCATTTTTTTAACTTCTCATAAACAGCACAACAGCACAACAGCGAATTGTGTTCGAATTTCAATTCACAATTCACTGGCATTTCTCCCGAATAAATTCCGCCAACCACCTTCCCTCTCCCCAACGAATACGTGTCGTGCTTTTAAATTCAGCTTGAACGTAATTTTTGTGCTTGCGCAAAAAATCCCAACGAAACACAATCCGAAATCAATCAATTCGCAGACCGATAATTTTATTAAGTTTCTTATTTCTGGATTATACGCATGGTAAGAAGTCATTCCTTTGTTGCTCGGCAAAATTGATAAAGTATCTACGTGATTCTTTGCCGCAGAAAATGTGTTTTATTTTTCATCGTAGGTACTACAATACTATTTATACCGCCGCCGTCGTCAATTCCAAATGAATTTTAAGTTTATTCTATATAATACTATTTTTTAGAAATTATAACATTAAAATCATTCGAAAAAAACATGATGATAGATAATTAATTTTAGCTTTTTCCTACGCAAGATAAGACTTAACATTAAACTAGTGATTCTATTTGTACCAGTAGTGTATAGTTAATAAATGGTAATTTATCATTATACTATATAATTTATGTCATTGTTTGAAGTCGATTTTCTGAAAAAAATATTTCAGGTAAAAATGAAAACAATCAATTTTAGCTTAAACCGTTTCAGTAACATTAATTAGTAAACAACATGAACCGTGGCTTTAATCTCTTTAATTATTTATTTTCAAAATTTTAACTATTTGAATCAGTAGTATACAATTATATATATAATCGTAAATAATATACGCTTATTAAGGTGGAGAATTAATGGAGAATTAATGGAGGATTAATGGCTCAAAATAAAAATCTACTACTCAGTGGAAACTATTCGGTATTGCACAAATCCAGTGTTTCCCTAAGGGCACCTAGGTCATCTGAAAAATAAATTAAATTCAATACTATTGGTACACGTTTATTGATATAATATATATATATATATATATATATATATATATATAATATATTAATATATATATGTATGTGTGTGTATATGTGTGTATGTTTACCCTTTTTGTCGAGATTTGATTAAACTCCGATAAAATGCTTGGTATAATAAAATCCCATTTGTCATTCCTTTAGGTTTTGTTGACAATACAAATTGAAAAATATTTGTGTATTGTTAATTCCGAGGTGTAATACTTCCTCGTTCCTGTTACCCCCACTGAATCAACTACGATCCAACCATTTATAAATACTACTTATAACCAATCGAAACGTGACAATCAAGTAATAATGTGGCATAAATCCGGATTCTCCCAAAATTTCGGTTTCCAGGTACAAAATACAAATTTCGGATTTTAAATCCTAATTTGATTTTTTCGTACTTAATTTAATTCAAAAAGTTTAACTAACAAGTTACAACGATTTTTAAATACTATAATAATTTCAATCTTTAAAAATATTAATTGTGTTCCCTCAATTTAAAACAAAACGTGTAATTATTATAACTGTATTATAAATAATACATAAAAGAATCCTAAATCAAAAATTGAAAATCCAAGATCATAGCATAGAGTAAAATATGGGTTTTAAATCTGGAATCCAGATTTAAAATAAAATTCAAATTTCGGATTTCAGTTTTCCAAAGCCTGAATTTTCAAAATGGCAAATCCGCATTTTTTTCATCAGTAATAACAGCATGTCATATCTACATAAAAACATGTGCGTCGGGTAAGACTGGTAGACCTAGACCTATAGGCCGTTTTTTTCTGAATATCGTAATATATTTTCTTTTATGGTCATAAAAAAATAAAACCTGTTAGAACACTAGTGTCGTCAGCTGAGATGAAGTATAACATGTATTCGGTGTTATATCGTACTAACGGCAATTTAGAGCGCAGACCAGAATGAAATATAAATACCTAAATCGAATATTTCTCTGATCGAAAATGTTTGTAAAAAAAATTAACAACCGGTATAAAACCTAAATATTTAAGCAGTAAAACACATAACTATGAAATAGGGAACAATTTTCTTGTTGTAAAAAAATAATCACATTGTTCCCGAGTTTTTTTTCAGTTCATTCATATTGAAAAAACTACTGTATGGGACTTTTATTGCAGATTTATTAGTCGAAAAGTATTTGTAGACAATGTTGCGAAAGAGAATGCTGAACGCTGTGTCGGATCCCAAATATTTAACTTGGTTGTTAGAAAAAAAAAATTGTTTAAATCATAATTAACTATTCCCTTGATATCCTTTGGTTTGAACTACACGAGTATTAGAATTTAAAAATATTATACAAAAAAAATTATTGACCTATAATTGTTTAGTTGTTTTTAAACAAATACGCAGTATTTCAATAATTATGACTGCACAACACAAACAGCAATACATCTGAATTTCCGCATTGAAGTTGAACAATAACAGTTTATTGAAATTAAATTTATAAACAAAAATATAAACAAACTAGATGACTTTATTGTCTAATTCCACTACTTGATGTGAATATTAAAATAGTAGTTAATATGAACCCGGTGTAGATATTATGAATAACATTTTACCAATTGAAAATTATTTTCAATCTGTACAAGCTTAAATCAATATTTTATTAAAAGGTGAAATCATATAAATTGTGAACATTTGAAAAGGTATGAGAATAACGGTAAAGCAGACAAGAAATTCAATTTAAAATGTAAACAATTTCGTAACTAAATTATGTATACGTTTTTAATATTTGTTTATCAGATACCCTTGAAATGTTTAACTTTGCTATGAATTGAATCAATAATAATACAGAAATAAATATAAAGACTTTTTCTATTCAATTTTGTTTCCAATCCTTCAGCACTTTCTTCATTATTAATTCGATACATAGACCTATAACAACAACACTAATACTTTTTTTTATTTTATACTTAAATTGTATGAAATATTTTGTTTTCATTATTACTTATTATCTAAAAAGTAAACTCAAAGTATCTCGAAATGAGATTTTAATTTAACTTCAAGTATCAAGCTACCAGGACATGAACGTCATAATGTGTTTAAAGTGTTAATAAACATTTATATATATTTCTCAGTAATTTCAGCATTTTCGATAGGTATCGTATGACGTGTATAATCGACACTATAGGTATGTTTTTCTCAAGTGCGTAAGACGATAGCTGTTAAGAAAACGTGATACATACTCATAAGTGTATACCGGGTTTAACGCTCCGTAGATTGACGAAGATAGGGGTTTAGCACGGGTACTACATGTGAATGTGTGACGTGAGATTGTGGCCATGGATCAATAATTAAAATAATCATTTAGTTTTGATTTATGGCATAAAAACCATATTATGAAAAAAAAAAAATCATTCAGTTTAAATTCATAGTAAATACTACATTATTTATTTATTTATTTATTTTTTTTTTTTTGTTGAAAACATTATTCCTGATGTAGCATTTTTATTTTTTCAATGATTTTTTATAGCTTAACAAAATCATTTACAAATATTAATATACATAAAACTTTGAATACATATATATTAACAAAAAAATAAAACACTACGTTACGACGTTCTTCTCTTTAAACCGAAAACAAAATGGAGCCTCTACTATGAATTTACACTGACTGAATGGTTTTTTCCCGGATAAAATATATTTTTGCGTTCAAATTATTTGTATAAAGTGCTGCACTTAGCAGAGATGGAGTGGGTACATTGCACCTCCAAAAAGCCTCATGTATAAGTTCAAGGGAGTCTCCAAATCTTAATGATATGATTTTTTGTTACACCGAAGGAACCCTCGTAATATGACTTGTACCCAGGCCCCTAAATCCCTAGTTGCGGCACTGCTGGTATACCTAAAGATTATGTCTTATATGAATACCCACGGATCATAAATAGTATTTTTATAAACTGAAGAAACAGACACTCACTACGTACTATAGTTATAGAACAACGATGTGGTATTACTGATAATTGATTATGCAAATGTCGATGTACTCGTATTTGAAAATTTCTCAAAATTTACTGTGAACCAATGAAACTCACATTTATAATATCTTAGTTTCTCATTATGCCAATAATTCTCTGCCATTGTTCTCAATAAATCATTAAAATTTCCGTTCATCGTGACCCATAATAATTTGTAAAAAGTTGTTTATTTTACATTTTCCAACATGCAATTTTAATTCATTAACCGTTTAATTTTTCAGCATTATTATTCTACATTTTTATAACATTTATTTTAATTTTTACAAAAAAAAAAAAATTCTTTTAGACATATTTGACTGGTTTTTAGTTCACATAAATCTGTACTTCAATAATTATTTATTCTATTACCATTAAAGGCTTTGGTGAGAAACCAGTATAGTTTATAGAGGACGACCATACGCGGTGTACAATATGTAATCACATTTACGCGTCTTGCTTCAGAATGACGTTCTCTGAGGTTCTGACCGATAATATTATTAATTAAGTTATCGAACTCGGTGAAACAGAACACACAAATGACAACCTCAATAAATCATCACTTTTAACACGATTCGTACGGGTACAAACATTTATAAACATATTCTATGATGATAAATTATGTGTATATAATTCATCATTTGGAAATATCTAATTGCAAGCATAATTCAGACACATAATATTATGATCCAATTTAACCTTACTATAATGGTTTATATTTTAGAGTATAGGTACTTATCTAAAATCGTATGATTTATAAAAAACAAATAATCCTTGACTTTGTAATTTTTCACGTACAATTGTCGATTTCTGTACAAAATAAAGCTTTCCTTTTTTTCATGATCATCGTAGCAACCATACAAATCGTTCATCTAAAATAAAAATGAAAAAGCTAATTATAATTTTTATTACAGAATGTATTCAACTTAAGACAATTCCAAATACATGTTTATATTTTTAGTTAGGAGTGGACTGGGGTAAGAAATCGGCCCGGGCGATCCTAGGTAGAGGTCCAAAAATTTCACTAATATCATTATACAGCATAAGTTTCTTTATGACAATGTCCATATGAGAGCCCGCAATCATACCAGTCCAGGGGGCGTTCACCCCCTCGCCCTTCGGCCCAGTCCATCCATGTTTTTAAATTAAGGCTTTAGGTACCCAATTTATTGTAATTGAAATCATACGTTTTTGTCCATTAAAATCAATCAAATTAAAAATACAGATTTGCTGGAAGTTATATTTTACTATTTGGTAATTGTAGTAGTCAATTGATCCCATTATATATGTACAATATATTTATTGATATAATTTTAGAAAATTTAAGAGAAATAAATAATAATAATTACATAATATATATCGTTAGAACTTTAACTTGATTTGTGAATATCTGTATACTGTATATCTGTAGCATATATTAACTAATTCCACTTATTCTTATATTTGTGTTAAAATATAAATTAATTAAGCAAAACTAAATACTAGATAGTGAGTAGATAGCATATGTGCTATATGGTGTTAAAACATTATAATATATGACTAGAGTAATATACAATTATGAAAAATAAAATAATATTATTTTATATTTACCTATTGTGTATTGACTAGTGTGTTGGTATGTTATAGCCACGGTTAGTAAATTTTGTACTTAAAAATAATTGCTTGAGAATGTTTTTTTAATTCAATTTTTTATTGTATATATTCCTGAAGGCTATGGGCCAACATAATTGCTGTTGCTTTTACGTATTATGTAACAATTCAGGCAGGTTAGTCGTAAGTAAACAATTTATTATGCGTCCCCTCCGTAAAAAATTTCTGGATCCGCCCCTGATTAAATATTTGCATTTTATTTTGATCTATAATAATATGCATAAATGAAGAAACAAAATATTAAAGCGTTTCATTTGATAAAAGATTTGAATAACGAGTAACAAAATTAGATATTAAGTATCCCCCGAATTCAGTAGCACCGCATGACAAAGTGATACGAACGGGTTGGCAACCCCTAGTATATTTTAGGGCATTGGTGGACACTGTAATCGGATCTAAATCTCGAAAAAAAACCTTGGCCCAACCGACTCTCATAGGCTCGTTATGTAATAGAACAGGTAAAAATCCAAATGGAATCACAACGACCGAAACAACGTGAAGTTTAGATTCTCAACAGTTTAACCGGTCAACTTTCATATTATTTTCTACGTGTACCTATTCTTGATTGTTCCAAAAAGTCATGTACACAATAAAATTTATACTTGTACATTTTACTTTCGACCAATATAAAACCGTTTTCCTTTCATAATTAGATTATTTTGTATTTATTTTTCTGCGCATCCTATAAATTTACATTGGCAACAGAATCTTAAACTTACGACGAATCCCAAACCTTCGAGGCCCGGTGCAATTCACCCGTTGCGCCCTTAACTTCGCCACTGTCCTGAACCCTCCCCAGATCCACCCCCGCTCAGAGCGCACGACCATAATCGTAATATTTCTTCGCGAACGTCGTCGGAACAATAGAAATAACTGTAGGCACAAACAATCATTACCTAGCTTACCGTCCACGTATTCCGGTGCACGACGGCCAAAGACGTTGTACGTTATCAATGTGCGTTGCGTTCTTATCACGCAACAACATCAACAACAACAACACCATCACCGAAGTGTAAACAACAAGGTGTATTTCCACCTTGGTAAACAATAACTTGTTATCAATCGATAATCAAGCGTACGACTGCTACGATTAAACCGAAGTTCGAGTGCAAAGTGCAACGCCAAATATTATGATCGTCCCGCCGAACGGTTTCCATCTCCCAATCGGTTCCCGCACCGCGTTATGATCCGTCTCCTATCGTTTTTTCCTAGTTTTCCCGATGAAATGTCGTCGGGCCGCCGCACTTGAATTTCCAGAAAATGATTCGTCTTCTAACGTCAACATAATGTACTTAATTTGTTTCATATGTTTCTCCAGTTACGTCAAAGGTGAGCCAGTCGGCCGCGTGCGTTCGTCCGATTTTAGAGATCGTACATTTGAACCGTTTTGTTTTCCATCCAGGTATTCTGCCCACAGTATTGTCCAGCAATGAATTCCCTGTGTACGGTTTGATTCGTCACAGCCGCAGTACGCATACACAAGATTTGAAAACCACACCTTCCGTCGCAGGAACTGTTAATAATGTGCAATTGAACAATAAATCTCATATCGTTCTGTTAACAGAAAATTCCACTGATATCAATGATAATTTGGTTTTCAAAGAGCAATATGAAGTTCAAAATGAAACAGGTATGTGTATATTATATTTACATTATTCATATTATGTTAACAACGATTACTCATTATGATTGTTTACAGATGCAATTTATGGATCTAATAACACCTATACAAATATCACATATTTGCCCGAGCTTTCAAATTATATGACTTCTCATTTTGTTTTGATATCAGGAGCTTCTCTTGCAGGCTGTGTGGTTCTCATATCATTTGGTAATTAACATTCATTTATATTTTAGTAGTCTATTTAAAAACAAAAATAACCAGGCCCAGTACTAAAATCTATTAAATGTATTACAATCATCAACATAGAATTGATAGTATAATTTAAATAACTATGTCTTGAGGAATCTTCCATTATTCATGTTTGTTGTGCTAATCACTAACTATAAGAGTCTTACACATTACAAAAACAATAATATATAGAAAAATCATTAGATTAAATTATTGTGGTAATAACTGTCAATAATTTATATTTTTTAAAATAATCTGCTAAATATATTTTTCTTTTCCATTTAATTTTATTTAATGTTATAAACTTTTTTCTGTTATATACTTTGTTAACACAATATCTTTGAGTTGTACATAATATTTCATAATATTCAAACATTAACTATTTATTTACAAATTTGCCATCATGTTTTAAGCCAAATAAAGTCTAGACTAATTTCACTATAAAAGTATTTCAATAATTCAATATTTAAACAATTTCTTAAATTATTAATCAATGATCTTCAATCTTATTTTGAAACAAATAAAAGTTATTTATTATAAATTTATAAAGAATGAATTCATAAAAAATTTAATATTCCCATTTTTTTAGGAATAAATGTTTAACTGTAAGTTATACTCAGATGTTATTCATAATTTTAAAAACTCATCATCCAAATTTTAAAAAATTTGTCAAATGTAACTGTTACATATGTAATTTACATTGGGTTTGAATTATTTTAATCTAAAAATACTGCATTATATAACAAGTTTTTTGTTTATTTAAATGTTGACTCATCTGTTTTACTCTTTCTAGTAAATATTTAGAATCATGCAATATAATTATGAAATATAATATAATATTTAATATTAAATAAATAATATATTCTTGTCTATAATTATATTTTAATTAAATATTATTTTGCTATACTTTTAACATCCAACTACTTAATTAGATATTTACCGATCTTACCACTTGGAAATCATTCTGAAATTGGTATCTAATACCCAATAATACTAATTAGAAGACACTAATTCTTGATTAAATTAAAAAAAATAGTTATCACATGTTAGTTTTTATTAATTAGTCGAGATTTTGATAAGTATTTTAAAATTCTCTATCATTGGGTTTAGGCCATAACATTAATATAATTATAGTAAATAGTTAAAAATATTTAAACTGCAACATAACTTAACATAAATATTTGATCAATAATTATAAATACAATTATGATATATTACCAACTAAATGTAAATATTTTATCCACTATTTGTACTAATATTATACTATATACATCATAAATGTATTTGTTTATATATATATGTTTTTTTTTTTTATTTGAAGTAATTTTAGGTTATATAATGTACAAAAGAAGTAGATGGAATACTCCTCAAGCACTAGATCACTGTAGCAATGCAGACTCAATTGGCTATTTAGATGACATGTTTAAAGTAAGTTAATTTTAATTGTAAAATTTGTTACAAGTACCCAACACCTGCAAATTTTGTCTCCATTTTACAAACATATAACATACCAAATTTATGTTTAGTTGTTAGCTTTAATATTAAATTAAAGTTAATTTTTATCAATTAAAAAGAGTAAAAAATTATTTATATTTTATTTGTCCATCTTTTTAAAATACTGTAAAATTCTGACAAACATGAATTTTTTCTATTTAAGTTTAATCAGTTTACTATAATATTTAAGCTGAATACTTTCTATTTAAACTACAGAGAACAAATTTGTACGTATTTAAAACTGAGGCTAAATATACAGATGTAGCATTCTTTTAAAAAAAAATAATAATAAAATGAACATTAAATATATATATAATAATAATATAATAAAGTATTATTAAATATGAATAATATTCTTTTTTATATGGATTATTCATAAAAAAAAATGTTGATATGCAATAGGTATCTATAGTATATTATTGTATATTTTATGAAATAAATAAGTACTACATTGTTGACTAACTATTAAAAATATTTTACACATGATAAGGTACATTTTTGTAACAATTAGCATTATACAGTAAATGTTGAAATATAAATAAACACTAAAGTTTTAATTTTGCCCAGTAAAATATGCTGCAAACTTATTCATTACCTTAACCAAACCTAACTATATTGTTTAATTAAAATGTTTTGTTACAGGAAAATTCAGATGAAATGTATAGTTTGGACAATGATTCTTTTCTTAATAGTTTAGAAGCCATGACCATCCAAAACTACTGGACAGAAAATGTTAAGCATACTAAATTATAAATTTAGTAAGAATTTTTTTTTATTATATAAAGACAGTAAACATTGCATTTTTTTTTTTTGTCTATCACATACATACCATCATAAATTATGTTAAGCTTATTTGAAATTCAAATTATTGTTTCTGAATTAAAATTGTATTATCAATCTATTATTTAATTAAAAAAAAAATCATTTTATGTTTTATTTAAGAATTCTGATAATAATTTATGCAAGAATAGAAATTTTTATTAAAATATAAATGTATTCTTTGATTATAATTTCATAATAGATTAATAATATAATCAACAGATTACAATAAAAAAAAAGTTTAAAATAAACTTAACATAATTTATTAACTAAACTTAGATATGAACAAAACAAAAATCCATGCGTAGCCTCTTCTAATTGTTATAATATTATGTTAACTCAAAAGTAACTTTATATTACATTCGAACATTACATTAAATTTTTAATGAACAAAAATATTAAAGTATATTATTTTTATATAGTTAATATATATTTTATAAGTTTTTTATTTCTTTGTTTTCCCTCCTAAAATGTGTGTACCTTACTATTTAGATTAATCTAGTATTTTTATATTTTTTGAATAATAGCGGTTTTGTTTATTTTTACTTAAATTCATAATTTGGATACAGATATATAATTATTAAATTGTAATTCATTATTATGATAGATGTATATATTACTAGTGTTTGTTTTACAAATGTTTACAATTCAGTATTTGTTATAGGTTGTTAATAGATGTAAGTTCCTAAGATGTTTGTTGTGATTTCTTAATTTCTCTATATTCTTAAAAAAAAAAATGTAATAACATGTATTATAAGAATAACTTTATTGTAAAAATGTATGTTATTTACAAAGAAATTATGAATTATCGTTGTAGCAATAATGATACAAATAATAAGTTACCTAACCTAAGTATTAAACTATGATAATATATGAATTAATTATGAAGAAATACAATTGTTTATTATAAACTAAGAGCCATTTTTTAATCAATTTTACTGTTCATTAGGAAGTTCTAAAGTTTTTTTACTTTTACCAAGTATATAATAAAATTCATCATCTGGTGAATATGATTGAATTTCATACTGTAGAGAATAATAAAACTTTATTACATTCACTTCACTTTTAAGCACTGTTAGTACTATACTCTTCATGTTATAGTGAAATGCTATTGTTTCCATAAGACTCATGAGATATCGTCCAAGCCCTTTTTTGCGCACACTTTTTTCAAGTTGGATTTCATAAAGATACAAGACTTCAATAGATTCTTCAATGTCGAATCGAAAATGCACAAAAGCTGCGAGAGATTTATTACTTGAGTGACGAACTACAATGTACCTACAATAAATATTTATATAATTAATTATCACGGCTTAAAAACATGTTATACACCTATTTAATTTCAATTATGATACTTTCATACTATTAATAATGCAATTATATTATGCATATTAGAAAATACTTTTTTTTTAAAAAATCATGATTATTTTTACCTAGCTTTTCTATGAAATAACTCTGAACGTTTTTTTTTTTCATTCCATCCCCAAGGACACTTCTTATATATTTCCATCATGTTTTCTTTAATCAAGGAAAATATTTCCTTTTTGAGCAAAGGAGTCATGGCAGGTGCTTTTATAAATTGCATTGTCAAGTTGAGATCATTTTTATTAAATTTCATAAATAAAGAAAATGGTTTGGTTGGATCCGGCAAACCATTCGCCACATTAGCTGCACGAGTGCTTATTTCTAACTGAGAAATACTCATTTTGGATTCAGCAGTAATTATAGAAATCTAGTTTGAAAACAAAAATTAGTATACTTCAATTTGTCAACAATAAATATATATATATATATAATATATGAATAAAATGAAATCATTATATTGAAACCATAAATATTGTAAATAAAATCTTAGGTCTATGTTGATAACAAGGTAATTACAATAAAAACAAGTTTGAATGGCTATCAGGTTAACGGGTTTGAATCCAAATTACTTAAATGCTTTAGTCTAGGCAGCAGAATATAGTTTATAACATGACAATAATAGAGGAATTAGCCAGGGGCGCAGCATTCTTCAGCGAAGAGTGAAAATCAATGAATGACCTGGTAAGAATCTACCAATCCGACAACAGTTGTATGTTCCATTCGGATACCTGGTTCATAGTGCGATTTAAAAACTAAAAAAAAAGTTTTCGGCGAAACACGTTAACGATGAGAACAATGGCTAACTTACTTAACGGCTATACGGTATTTATTTAGGCGAACTATGATCCCGCGAGTTTTTCATCAACGCGATATAAACTGTTACGAGCGGTGCGTCGGATTTCCAACGACGATACGTCTGTGACGAAGCATTTCGCAGATATGAAAAACGTCTCTATTCCGTGACCGTGACCAATGTTACTCAACAACGAATGGCAAACACTCGTTGTGCGGGTACGAGCAAATCTTCATTCGTTCTCCGACCGATCGGACGTTCCGGGGCTTCCGAGATGCCGGCCAACGTTTTACGATGACCGGGTACCATTGTCGTTTTGGCGGCAAACCCTTATACGTGATATTGATAAACCGAAATCGTGATGCCAAGGTGTTGATATCGTCCGTCAGACCGATGCGTTTTGGCGGTTTGATCGCAAATCTAAAATCTACTATCTATCCATCTTTATCATCGATCATAGAAAAAAGATTACATACCCCTGTCAATCGATCCAGAAGACCTGTTTTGAATTCGAATTTTGCTCTTTGTCTCGGTTATAATTTTTAAATCGTGTCGCTGCTATTCGGCCGACACTTGAACTCTAATTATTGCGTTTGTTTATTATTGAAATGGTCAATATTATCGAAGATCAGCTTGAAATCAGGCAACAAATTGTAAGTATTATCATTCCTTGTTTATTATTAACAACTGTCGATCATTACGTTGCGTGCAACTTAACTGTGTATTGTTGAAAATATTATGCCATTCGAATGTTTCTACCAGCATCTGCTTTTGTATTTGTACTGTGCTTGTTGTACACAGTACCTGAGCATATTTTATGAAATTTACACTGGGTGGCACATCAACAAAATTATCTACCAGAGGTACATAGAGTGAAGATCAACTCCTGTCATGATGATCATTGCGATAAATGTGTTGATCAGTGACATGGTCATCCATTCAGTTATCACTGTGTGGCACTAGCACCACATACTTCATATGTTAAAATATGCTCTGCCCAGTACATCAAATTAAGTTCCAAATGTCTGTAGGTGTAGGTATAGAGTAGGTACATTAAATTTATAAATATTTTCACTCCTATTGTACCAACATGAAATAACAAATTAGTATTAGGTATTTATATTATTCATCTATTGTTCACAACAAACATTACATTTTCATGATTACTCTATCCAGAATATTGATGGGTTAATATAGGTTCTTAATAATAGGCATATATCCTTCTGAAATGTCAGAAATTTTATGTTCAATACAGTGTGTCATTTTATTTATTTGCTTATTATTTTTTCATTGGTAAAAGGCTATTTTACAAATTCTTATTCCACACATTTGTATGAATTGAAGAGAAACATTTCTTTAATTAATAAAACTTATGAATTTATATTATTTATATTATCTATTCAAAATCATGTTTGAATCATTAATAACATTAATTTTTGTAGCCAAATTGTTTACAGTATATTAGTGCTTATTAAATTTTCTTCACTAGAACATTTGTATAATAAATATTAAATATTGTGTGATTTCAGGTAACATATAAATTTTTGACTAGCAAGTTGAATATTCATCCAAATGAAGCAAAAAAGTATGTATAAGTTTTCATTATAGTCTATTATAATCAGTATATCAATAATTAAAATAAACAAAATTGAAATTTATTAGTTATAAATCACACTATCTATTATTGCTCTCTAATTTTTAGGATTATTCAATTTTATAAATTAAGCAGGTTTGTTAAAATTTGTAAAATTTTATATTCAATCAGTGTAATATTAAGAAACATTTATTTTAAAAATTTCTGTTTAAAATATTTTTATTTTATTTATTCTAATATCAATGCTTTGATTATACTCACTCACTCACTACCTTCTTCTTTTAGATTCTGAACGGAGTGATGGAATCTATTGGTTTTACAATGATGTGTGTGTTTTTTTTTTTATTTTTTTTTTTTTTGTGTCTGACGACACCTTTTTTGGCAGTAAAAATGCTTCGATTTGCTTATGTAGCAACTTTTCTGAAAGGAAAGTGAATCTAGTTGGTACTTTGGGGGGGTCAAAAGTAAAAAATTTTCAATATTTTTAAATGCGACAGCAAAAACCCTAAAACAATAAGGGAAAAACGGGAGTTTTTACGCAAAACCAGTTTTCGACAAAATCAAATTTTTTATTTTGCTATAACTCAAAAACTAATCGATGTAAATACTTGAAATTTTCACCAAATGTTTAGATTAGCGTTCTCTATACACCGTTTTTGACTTTTATTGAGCTATTTATAGACAATTGAAATTTTCAATTTTTTTAATTTTTTTTTTTTAAAATAACGATAAAATTTTTTTGGCCAGCTAGAAAATCTTGAAAATTTAATACAAGGTTTCTTATAAGTTGTTCCTTAACTGATAAAAAAAAATCTAAAATCGTAAGTCACAATTTTTTTTTATAAGTGCTCAAAGTTCCAATTTATACGAAATATGTAAAAATCACGAAAATTTGCAAGTTATTTTGTAGATAAAAATTCATAAAAATTTTTCTGTTCATACTTAAGGTTCAAAATTTTAACACTAGGTTATCTATAAGCTACTTTTCAAAAATCTTTAAAAAAAATTCTACCAGACTAAGAGGAAAAAATTTTATGACTGTTTGAAATTTAAGTATTTACGAAATTGCATAAAATAACAATTTATTCTCGAACGATTTTAAATATTTGTTATAATTCAAAAAGTATAAGTCGCAGATTTTTTAAATTTCTACCAGCTGTTAAGATTTGCATTTCCTTTATGTCATATTTTTTTCAAAATATAATATTGATTTTTAAGCCACTTATAGGCATTTAAAATATTCGATTTTTTTACATTTTATTTTTATAATCGGTGATAAAAAAAATTAGGCTCCTACAAAATACTTGAAAATTTATTAGAAGATTCCACAGAAGTAGTTCTTAATGTTATTCAAAAAATCCATACGCACAATTTTTTTTTATAAGCGTTTGAACAGCGAATATTGACATAAAATTACATGTAAAATATAATATAATGTATAATATTCTAGACTGACAAAGATATCGTTTTTTTTTTTTTTAAATGCTCTAACTCAAAAACAAAAAACCGCAACAACTTGAAATATTCACGAAATCTTTATATTGACGTTCTCTATACATGGTTAAGTTTTCAAAGTATTTTGACATATTTTGACTTATTTATAGTCAATTTAAATTTTCAATTTTTCTAAATTTTTCGTTTCAAAATAAAATATAATTATTACATTATTTATAAATAACATTGTATTATATTCTAGACAAACATATCATCTCCGTTCAGAATCGTTTTTCGTATACAATGATACCTATCATTGAATTCAAATTTAACAAATCCATTATAATGACCTATCCTATGAAGAGTCGCACTTCACCCCCAAGTGTACAGCAGAGCGAGGCCCATTCGGTTCTTTTTTTTTAATTTTGGTTATTTAATTTCTTTATAGTACAAATGCTTACATAGTAAATTAAAATAAATAGTACATAAAAAACAGAATCTTAAATTATAGTTTTAGTAATGTAAAACTTAACAGTCTTCAGCTTTAGAAAAATTGTTAACTATTTCTTCCTTGATAAAACGTAAATGTTTTTTATACTTAATTAAATAAGGTTTAATGATTTAAATGATTTGGGAACATCATTAAATAAAAAATACAATACAGAACACATTATCAGCAAAACAATTACATATCCAATATATATCACAGTATATCCAATCCGAAATATTAGGATAGTGTAACAAATTGGTTTTAAATAATAAAGTAATTATATAAATTATAATAAAAATTAACTTTTATAAATATACTCTTATTAAGAAGTATATAAAATGTATTAATTATCAAAAAGTTATTCTCAATTCAATAATGTATATTTAATTATTTAAATAAACTTTTTTAAGCTCAGATTATATTTTTCATGTATTATTTTATTTCTTATATTCCCCTTCATTTAATTAATAAAATGGATTTTTAATTTTTTTTTACTGTAATACAACTTTTAAATTTAACATCATTAAGATCATTTATTATTTTTTTTTTTTTTATGTAGAATGCTACATGCTTATGTGGATTCACTTGTAGACAATACCAAATATTCTATTACTTTTGTTATTGGTGGTGTACTCATAGAAAATGACGAGTTTTGCATGGTTATGGCTTATGATGATCATCTTGAAACAATGCGCCGCCGTTTCAAAATTATTAATTTTGAACATATTTATAGTATTCAACCAGTCAAAAGATTTGATGATATCAACAATGCTCTCTATTTAATAGACGGTTCATTAGAAAATAATGTTAGTTTGCCTTCAAGTATTAAAAAGAAAGAAAAACAAAATATATCTATTACTGAACAAAATAATGAAAATAATGAAATTGAAAAAGATATTGATCTATCTTCGACTGCAGAAATAAATTTAACAGCTACTAAAGTTTTAAATCACAGTAATGAAACAAAAGTTTTAAATAACAGTAATAAAACAAAAGCTGAAACTAAGTTGGACAATACACAGAAAAAAGTAGTATTTATATTTAATTTAGTTTTTTTTTCTCTAGTTTACTATGTAACTGTTTTTTATAGAAAACTGGAATGGACTTATTTGTCAATAAAAATAAAAATGCTAAAAAAGAAGAAAAAAAGGAAGTTTCACCAAAAAATGTGAGTTAGTTGTACTGTGTTTAACTATTAATTTAAAAAAAAAAATTATTGTTTTTTCCAAAATTAAATTTCAGGCTCATTCACTTTTCTCGAATCATTTAAAAAAATCAAATAGTTCAAATAATATAAAAACTGTTTCTGATAATGAAGTTTTAAATGAAAATATTCCAAAGAATAATATTAAAAGAGCTGATGAGCCATCAAAGAAAAATGAAAGTGAAAATGAAACTAAAATTAAAAAAAAAGTAAATAAAAAGGACTGTGGGAAGAAGAAAAAAAGTAGCCAAAAAGTCAAAAGAAAGCGCATTCAAACATTTGATAGTTCAGATGAAGAAATAGATAGTGAAGAAGAAGGTAGAATTTTGTTATATTGCTAAGAAATTTATTATCTTATATAATGATCGAAATATGTTTTTTTAGATAAGAAAAAATCTGAAAATCTTTTGGAAGTCGAAGATGAAATTGATTTTGTTCAACCTACTCCACCACGCTCTACAGTAAGAGAGAATCGAAAAAAAGAAAAACAAATAACCACTTCCACATTTGTAGATGATGAAGGTTTTATATGTAAGTCTATAGAGTTTATTTATAGAACTAGAACTATGAAATAATTAATCAATGCAATTTTTTAGGCACTACAAAAGAAGTTAATATGGTGGAAACTGTATGTGAATCTCCTTCAGAAACTGATGCAATTATTGAAGATTCAAAACTAAAAGAGTTAAACAATGAACCGGCTAAGAAAAAAATGAAACTCGATGAATCGGGGCATGTTGATAAGAAAAAGAATAAAACCAAACAGCCCAAATCAAGTTCCAATCAGGGAATGAAACAATCATCATTAAATAGTTTCTTTTTTAAACAAAACAAATAATGTATTCACTTTTAAAACATTATACAAATTAAAACATGTAAATTAAATAATTTGCATTAACCACCAATATAATAATGTATAAATAAATATGAATTAATATTTACTTAAATACAGTGTTAATATAAATATATATATATATATATAAACATAAATATAATTTTTCTTTTCATCTAAATTACAATGTTTATTACATTGTATTAATATTAATTAAATCCTTCGAGGTTTATATTGTATTGATAAGTCATTTGAAAAAGAGCTTTTATTGAAGGCATAAAAGTTGATATTTTTGAGAACTCCGGTCCTGAAACCAGTTGTGTGTGCAAATTGAAAGCACCATTGTAATCTCCTTTTAGTACGAGATCAATCATTGCGTGTAGACATTGAATCATATACGGAGATAACTGCAAAATATAAGTGGTTATAAATATTAGTTAACAATGTATTAAAAATTATTAACAATAATATTAAAATAATTATTAAAAATATAAATGTTACCTTCATAAAATTAACATTTTATATATTAAAGAAGTATTTAGTAGAGTATACCTTTTGGCCGACATAAATCCCCTGAGCATATATAGGGATTGTTACATTGTTATAGATATTAAATCAATAAAATAAAAATGGTGTAGAACAATAGTATTTAATGCAAAAGTTGTATTTTCTAACTTAATAACTATGTAGAATGAGACAATAGTTAATAATTAATTCATAGTAAATATTTAATATTTTTATTCTATCTATTATAGATCATTCTTTAACAATATATAAATAATATCTGAACAAAATAACAAGCATTAATTAAAAAAATACTGTTATCCAAACAATTTTCTAAATCTATTTTATGGTTCGTATTATTATAGAAAGTACTTCAAAAATTCAGATTTACATTTAAACCTCTCTTAAATAAAAAATAAAAAATTCAAAGAATATTATTTCTTTTGTATAAGATTTTTTTACTTACAGAGTTCTCTCGTAAAGAGTCATATAACACTTCTAATTTTTTAGCAATATCTGCAACTCGTTTTCTGGTTTGCTATATTAAAAATATAAATATAATTTATAGTAATCAAGTATGGATTATACATTAAAAAACTTAAATAATCAACTTCTACTTACAGCAGTAGGTGCTGCTTCTAACAATCTTGATTTCAATCCTTCTAATATCACTTGAATTCTAACATGTTCTTGAGGTATAGGTTGCTTAGGTAAAGCTTCTACGCCTTGTGTTATGTTATTGGCTGAATATTGTCCTCCATGACCACCTTGAAATTGATTATAAGTTCCCGTTTCTTCAATTGGAGCAGAATTATTTGTATAAAATGGGTGCGTAATTGGAGCCGTTGATACAGGTGTAGGTGGTTTCTAAACATTTAAACATATATTTAAATATAAAACTTATATAAGATATTTTAAAGATTTATTTTCAATATAATAATAACATGAAACCCAAATTTTATTTTTTAACCATCATTGATAAAATATAACCAATGCATTAATAAATACAATAATGATACTATAACATTACAAACACTTGATAAATGATAAAAATGTTTATTTCCAAATTAATTATTTGTAACATTAATGGATTTACATTTTTATAATTATTACAAACTCTATAAAACATAGTAATTCGAACTTAACTCATAATCTTTATTTTTAATTTATAATAAAATACAACACTGATTTAAGACAATAAAAATAGAAGATTATATGTAAATTAATTTAAACTAAAAAATAATAATTATAATATTACTTGTATTGGAGCAGAAGTTGATAACATTGGTGGATCATTCCAACCAGCAGCAGTTGATTTCTTTGTATAATTCATCAAACATGGTGGATGCAATGGTTCAGCTAAAAAAAATAATAATATATTTATGATAAATAATGTAGAACATAAAAATTAATATTTTTACTTGATGGAGCTCTTTGATTGTAAATTGATGATGGCTGGTTAAAGTTTGGCGATGGAGAAACAGTTTGAGAAAAATTATTCAAATGACTTTGAATAGGTTGAAATGTTGGTTGTTGATTTAAATTAGGTAATTGACCAACAGTTTTAGGTTGACTAAGACTATTTGTTTGAACTAAAGCTGGATTATAAATATTTGGTTGAGTTGTTTGATTTAGCGGTTCATTAAAATTACTTGTCTGCTTTAGTGATGAATTTGAAATGTTTGACTGTCCTAAAAGAGAATTAAAACTACTTTGTTGTTCCAATGGAGAAATTAAAGCTTGTGGTGGTCCCAAAGGTGGTGGATTAAAAATATTTTGTTGTCCAAATGATTGATTTGGGGCATGTGATTGGCCCATTGGTGGATTTAAACTATTTTGTTGTCCAAATGGTTGAATTGGGACATGTGATTGGCCCATTGGTGGATTTAAACTATTTTGTTGTCCAAATGGTTGATTTGGGATATGTGATTGACCAATTGGTAGATTTAAACTATTTTGTTGTCCAAATGGTTGATTTGGAACATGTGGTAATCCTACTGGTTGGCTTAAGGGAAGAGGTTGCCCCATATGTGAATTTAAACCACACTGTTGACCGGAAGGTGACATTCCTAAACTATTGTTATAACTACCATACACGTTATTTCCTTTTACAGAAGGATCGACAACATATTTTGGTCTTCCTAAAAAAACATTAAAACAAAAATGATTAAAATAAATCTCAAGTATAGTAAAGTTTATAAAATAAAAATTGTAAAATGAACTTGTTATTTAAAAACAGTTTAAAACCTTAAAGCATTGTTCAATATAATTACATTTAAAAAAATGTTTATAATTAGTAATTAGGCTATATTTAAAAGGAATTCATTATAAATACCAGTGCAAACAAATATATTTTTGAATTCCTATGAACATTAAATAGAACAGATTATAGAGGGGAAAAAATAAAAATTACATACCTACATATTAACTATCGCATTATCCAAGAAAGACTAACAAGATTTTAAGTATAAAAAATGCTACTATAACATTCTGTCAAATACATGCAAATAATTTTTTATGAACAATCCTAATGGAGGAATCATGAATTTTATACAATTTTAGTTATATAGATAATATATTGGTATATACATTTAATAATAAAAAATAAAATTTAAATTAAAAATAAATAAATGGTTAATACTAGTTAATTAATATTTAAATAAATAAAAAAATAAAACAAAAATTATAACAAGTACAAGTAATATAGTTTGTGAACAATGTTCACGGTACAAGTCAATCTAATTCTATAGATAATTCATAAATAAATTAGTAAACATTATGTTGATAAACTATTTAATGATTTAATAGTTTAATAATATGTTATACCTGGTTTTATAGTGCTAGGAGTCATACATTTACTACCAGAGTCTGGCGGTGGTGTTGGAGGAACTGTTTTAGTTTGAGCTGAATTTATTTGATTGTTAAAATTATTTCCAAATTGTGGTGTAACAGTTCGATGGTTGTATGCAGATTGTGGTTGATTATTTAAATTGTATATTGGTTGAGACTGGATATTAGGTGGATAATTCAAAAGTGATGGCTTGTGAATTTGATGAATATCATTATCTTGTATAAATTTGTTAGGGTAAGATGGGAAAGGTGGTTCTGGTGTTATAGTTCCAGTAGCACTTGATATTGAATATTTCCGTAAATCTTGAGCTCCAATATTAAATTGTTTCTAAAAATAGTTATTAAATAAGAAATTACTTATTTGTTCTATTTCTTATCACTTATTAGTAAAACTTATTTATTATTACTTGTGAAATATTATTTGTATGTTCAACTATTTCTTTTCCAAGTGCTTTGTATAGTTGATCTTTTAGTTCAACACATTGATCCTACATAATGATAAAATAAACATGTAATTATAATACAACTAAATTAAAAAACATTAATTACCTTATTTGTAAATTCTAAAAAGCTCAAAGCTCCTTCTAGATCACCTTGGGAAACTAAAGTTTCACTATATCTCATTAAAAGTTCAGAAAATTTTTGTCCAACTTCTACACTAGATTCACAAGAAAATTTTGACTTATACAACATCATCGCCATTTCTACACATTCCTGTAAGTTTTCAACTGTTTTGATATCCTTTTTATTGTTTATAAGAGCTTCAACATTCCCAGAACAAATATAACATAGTAATGCATATTTTGATAAGCTTTGGTTATCACTAATAGCAAGACGATTGCCAAGTTTTTCAAAATAAAACACTAAATCCTTTCCATGCGTATGAGTTAGAAGGGCTGTCATTATTTCTTTCCAACAATTTAAATTGCAATTTTCAACCAGATTATTCCAATCATTAGTAATAATTGCATGTAATAGAGCAGCAGTTGGTTCATTTGAATTCTATAAAAGTAAAGAATTAAACTATGTAAAAATTAATAATGGTATTCAGTATTCACTTACACTAAGATACTTATTTTGAATTCTAGATAATGTTTTAGGACCAGCTGTTATAGCAAGTAATAAAGCTTCAACTGGTTTACCATTTTCTAAAAACAAATCTGCAGCTTTTGATAAATTTCCAATAAGAAGTAATTGGTAAACTGAATCTTGCAAATCTATATTTATAATAACAATATAATAAATAATAACAATTTTACTCTTAAACACTTTATTTTACCATTTGAGCTTGAAGATTTCAGATTAAAATTATCAAATTTTGCTATAATTTTATGTTCTTGAGAATTTACAAAATCTGAGTTAAATTCTTCTTCATTAGCCTATAGTAGAAATTAATAAAATCTATTAATAAAAATTAAAAAAATTATGCATGTAAGTATAAATAATATATTTTTTTAAAAACTTTATCACTAATAGAATTATTTTCAACTCCTTTTGTATTATTATAACACTAAGAAGATACGTTACTAACTTTTTCAGTTGAAAATCCCAATATTCTCAATTGTGCTTCCTTGGAATTCTTTTGAAACATGGATTTTAAGAATTTCCATATTAGTTGAAGATCATTATCAGGAGTCAATTCACTTTTATGATGACAAAATTCTTCATAATTTCCATTATTCAGGATTCTTTTTAAATGTTCAGACCATATTATTAAGTCTGGTTCGATAACAGTCTTGTTAAATTGGATTGTTTTATGTGAACCATCAAATGACACCAGTTGACCACCAAACTATACACAGGTACATAAAAAACAGCCCGAAATATATAGTTAAAATAATATTTCTTACTGCAAATGATGCACCACAATTCCTCTGAAGCCATTTGGGAGCATTAGTTAAACTAGGCACTGTTGACAATTGAGAGTTTACATTTGTTCCATTTACACCAGTTTTCTTAAATATCATATAAAATAATAAATATTACACTTAATTACCAAATAAATGGATAAGTATTGCAGCAAGTTTCGATAAAAATTTAAAAATGTATAACAATTGTAACTATATTTAAATAAAATTAGAGTACAATAATAAAAATATTAATATAAATTTTAAAAGAAGATATTTTTACACAACTTTTTAAAAAAAAACATAGTCAAATTAAGATGTTACAAATATAAAAAAACAAAATATTTAAATATTATAACATTATTTAAAAATTATAAAGAATTTATTATTTTAAAAAATAATAAAAATGTATTGATTTTATTTATTTCAAAATAAAATATAATTCTCAGTTTAAATTTGACAACCTTTTAAAACAGCTATTCTCAAATGAGAATATAAAATAGATCAAATAATACAGAAATTGTACAATCCAATACTTCTAAAAAAAAAACAAAAAAAAACCTATGAAGACAATTCATAGGTAAAACACAAAATATAAACCTTTTAAAACACTAACAGAAAGTTAGAAAAATGTGTCGAGATAAACTAAAATTTATCTTAGCCTAAGAGAAACAAAAAATTAAATAAAACATATATACATTTGGTAGATAAAGAATATTTAATTAAATACCCTGGGTTACAACAGCAGATTGATAATTAAAACCAAAAATAACAAACAAAAAGGTTCAGTTTTAACTTTTTAAAAAAATCCTTAAAAAAAATTATATTTTTATTAAACGAAATAGATCACTATAGTAAATTATTACCTGGCCTTCAAACTTTTGTAGATCATTTAATGAATAAATAGTGGTTTGTCCATCAAAACTAGATGTAGCTAACAACAATGGATCTCTTGGGCACCAATTTACTTCAAAATTCCATTGATAGTTATGTTCTAGTTCACATACTAATAAATTTTCCTATAAACAAAAAAAAAAATGCACATTTATAAGCTTAAATTACTTTTAACATGTTTAATTACAGTAGATATCAATACTTTCACACTAGATGTTTATTAAAATGAATGTATATGTGTGCTCGCCATACAGCGAATAAGGGTATCAAACATGTCTTAGCACCTCTATTAATTTATTTATATTTTAAAAACTAACTTTTTTTTAAAAATAAAAATAAGTAATTAAAATAATAGTAATAATATTATAATTACATTTGTATCACTACTTGGATTCCATATAAGTAATTTATTATCTTTTCCACAACTTATTAATAAATCAGGATCTTCAGAACACCACGACATTGACAAAATACCCCTAAAAATTATAATTAAATTATTAAAATTCAGAAAGTAATAATATTTTTTAAAAATGTTAAATACTTACTTTTGATGTCCCAATAAATTCTTAACAGGTGAAGTTGCATATCTTAAATCCCATAGTTGAATTACTGGATTTTGATCATCTTCTGATGCAATGCATACTTGTGTAGCTACTTTAGGATTCCAGGAAATTGCTTTCCATTTTACCTATTTAAACATTGTTTTATTTTAAAATAATAATAAATATAATAAATTATTTTGGTTTATTACTTTTGAATTATTGTCTGATAATTTAATAATAGGTTCATTTTTACGAAGATCCCATACAACAGTATATTTATGAAACAATGAGCCCAAAATGTGTTGAACTGAAATAATTTCCAGTAAAATAGTTATTCAGTAGCATTAACATAAAAAATACTATAATTAATTTCCTTATTCAAATATAATGTACACCTATAGGGCATACTTTAATTTACTATATACACTGCAATTATACGCATTAAAATACTTTACATTAAAGAACTTACATTTTTACTTTAAAATAAAACATTATTTGACCAAAAATTTAAAATTACGTGCAATTATTACAGTTGATACAAAGACAATTTATATTTATAATAATCACACAAATTAAAAAAGAAAAATTTAATATTTTTCAAATGAAAACACATCGCACAAAAACTGTTTAAATAGTAAATCCTATAAAGTGCTATAATACTTTGTAACTTAGCAGCTATACCTTCATTATTCCATGCTAAATCAATTACATCTTCTAAAGTTTCTAACTTTGATCCTGGAGTCATTGGAGTACTCATACTATGCAAATCCCAAATAAATATTTCTGATTCTGATGCACCAGATGCAAATAAATTTGTCTAAAAATTAAAGTTTACATATTAGAATAAGAAGAAAATCATTAATCACATCATTATTGTACATTACAAATATAATATAATAATAAATGAATTCATAATTTATGAATTTTATTATTTAGGCCTTACCCTACACTCACAAGAGATCAACAACTACATTTTTCTACTAGTTTATTTAAAAAAAAAATTAGTTTAAATAGTTAATCATTAAATAAAATATTTTTTTAGTGCATAATATTGTTTTATACTATAAAATAAGTGATAAATGAAAACATACATTTAACATATAAAAATATCAAATATAATTACTTGAAATAAATTGAAATTTAGTGCTTTAACAGGTCCAACATGACGATCACTTTTGGCTACTACACTATCGACATTTTTTGCCAATTTGGATGCGTTATATAGTCTAATTACTCCATTGTCACATCCACCAGCGATAATTCCAGTACTCCAATCATCGTTACTACTAGTACCACCCCATACTAATTTATGAAATCTTAATAAAAACACAATAAAATAGTTTATATAAGTTACAGATATACCTAAGTAAACAAGAAGTGTTAACACTTGTATATACACTTAAATTCTTAACTTGTGGATGCAACTAACTCACCGGCAGTCCGTTGAAATTGATGCACTGAGCGTTACATTATTAGACTGAACCGTATACAATTCCAGTAATGATGATGTGTTAAATGAAGCATCTAATTGTTGGGCAGCAGTGCCCATAGCTATATTGATCGGATAATTTGGTTTTGGAGACCATGTTGATACTACTGTATTTTGGAACTGCTTGATTTTCATTTTGACTCTTTCAGAAACATAAGACATACAACTTAGAACTTTCAAATATAATTAAACCAGGATGAGTGTATGGCAAATAATCATATTGTTCGTAACTAACGATAGATAATGACTTTTAAATAATTAATATAGGCAATCAAATTCCATTTACCTTCAAGGGACAGCAATTACTTTTAAAGAACTCAGATCACGTTAAAATAAAACGACACATATATACGGTTGAAAACACCACAAACACATTATTAAATAGGTAATAGGTATTAATCGTTTTTAAATTTTGATAGGGAACACGTAAATCAGTAAAAAAAAAAAATGTTATCTATATTTTAAAAAACTTAAAGAACTGAAGTCCGTGACAGTGTTCATTATTCCAACGTGGCTAGTGATCCAGTGGTTCTCAATTATTCAATTATTTATTTTGCATCCATCTATAACATAGAGTAATATTACTCTATGATCCATAATTGCCACAAAACTTCAGTGAATACCAAAAACGAATTGTCACTATAATCGAAACAATACCCACTTGTGTGCTTGCGGCCTGTGCAATGTTCATTTCATACATTAAACATTTTCTGAGAGGAGGGAGATTTATCACGTAGGCGCTGATGATTAAAAAAAAAATAATAATAATAATAAACAAACCGAATTCGACGCTGTTTTTGAAGAACGTACAAATCGATTGCTTCATTCACAACATCTTCATTAAGTTCTGAAGGTTCTTCTGCACTAATTTTCATACGGGACAGTAATGTTTCTTTTTCCATTCGGTTTCTTATTTTGTGCATTATTAATATAAAAATAGAAAAAAATAAAACTTGACTGTACTTTTATTTATGTACAATATCAATTGAATTTATGTGAATTTAAATTTAAATTCATATTAATCTGTAGTAGAATATTGACTTATTTGCATACTTAATTCTTTTTTCACCTTACAGAAACACTTTAAAGTTAAATTCTTCTCGAGTTCAAAGTAGAGAATTTTTTGACAATGCTTGAATAATTGTCATTCGATTTGTATTTTTTCTATTTTTTTCCAGTAAAACTTTGAATACATTCATTTATTCAAAGTCATACTCAACAATATAGTATGTATACTATTTTTCTGACTTAAAATGAAGAATTTTAATTTACATTAGAACCTACCTACTTAGAGAAAATGTACATTTTAAATAAATCATTTTTTTTTTTTAATAATATATAAAATAAAATTACTTAAGTTAAAAAATAACACAAAATGGTTTTACAACAAATTTAATATAAATATATTCAATCAATACTTTTATACAAGTAATTAATAATATTAGTGTATTGTAAAGTATAGTGAGGTTAAGTTACAATTCATATATTAAAGTAATAAAATATGTAACAATGATATATATGCTTTGTTTAATAAATAAATAGATAAACAATTATTATTTTAATACAAAAATACAGTTTTTGTTTACACTCATAGAATAAAATTATTAAACTATAAGTTTATAGGTTTAATTTGAGATAAAATATCAGATAACCTTTTTAAATCATTCTGCAGGCTAACTGTTTCTTCTGTGTTTTTATTACTTCTATGAACAATCTGTAACAAGTTCATATACTCAGTTTCACTATATTCAGCACCTTTCTCGAGGATCTCTTCCAATATTTCCTACACAACAATAATTTATATCAGGCAAATATGAATTTAGGTTCAACATTTTTTTAAATATTTCTTTTATTTACCTTTGGAGTGCAAAGTAACAATTCATAATAATGAACAGTTTTTTCTAAAGTTACTTGTGATGCACCTAACATGGCAGTTATGTTGTATTTTAGCATTGTAATATCACGTATTGTTTTTCTTATTGCTATTTCATCGACAATTTCTATATTGCGAGTTTGATTTACTAAACTTTTAGACATCACTTCACCTAATCCTTCAAAAATATAATGAGCCTTGCTCTTTGAAATTGCATTTAACATAGCCTCATGTAAAGCTGATACAGATTGATTGAGATCCAAAACTTTAGGTTCTGTTGTATTTCCAGTAACTGATTCAAAACTAGGTAATAAGTAATAAATACTTTGAGCACGAACCTAAAATATTTTAAATTATATGCATATACATTTACTGAGCACATTTAAAATCGCGGATGGTATTTTATGATACTTACTTCCAAATAAAGATACAAAAGGATACTATCAGAAATATCTAAGAAATCTTTACCCAGTTGTTGTAAAGTTTCAATTAAAGCTAATGGTAAATTATTATTGTCAATTTTAGAAGTATTCAATTTAGGAACTAAATACTGATTCGATTCTGGGTTTGAAATCTCATTTAATTTTTTTCCAATCCACTCCTATATTAAGCATACAAATGAGAAATCACCATTAAAATGTATTTAATTCAAAAATTGTTTTTTAAAATTTCAAAACATACCATGCTTTCCAAAAGATGTGCTAAACATCTAAGTTGATTTATATCCGAAACACTAGTTACTCTAAAATCATTTCCTACCAAGTTTTCAAACAACTTATCTGCTTCTTGAGTATATCGTCTTAGTTCATCTGTTGAACTTTTTTTTGACTTATTTTCATATTCTCTTCTCACCCAGTTATGAGATTGCCTAAATCAATATTTACTCTTTAAATATCTATACAATTTATATATCATTACATAATAATAAATTTAAAATTCTTACTTAAGATAATCAATTAAATCATGTTTTTGAATCCATAGATGACTCACTAATTTAGTGGTGTTATCACATGCTTTAATATTAGAAGCAAAAAAGCTATCACATGTCTCTTTATAGCTTCTACTAATACTAACCATAATCATTAAGAAATGTGACGCATATTCAGGCATAGTTATAACCAACTTTTTTATTTGGCATATGTTATTCCATATGTTTACTGTACTCTAAAAAAAATATATGAATAATAATCATCTAAATAATTTAAAATTTTCTATTATTTTATTATTTACAGCTAACAATGGCCTAGAAACATTTAAATCTTGAATTTGTTCTGGTGTAGTGATTGCATGCCAAGCATCAATTTGTTTGGTAATTGATTCAACAGTAGTAGCTACTTTACTGTGTTGACGATCAAGAAAAACGGTTCGAATATATTCATTAAGCCATAAACTTAATGTACATGTGTTTCTGTAAAAATCAATTAATTTTTAGTTAAAATTATTTTTTTCCATTGTTACATCGATTTGGAATAATTAATCTATAATTTTTTTTTAAAAAGAACAGAAAAAAATAGTAAATTAAAGTTGCAATTACAATTACGTTTAAATTATACCCTTTTACCTTCAAACTATTGATATATTAAATAATAATATACCCTTCTGAGTTCAATATTTTAAACTTGATTATTTATTAGTTATTGTTGATTTTTTTATTAAAAATGAATATCAAATCTTTTACGTGTTTATAGATTGTTCGATTTGTTGTATGAACATTATGAGTGGCTCATAAATATATATTATATTGTCTGAACTTGGTGTACAAATCATTGACTGAGGTTGAGTTATACTGGTAAAAGGTCTCTAAAATGCATAAAATTATCATTTTCAATAAAAGATATTAAGTGTAGGTACCTATTTGTATTAAAATAAGTTATAGTAATGAAAACATAAAAATTTGTTTTTTTCAAAATTAAAAAACTAAATAATATTTATTTTATTCAGTTATATCAAATGACAAATAATAAATACTTACATCTAATAAATCAGAAGAAATTTCCAAAGCATTTGAAAATTTAAAAAGACACTGTTTAGGTCTATAAACAAAATATTTCACAAAATAAAATAAAATAATACTTATAAAATTAATATTCAATTACCTTTGGACTTTTTTTTTTGAAAAAAACACATTCAAATCAATATTACTAAAAATTGGAGTAGATTTTACAATTAAGTCTGAATGACTATTTACATCTAAATAATTACTTAAAAACATTTGTACCTAAAAGAAGAAAAAACAATTAATTCTAATTAAATTAACTTCAAATTATGATTTACCGCAAAACAATAACATGTATTTTTTTATTTTAATTTAATTAAATCTAATAAAATAAATACTAACAGCCACATTTATAATTATTTAAATATTTTGCTTACAATAGACTCAATATTTTCCCAAACATATTTAAGATCATATTTGTTGATATTGGTGAGTAGTTGTTGATCAACTACTTTATCTAAACTGCTTAAAAAAAGTTGATGAGCATCAACTACTGAATAAAATTGTAAAATGACACCATTTACTAATGTCACTAATTGTTCTCCAGCGTTTTTTGATTGATTTGTTATTGATATTTGTTTTGTTGTTTTTTCAACAATTTCTACTAAATGTGTTTGCATAGTAGATTTCAATTTCTAAAAATTCAGTATAATACATTTTATTACTTACATACTATTTGTAGTTTAAACTAATTAAATCAAACAAACATATTTACATACTTCAATTGTATCATTTAACTTAACGAGTATAGCAAGGCACTCAACAGCTATGGGGAGAAATTTTTCAGTATCCAGTTCGGTGATTTCAGTCTCATTATTTTCATTTGAAATTTCTCTATAGTAAATAATCAAAAATAAAAATTTTATGAAAATTACAATTATATATCATTTTACTTTGGTACAATTTGAGGTGTATATTTAAATACTCTTCTCGTGCTTTGTCCAAATGAGGAATTATATCCATTTGATCCTACTCGACGAAATGATTTTGTAGATTGTGGTGAAATTACATAAATATGATTCATTAAATCATCCAATAGCTTATTGTATAAATCCTAGTAGACCAACATTTATTAATACTTAATACTCAGGTAAGACAATTATAACTTAAGAAATACAGTATAAACTCTTTTTAACAATTACCTTCCTACTTACAAAATATATCGTGAAAAATACATTGCTGAATTAAGTTATACTGAAATACATATTAGATGACATTGAAAAAATATAAAAATATTTTTACTAATATTCTTATTTAACATAATAATTAATGAGATGTTTGACTACATTAATTTGAAATTTAGTTTTTTACTTCTATTAAAATACATTTATAATAAATACAGATAATTATACCTAATGCGAGCCAAATTGTCTAGTCCCAAATACAATGTATACTAACAGGGTTAAAACTAAACTACATGATATGAACACTGTACAGTTTATGTAAGCAATATTTATTTTATCATAATAGAATATGTATTAACAACTAAATTGTCATTGTAAACATTAAATTGTGTTTAACAATGTAATATAAATCATTAACTTTTAAACCTTAATGGGATTTTGTTGAGAGCTAAATTTAATGTGTAAGAGTATTATCGAAAGTAATATAAAAAAATAAAACTATTAACTTATAGCTTTCTTTCCTTAACTCAATAAAAGCATTTCAGTTTTACAATGAGTTTCAATGTGATCATATACATTTTTCAATTTTATGGCTTATATATGCAAAATAAAAACTTTTTGTAATTAAAAATATTGGTATTTTTTAACTAAGGTCGGTTTATGTGACCAACCGCTTAATATGGGTAAATGAATTTAGTCCTAATGTGTATACATTAAATGGAATCCTTTGTATATATATAATGTAAGTTACAAATCAAATGAATCCATAAATTGATCATTTTTTTTTTTTTTTTTTTTTACCACTTCTAAAAATTATTTTTTTCATCTTAACTAAAATCTAAATGCTACAACAAATAAAAATATAACTATATTGGTATAAACTATATTACTTGTTTTTTGTGTTTCAGTTCAATTCTTAGTTCATTTAATGCATCTATATTCTTCAAATCATTATTACTAATTTGTAATGTATCCATCAACAATTTAGTACATTGTAAATATTGATTTTTTGATTCCAACATATTCAATTGAAAAGGTACTTCTTTTATTTGTTCTCTAATAAGTAAAATTAATTAATAAGAAATAATAGATTAAAACACAATTAACTGCAGTATATTGAAGACTTACATTTGAGTTAATTGAGTAAGCATGTGATGTTGTTCAATACTTTCAACATAAAATTTTCTTAATTCATCTCGCTTACATCGTAATAATGTTTTACATGCAATAAGTTTTCGTTTAGCTGCTTGAACTCGTTCCCTAGATGAATTAATTTCGCTAGACACTGATGTAAATAAATGCATAACACGGGCAAGATTTTGATGCTCCATGGAAATCAATTCTTCTAATTTTTGATCACATCGTTTGAATTCTCTCTCTAAAGC
>JASXSY010001317.1:0-15707 GCA_034509805.1 Sipha maydis | reverse complement strand
GTGCGGTTTTTACGTACCAAAAGTGTGCGGTTTTTACGTACCAAAAGTGTGCGGTTTTGACTTGCCAAAAGTGTCTGGTTTTAAGAGTCGACACATTGTACTTAACAACCTACAATTTTTAATATTATTATATACGTGATATCGTTATTGTAAATTGTCAATTAAAGAATTCAAATGTTGCAGAATGCCCGTGAGAGGTAATTGACTGCACGATTGACCGACAGAGAAACATTGCATTGAACTTATTTTATGTTTGCGATTTTGACGTACCCAAAGTGTGCGATTTTGACGTACCAAAAGTGTGCGGTTTTGAATTGCCAAAAGTGTCCGGCTTTAAGATTCGACACATAGCACTTATCAACTTACAATTGTTAATTGTATTATATACATAATATCGTTATTGTAAATTGTCAATTAAAGAATTCAAATGTTGCAGAATGCCCGTGAGAGGTAATTGACTGCACAAATGATCGACAGAGAAACATTGTATTTAACCTATTATATGTGTGCGATTTTGATGTACCAAAAGTGTGCGATTTTGACGTGCCAAAAGTGTGCGGTTTTAAGAGTCGACACATTGCACTTATCAACTTACAATTGTTAATTGTATTATATACATAATATCGTTATTGTAAATTGTCAATTAAAGAATTCAAATGTTGCAGAATGCCCGTGAGAGGTAATTGACTACACAATTGATCGACAGTGAAACATTGTATTTAACCTATTATACGTGTGCGATTTTGACTTACCAAAAGTGTGCGGTTTTTACGTACCAAAAGTGTGTGGTTTTGACTAACCAAAAGTGTGCGGTTTTTACGTACCAAAAGTGTGCGGTGTTGACTCACCAAAAGTGTGCGGTTTTGAATTGCCAAAAGTGTGCGGTTTTAAGAGTCGACACATAGCACTTATCAACTTACAATTGTTAATTGTATTATAAACATAATATCGTTATTGTAAATTGTCAATTAAAGAATTCAAATGTTGCAGAATGCCCGTGAGAGGTTATTGACTGAATAATTGATCTATAGAGAAACATTGCATTGAATTTATTATATGTGTGCGAATTTGACGTAACAAAAGTGTGAGGTTTTGACGTGCAAAAAGTGTGCGGTTTTAAGAGTCGACACATAGCACATATCAACTTACAATTGTTAATTGTATTATATACATAATATCGTTATTGTAAATTGTCAATTAAAGAATTCAAATGTTGCAGAATGACCGTGAGAGGTAATGGACTGAATAATTGATCTATAGAGAAACATTGCATTGAACTTATTATATGTGTGCGATTTTTACGTACCAAAAGTATGCGGGTTTGACGTGCCAAAAGTGTGCGGTTTTAAGAGTCAACACATTGCACTTATCAATTTACAATTGTTCTTCTTTTTCTTTTGCTTCGCCTTCCTCCCAACTATTTGCGGTCAGCCAACCTTATCCTACACCTCCACTTTACTCGGTCAATCACATCTACTCTGCACACACCGACAGCCCTCATGTCATTCTTCAAAGTCTCCAACCATCTCTTTTTTTGTCTTCCTCTTCCTCTTTTCTCTTCGACGTCCATCTTCATAACCACTCTTACTGCTTTCGTTTCCTCTCGCCTCATCGCATGCCCAAACCATCTCAGCCTATTTTCTCTCATCTTGTCCAAAATTGGCGCTATACCAACACTACCTCTGACGTATTCATTCCTTGTTCTATCTTTTCTTGTCAATCCACTCAACCATCTAAGCATTCTCATTTCCGCGACACTCATACTTTGTTCTATTCTCCGTTAACCGCCCAATACACTGAACCATACAGCATCGTTGGTCTCACTACACTTTTATAAAATTTACCTTTCAGCCTAATTGGAATTCTCTTATCGCATAACACGCCCGTTACTTCTCTCCATTTCTTCAATTTACAGTTGTTAATATTATTATATACGTGATATCGTAATTGTTAATTGTCCATTAAAGAATTCAAATGTTGCAGAATGCCCGTGAGAGGTAATTGACTGAATAATTGATCTATAGAGAAACATTGCATTGAACTTATTATATGTGTGCGATTTTGACGTACCAAAAGTGTGCGGTTTTAAGAGTCGACACATAGCACTTATCAACTTACAATTGTTAATTGTATTATATACATAATATCGTTATTGTAAATTGTCAACTAAAGAATTCAAATGTTGCAGAATGCCCGTGAGAGGTAATTGACTGCACAAATGATCGGCAGAGAAACATTATATTCAACCTATTATATGTGAGCGATATTGACGTACCAAAAGTGTGCGATTTTGACTTACCAAAAGTGTGCGGTTTTGACTTACCAAATGTGTGCGGTTTTTACGTACCAAAAGTGTGCGGTTTTTACGTACCAAAAGTGTGCGGTTTTGACTTGCCAAAAGTGTCTGGTTTTAAGAGTCGACACATTGTACTTAACAACCTACAATTTTTAATATTATTATATACGTGATATCGTTATTGTAAATTGTCAATTAAAGAATTCAAATGTTGCAGAATGCCCGTGAGAGGTAATTGACTGCACGATTGACCGACAGAGAAACATTGCATTGAACTTATTTTATGTTTGCGATTTTGACGTACCCAAAGTGTGCGATTTTGACGTACCAAAAGTGTGCGGTTTTGAATTGCCAAAAGTGTCCGGCTTTAAGATTCGACACATAGCACTTATCAACTTACAATTGTTAATTGTATTATATACATAATATCGTTATTGTAAATTGTCAATTAAAGAATTCAAATGTTGCAGAATGCCCGTGAGAGGTAATTGACTACACAAATGATCGACAGAGAAACATTGTATTTAACCTATTATATGTGTGCGATTTTGATGTACCAAAAGTGTGCGATTTTGACGTGCCAAAAGTGTGCGGTTTTAAGAGTCGACACATTGCACTTATCAACTTACAATTGTTAATTGTATTATATACATAATATCGTTATTGTAAATTGTCAATTAAAGAATTCAAATGTTGCAGAATGCCCGTGAGAGGTAATTGACTACACAATTGATCGACAGTGAAACATTGTATTTAACCTATTATACGTGTGCGATTTTGACTTACCAAAAGTGTGCGGTTTTTACGTACCAAAAGTGTGTGGTTTTGACTAACCAAAAGTGTGCGGTTTTTACGTACCAAAAGTGTGCGGTGTTGACTCACCAAAAGTGTGCGGTTTTGAATTGCCAAAAGTGTGCGGTTTTAAGAGTCGACACATAGCACTTATCAACTTACAATTGTTAATTGTATTATAAACATAATATCGTTATTGTAAATTGTCAATTAAAGAATTCAAATGTTGCAGAATGCCCGTGAGAGGTTATTGACTGAATAATTGATCTATAGAGAAACATTGCATTGAATTTATTATATGTGTGCGAATTTGACGTAACAAAAGTGTGAGGTTTTGACGTGCAAAAAGTGTGCGGTTTTAAGAGTCGACACATAGCACATATCAACTTACAATTGTTAATTGTATTATATACATAATATCGTTATTGTAAATTGTCAATTAAAGAATTCAAATGTTGCAGAATGACCGTGAGAGGTAATGGACTGAATAATTGATCTATAGAGAAACATTGCATTGAACTTATTATATGTGTGCGATTTTTACGTACCAAAAGTATGCGGGTTTGACGTGCCAAAAGTGTGCGGTTTTAAGAGTCAACACATTGCACTTATCAATTTACAATTGTTCTTCTTTTTCTTTTGCTTCGCCTTCCTCCCAACTATTTGCGGTCAGCCAACCTTATCCTACACCTCCACTTTACTCGGTCAATCACATCTACTCTGCACACACCGACAGCCCTCATGTCATTCTTCAAAGTCTCCAACCATCTCTTTTTTTGTCTTCCTCTTCCTCTTTTCTCTTCGACGTCCATCTTCATAACCACTCTTACTGCTTTCGTTTCCTCTCGCCTCATCGCATGCCCAAACCATCTCAGCCTATTTTCTCTCATCTTGTCCAAAATTGGCGCTATACCAACACTACCTCTGACGTATTCATTCCTTGTTCTATCTTTTCTTGTCAATCCACTCAACCATCTAAGCATTCTCATTTCCGCGACACTCATACTTTGTTCTATTCTCCTGTTAACCGCCCAATACACTGAACCATACAGCATCGTTGGTCTCACTACACTTTTATAAAATTTACCTTTCAGCCTAATTGGAATTCTCTTATCGCATAACACGCCCGTTACTTCTCTCCATTTCTTCAATTTACAGTTGTTAATATTATTATATACGTGATATCGTAATTGTTAATTGTCCATTAAAGAATTCAAATGTTGCAGAATGCCCGTGAGAGGTAATTGACTGAATAATTGATCTATAGAGAAACATTGCATTGAACTTATTATATGTGTGCGATTTTGACGTACCAAAAGTGTGCGGTTTTAAGAGTCGACACATAGCACTTATCAACTTACAATTGTTAATTGTATTATATACATAATATCGTTATTGTAAATTGTCAACTAAAGAATTCAAATGTTGCAGAATGCCCGTGAGAGGTAATTGACTGCACAAATGATCGGCAGAGAAACATTATATTCAACCTATTATATGTGAGCGATATTGACGTACCAAAAGTGTGCGATTTTGACTTACCAAAAGTGTGCGGTTTTTACGTACCAAAAGTGTGCGGTTTTGACGTGCCAAAAGTGTGCGGTTTTAAGAGTCGACACATTGCAATTAACAACTTACAATTTTTAATATTATTATATACCTGATATCGTAATTGTTAATTGTCAATTAGAGAATTCAAATGTTACAGAATGCCCGTGAGAGGTAATTGAATGCACGATTGATCGACAGAGAACATTGCATTGAACTTATTATGTGTGTGCGATTGTAACGTACCAAAAGTGTGCGGTTTTTACGTACCAAAAGTGTGCGGTTTTGACTTGCCAAAAGTGTGCGGTTTTAAGAGTCGACACATAGCACTGATCAACTTACAATTGTTAATTGTATAATATACATAATATCGTTATTGTAAATTGTCAACTAAAGAATTCAAATGTTGCAGAATGACCGTGAGAGGTAATTGACTGAATAATTGTTCTGTAGAGAAACATTGTATTTAACCTATTATACATGTGCGATTTTGACTTACCAAAAGTGTGCGGTTTTGAATTGCCAAAAGTGTGCGGTTTTTACGTACCAAAAGTGTGAGGTTTTTACGTACCAAAAGTGTGCGATGTTGCGTACCAAAAGTGTGCGATTTTGACGTACCAAAAGTGTGCGGTTTTGAATTGCCAAAAGTGTCCGGCTTTAAGAGTCGACACATAGCACTTATCAACTTACAATTGTTAATTGTATTATATACCTGATATCGTAATTGTTAATTGTCAATTAAAGAATTCAAATGTTGCAGAATGCCTGTGAGAGGTAATTGACTGAATAATTGTTCTGTAGAGAAATATTGTATTTAACCTATTATACATGTGCGATTTTGACTTACCAAAAGTGTGCGGTTTTTACGTACCAAAAGTGTGCGGTTATGACGTGCCATAAGTGTGCGGTTTTAAGAGTCGACACATAGCACTTATCAACTTACAATTGTTAATTGTATTATATACATAATATCGTTATTGTAAATTGTCAATTAAAGAATTCAAATGTTGCAGAATGCCCGTGAGAGGTAATTGACTACACAATTGATCGACAGTGAAACATTGTATTTAACCTATTATACGTGTGCGATTTTAACTTACCAAAAGTGTGCTGTTTTAAGAGTCGACACATTGCACTTAACAACATACAATTTTTAATAATATTATATACGTGATATCGTAATTGTTAATTGTCAATTAAAGAATTCAAATGTTGCAGAATGCCCATGAAAGGTAATTGACTGAATAATTGATCTATAGAGAAACATTGCATTGAACTTATTTTATGTTTGCGATTTTGACGTACCAAAATTGTGCGATTTTGACGTGCCAAAAGTGTGCGGTTTTAAGAGTCGACACATTGCACTTATCAACTTACAATTGTTAATTGTATTATATACATAATATCGGTATTGTAAATTGTCAATTAAAGAATTCAAATTTTGCAGAATGCCCGTGAGAGGTAATTGACTGCACGATTGATCGACAGAGAAACATTGTATTTAACCTATTATATGTGTGCGATTTTGATGTACCAAAAGTGTGCGATTTTGACTTACCAAAAGTCTGCGGTTTTTACGTACCAAAAGTGTGCGGTTTTGTCGTGCAAAAATTTTGCGGTTTTAAGAGTCGACACATTGCACTTAACAACTTACAATTGTTTATATTATTATATACGTGATATCGTTATTGTAAATTGTCAATTAAAGAATTCAAATGTTGCAGAATGCCCGTGAGAGGTAATTGACTGCACGATTGATCGACAGAGAAACATTGCATTGAACTTATTTTATGTGTGCGATTTTGATGTACCAAAAGTGTGCGATTTTGACTTACCAAAAGTGTGCGGTTTTTACGTACCAAAAGTGTGTGGATTTTACGTGCCAAAAGTGTGCGGTTTTTTGAGTCGACACATTGCACTTAACAACTTACAATTCTTAATATTATTATATACGTGATATCGTAATTGTAAATTGTATCGTAATTGTAAATTGTCAATTAAAGAATTCAAATGTTGCAGATTGACCGTGAGAGGTAATTGACTGAATAATTGTTCTGTAGAGAAATATTGTATTTAACCTATTATACATGTGCGATTTTGACTTACCAAAAGTGTGCGGTTTTTACGTACCAAAAGTGTGCGGTGTTGACGTACCAAAAGTGTGCGGTTTTTACGTACCAAAAGTGTGCGGTTTTGACTTACTAAAAGTGTGCGGTTTTGACGTGCCTAAAGTGTGCGGTGTTAAGAGTCGACACATTGCACTTAATAACTTACAATTGTTAATATAATTATATACGTGATATCGTAATTGTTAATTGTCAATTAAAGAATTCAAATGTTGCAGAATGCCCGTGAGAGGTAATTGACTGAATAATTGATCTATAGAGAAACATTGCATTGAACTTATTATATGTGTGCGATTTTGACATACCAAAAGTGTGCGGTTTTGAATTGCCAAAAGTGTGCGGTTTTTACGTACCAAAAGTGTGAGGTTTTTACGTACCAAAAGTGTGCGGTGTTGACGTACCAAAAGTGTGCGGTTTTTACGTACCAAAAGTGTGCGGTTTTGACTTACCAAAAGTGTGCGGTTTTGACGTGCCTAAAGTGTGCGTTGTTAAGAGTCGGCACATTGCACTTAACAACTTACAATTGTTAATATTATTATATACGTGATATCGTAATTGTTAATTGTCAATTAAAGAATTCAAATGTTGCAGAATGCCCGTGAGAGGTAATTGACTGAATAATTGATCTATAGAGAAACATTGCATTGAACTTATTATATGTGTGCGATTTTGACATACCAAAAGTGTGCGGTTTTGAATTGCCAAAAGTGTGCGGTTTTTACGTACCAAAAGTGTGAGGTTTTTACGTACCAAAAGTGTGCGATGTTGCGTACCAAAAGTGTGCGATTTTGACGTACCAAAAGTGTGCGGTTTTGAATTGCCAATAGTGTCCGGCTTTAAGAGTCGACACATAGCACTTATCAACTTACAATTGTTAATTGTATTATATACCTGATATCGTAATTGTTAATTGTCAATTAAAGAATTCAAATGTTGCAGAATGCCTGTGAGAGGTAATTGACTGAATAATTGTTCTGTAGAGAAATATTGTATTTAACCTATTATACATGTGCGATTTTGACTTACCAAAAGTGTGCGGTTTTTACGTACCAAAAGTGTGCGGTTATGACGTGCCATAAGTGTGCGGTTTTAAGAGTCGACACATAGCACTTATCAACTTACAATTGTTAATTGTATTATATACATAATATCGTTATTGTAAATTGTCAATTAAAGAATTCAAATGTTGCAGAATGCCCGTGAGAGGTAATTGACTACACAATTGATCGACAGTGAAACATTGTATTTAACCTATTATACGTGTGCGATTTTAACTTACCAAAAGTGTGCTGTTTTAAGAGTCGACACATTGCACTTAACAACATACAATTTTTAATAATATTATATACGTGATATCGTAATTGTTAATTGTCAATTAAAGAATTCAAATGTTGCAGAATGCCCATGAAAGGTAATTGACTGAATAATTGATCTATAGAGAAACATTGCATTTAACCTATTATACATGTGCGATTTTGACTTACCAAAAGTGTGCGATTTTGACTTACCAAAAGTGTGCGGTTTTTACGTACCAAAAGTGTGCGGTGTTGACGTACCAAAAGTGTGCGGTTTTTACGTACCAAAAGTGTGCGGTTTTGACTTACCAAAAGTGTGCGGTTTTGACGTGCCTAAAGTGTGCGGTGTTAAGAGTCGACACATTGCACTTAACAACTTACAATTGTTAATATTATTATATACGTGATATCGTAATTGTTAATTGTCAATTAAAGAATTCAAATGTTGCAGAATGCCCGTGAGAGGTAATTGACTGAATAATTGATCTATAGAGAAACATTGCATTGAACTTATTATATGTGTGCGATTTTGACATACCAAAAGTGTGCGGTTTTGAATTGCCAAAAGTGTGCGGTTTTTACGTACCAAAAGTGTGAGGTTTTTACGTACCAAAAGTTTGCGGTGTTGACGTACCAAAAGTGTGCTGTTTTTACGTACCAAAAGTGTGCGGTTTTGAATTGCCAAAAGTGTGCGGTTTTAAGAGTCGACACATAGTACTTATCAATTTACAATTGTTAATTGTATTATATACATAATATCGGTATTGTAAATTGTCAATTAAAGAATTCAAATTTTGCAGAATACCCATGAGAGGTAATTGACTGAATAATTGATCTATAGAGAAACATTGCATTGAACTTATTTTATGTTTGCGATTTTGCGTACCAAAAGTGTGCGATTTTGACGTACCAAAAGTGTGCGGTTTTGAATTGCCAAAAGTGTGCGGTTTTAAGAGTCGACATATAGCACTTATCAATTTACAATTGTTAATTGTATTATATACATAATATCGTTATTGTAAATTGTCAACTAAAGAATTCAAATGTTGCAGAATGCCCGTGAGAGGTAATTGACTGCACGATTGATCGACAGAGAAACATTGCATTGAACTTATTTTATGTGTGCGATTTTGATGTACCAAAAGTGTGCGATTTTGACTTACCAAAAGTGTGCGGTTTTTACGTACCAAAAGTGTGTGGATTTGACGTGCCAAAAGTGTGCGGTTTTTTGAGTCGACACATTGCACTTAACAACTTACAATTCTTAATATTATTATATACGTGATATCGTAATTGTAAATTGTATCGTAATTGTAAATTGTCAATTAAAGAATTCAAATGTTGCAGATTGACCGTGAGAGGTTATTGACTGAATAATTGTTCTGTAGAGAAATATTGTATTTAACCTATTATACATGTGCGATTTTGACATACCAAAAGTGTGCGGTATTGAATTGCCAAAAGTGTGCGGTTTTTACGTACCAAAAGTGTGAGGTTTTTACGTACCAAAAGTGTGCGGTGTTGACGTACCACAAGTGTGCGGTTTTTACGTACCAAAAGTGTGCGGTTTTTACGTACCAAAAGTGTGCGGTTTTGACTTGCCAAAAGTGTGCGGTTTTAAGAGTCGACACATAGCACTTATCAACTTACAATTGTTAATTGTATAATATACATAATATCGTTATTGTAAATTTTCAACTAAAGAATTCAAATGTTGCAGAATGCCCGTGAGAGGTAAATGACTGCACAAATGATCGGCAGAGAAATATTATATTTAACCTATTATATGTGAGCAATTTTGAAGTACCAAAAGTGTGCGATTTTGACTTACCAAAAGTGTGCGGTTTTTACGTACCAAAAGTGTTCGGTTTTGACGTGCCTAAAGTGTGCGGTTTTAAGAGTCGACAGATTGCACTTAACAACTTACAATTGTAAATATTATTATATACGTGATATCGTTATTGTAAATTGTCAATTAAAGAATTCAAATGTTGCAGAATGCCCGTGAGAGGTAATTGACTACACAATTGACCGACAGTGAAACATTGTATTTAACCTATTATACGTGTGCGATTTTGAAGTACCAAAAGTGTGCGATTTTGACTTACCAAAAGTGTGCGGTTTATACGTACCAAAAGTGTTCGGTTTTGACGTGCCTAAAGTGTGCGGTGTTAAGAGTCGACAGATTGCACTTAACAACTTACAATTGTAAATATTATTATATACGTGATATCGTTATTGTAAATTGTCAATTAAAGAATTCAAATGTTGCAGAATGCCCGTGAGAGGTAATTGACTACACAATTGATCGACAGTGAAACATTGTATTTAACCTATTATACGTGTGCGATTTTGAAGTACCAAAAGTGTGCGATTTTGACTTACCAAAAGTGTGCGGTTTATACGTACCAAAAGTGTGCGGTTTTAGGAGTCAACACATTGCACTTAACAACTTACAATTTTTAATATTATGATATACGTGATATCGTAATTGTTAATTGTCAATTAATGAATTCAAATGTTGCAGAATGCCCGTGAGAGGTAATTGACTGAATAATTGATCTATAGAGAAACATTGTATTTAACCTATTATATGTGTGCGATTTTGATGTACCAAAAGTGTGCGATTTTTACTTACCAAAAGTGTGCGGTTTTTACGTATCAAAAGTGTGCGGTTTTGACGTGCCAAAAGTGTGCGGTTTTAAGAGTCGACAGATTTCACTTAACAACTTACAATTGTAAATATTATTATATACGTGATATCGTTATTGTAAATTGTCAATTAAAGAATTCAAATGTTGCAGAATGCCCGTGAGAGGTAATTGACTGAATAATTGATATATAGAGAAACATTGTATTTAACCTATTATATGTGTGCGATTTTGATGTACCAAAAGTGTGCGATTTTAACTTACCAAAAGTGTGCGGTTTTTACGTATCAAAAGTGTGCGGTTTTGACGTGCCAAAAGTGTGCGGTTTTAAGAGTCGACAGATTGCACTTAACAACTTAAAATTGTAAATATTATTATATACGTGATATCGTTATTGTAAATTGTTAATTAAAGAATTCAAATGTTGCAGAATGCCCGTGAGAGGTAATTGACTGCACAATTGATCGACAGTGAAACATTGTATTTAACCTATTATACGTGTGCGATTTTGACATACCAAAAGTGTGCGGTTTTTACGTACCATAAGTGTGCGGTTTTGACTTACCAAATGTGTGCGGTTTTTACGTACCAAAAGTGTGCGGTTTTTACGTACCAAAAGTGTGCGGTTTTGAATTGCCAAAAGTGTGCGGTTTTAAGAGTCGACACATTGCACTTAACATCTTACAATTTTTAATATTATGATATACGTGATATCGTTATTGTAAATTGTCAATTAAAGAATTCAAATGTTGCAGAATGCCCGTGAGAGGTAATTGACTGCACGATTGATCGACAGAGAAACATTGCATTGAACTTATTTTATGTTTGCGATTTTGACGTACCAAAAGTGTGCGATTTTGACGTACCAAAAGTGTGCAGTTTTTACGTACCAAAAGTGTGCGGTTTTGACTTGCCAAAAGTGTGCGGTTTTAGGAGTCGACACATTGCACTTAACAACTTACAATTGTAAATATTATTATATACGTGATATCGTTATTGTAAATTGTCAATTAAAGAATTCAAATGTTGCAGAATGCCCGTGAGAGGTAATTGACTGAATAATTGATCTATAAAGAAACATTGCATTGAACTTATTATATGTGTGCGATTATACGTACTAAAAGTGTGTGGTTTTGAATTGCCTAAAGTGTGCGGTTTTAAGAGTCGACACATTGCACTTAACAACTTACAATTTTTAATATTATGATATACGTCATATCGTAATTGTTAATTGTCAATTAAAGAATTCAAATGTTGCAGAATGCCCGTGAGAGGTAATTGACTGAATAATTGATCTATAGAGAAACATTGTATTTTACCTATTATATGTGTGCGATTTTGATGTACTAAAAGTGAGCGATTTTGACTTACCAAAAGTGTGCGGTTTTGACTTACCAAATGTGTGCGGTTTTTACGTACCAAAAGTGTGCGGTTTATACGTACCAAAAGTGTTCGGTTTTGACGTGCCTAAAGTGTGCGGTGTTAAGAGTCGACACATTGCACTAAACAACCTACAATTTTTAATATTATTATATACGTGATATCGTAATTGTTAATTGACAATTAAAGAATTCAAATGTTGCAGAATGCCCGTGAGAGGTAATTGACTGAATAATTGATCTATAAAGAAACATTGCATTTAACCTATTATACGTGTGCGATTTTGACATACCAAAAGTGTGCGGTTTTTACGTACCAAAAGTGTGCGGTTTTGACTTACCAAATGTGTGCGGTTTTTACGTACCAAAAGTGTGCGGTTTTAGGAGTCGACACATTGCACTTAACAACTTACAATTTTTAATATTATGATATACGTGATATCGTAATTGTTAATTGTCAATTAATGAATTCAAATGTTGCAGAATGCCCGTGAGAGGTAATTGACTGAATAATTGATCTATAGAGAAACATTGTATTTAACCTATTATATGTGTGCGATTTTGATGTACCAAAAGTGTGCGATTTTTACTTACCAAAAGTGTGCGGTTTTTACGTATCAAAAGTGTGCGGTTTTGACGTGCCAAAAGTGTGCGGTTTTAAGAGTCGACAGATTGCACTTAACAACTTACAATTGTAAATATTATTATATACGTGATATCGTTATTGTAAATTGTCAATTAAAGAATTCAAATGTTGCAGAATGCCCGTGAGTGGTAATTGACTACACAATTGATCGACAGTGAAACATTGTATTTAACCTATTATACGTGGGCGATTTTGAAGTACAAAAAGTGTGCGATTTTGACTTACCAAAAGTGTGCGGTTTATACGTACCAAAAGTGTTCGGTTTTGACGTGCCTAAAGTGTGCGGTGTTAAGAGTCGACACATTGCACTAAACAACCTACAATTTTTAATATTATTATATACGTGATATCGTAATTGTTAATTGACAATTAAAGAATTCAAATGTTGCAGAATGCCCGTGAGAGGTAATTGACTGAATAATTGATCTATAAAGATACATTGCATTGAACTCATTATATGTGTGCGATTTTGACGTTCTAAAAGTGTGTGGTTTTGAATTGCCAAAAGTGTGCGGTTTTAAGAGTCGACACATTGCACTAAACAACCTACAATTTTTAATATTATTATATACGTGATATCGTAATTGTTAATTGACAATTAAAGAATTCAAATGTTGCAGAATGCCCGTGAGAGGTAATTGACTGAATAATTGATCTATAGAGAAACATTGCATTGAACTTATTATATGTGTGCGATTTTGAGGTACCAAAAGTGTGCGGTTTTGAATTGCCAAAAGTGTGCGGTTTTAAGAGTCGACACATAGCACTTATCAACTTACAATTGTTAATTGTATTATATACATAATATCGTTATTGTAAATTGTCAATTAAAGAATTCAAATGTTGCAGAATGCCCGTGAGAGGTTATTGACTGCACGATTGATCGACAGAAAAGCATTGCATTGAACTTATTTTATGTTTGCGGTTTTTACGTACCAAAAATGTGCGGTTTTGACTTGCCAAAAGTGTGCGGTTTTAAGAGTCGACACATTGCACTTAACAACTTACAATTTTTAATATTATGATATACGTGATATCGTAATTGTTAATTGTCAATTAAAGAAGTCAAATGTTGCAGAATGCCCGTGAGAGGTAATTGACTGAATAGTTGATCTATAGAGAAACATTGCATTGAACTTATTATATGTGTGCGATTTTGACGTACCAAAAGTGTGCGGTTTTGAATTGCCAAAAGTGTGCGGTTTTTACGTACCAAAAGTGTGCGGTTTTGACTTACCAAATGTGTGCGGTTTTTACGTACCAAATGTGTGCGGTTTTTTACGTACCAAAAGTGTGCGATTTTGACGTACCAAAAGTGTGCGGTTTTGAATTGCCAAAATTGTGCGGTTTTAAGAGTCGACACATAGCACTTATCATCTTACAATTGTTAATTGTATTATATACATTATATCGTTATTGTAAATTGTCAATTAAAGAATTCAAATGTTGCAGAATGCCCGTGAGAGGTAATTGACTGCACGATTGATCGACAGAGAAAACATTGCATTGAACTTATTTTATGTTTGCGATTTTGACGTACCAAAAGTGTGCGATTTTGACGTACCAAAAGTGTGCGGTTTTGACGTGCCAAAAGTTTGCGATTTTGACGTACCAAAAGTGTGCGGTTTTGAATTGCCAAAATTGTGCGGTTTTAAGAGTCGACACATAGCACTTATCATCTTACAATTGTTAATTGTATTATATACATAATATCGTTATTGTAAATTGTCAATTAAAGAATTCAAATGTTGCAGAATGCCCGTGAGAGGTATTTGACTGCACGATTGATCGACAGAGAAACATTGCATTGAACTTATTATATGTGTGCGATTTTGACGTACCAAAAGTGTGCGGTTTTGAATTGCCAAAAGTGTGCGATTTTGACGTACCAAAAGTGTGCGGTTTTTACGTACCAAAAGTGTGCGGTTTTGACTTGCCAAAAGTGTGCGGTTTTATAAGTCGACACATTGCACTTAACAACTTACAATTTTTAATATTATTATATACGTGATATCGTAATTGTAAATTGTCAATTAAAGAATTCAAATGTTGCAGAATGCCCGTGAGAGGTAATTGACTGCACAATTGATCGACAGTGAAACATTGTATTTAACCTATTATACGTGTGCGATTTTGACTTACCAAAAGTGTGCGGTTTTTACGTACCAAAAGTGTGCGGTTTTGACTTACCAAAAGTGTGCGGTTTTTACTTACCAAAAGTGTGCGGTTTTGACGTGCCAAAAGTGTGTGATTTTAAGAGTCGACACATTGCACTTAACAACTTACAATTTTTAATATTATGATATACGTGATATCGTAATTGTTAATTGTCAATTAAAGAATTCAAATGTTGCAGAATGCCCGTGAGAGGTAATTGACTGAATAATTGATCTATAGAGAAACATTGCATTGAACTTATTATATGTGTGCGATTTTGACGTACCAAAAGTGTGCGGTTTTGAATTTCCAAAAGTGTGCGGTTTTAAGAGTCGACACATAGCACTTATCAACTTACAATTGTTAATTGTATTATATACATAATATCGTTATTGTAAATTGTCAATTAAAGAATTCAAATGTTGCAGAATGCTCGAGAGAGGTAATTGACTGCACAATTGATCGACAGAGAAACATTGTATTTAACCTATTATGTGTGCGGTTTTGATGTTGTACACGAGTTATACGTAAACAATAATTCTACGAAATTAAAATGGAAAATACGTTTTTAATTTGTATTGGCAGAAAAATGTCTCTTCAATATTTGTTCCGTGTGAAAAATCTTAATTACAATGATGTTGAATGTATTATTATGGGTGAATTGTGCGTTACACGTTTGTATTGGGTTTCTATTGAATTTAAAAAAAAAAAAAAAAAAATGATATAATATAATTAATAATCGTTGAGCATGAATATGATTGGGTATTGAAAGTGTCAAACGTCACGTGCATATACTGATAATACTCGCAGTGCAGAC
>JASXSY010001316.1:0-132307 GCA_034509805.1 Sipha maydis | reverse complement strand
TTCCAAGTTATTCAACTTTCAAAATGGGGGGGCTGGGGACATGCTTAGCCCGCCACCGCGGAAATTCAAAACGAAAATTATGCCATTCGTTTGTGCTTCGTTTGTGCTGGTCTGTGCTTTCAATCCCGTCGTTTGTGCTCAACTCCTTCGCGAGAAATACAACTTTGAAATTTGGGGAATTAAATGTACCCTAAATACTTCCTTTTGTAGGGATAATTTTTTTTCACGCGTTTCTGATGTAAATGTCTAAATAATTATTTTTTCTCTTTCGTGTATAGCCGTAAACTATTTCGTTTGCCGCAAAGAATCAACAATCAACCGAAGAGGCAAGGGTTCAATTCTTGACTAAAATGTTATACTTTTAATTAATTTTTTTCATAAAGCTGTTTTAAGGTATTTTGCACTAAAGAACAAGCATTAACTATCATCATTTTTCTAATTCTCCGTTTGGATTCGAGAGGTAAACGTAAACCGAGAATCACTTAAACAAAAAGGATTACTCCATAAACGCGAAGTTCTTTAAAAAATAACCATTACAATTATTCAATAAAGTAGTACCCAATGTACATTTGGCCAGAAATCCCCAATTATAATTATTTTTATTGTGACATTATACAATAAATTTGTTTGACTGATTTCGAAATTGTGAGCCTTGTTCTATTTTCAAACATAATAACTCGTAGAGGAATACACAAAATCAAAAAATGAGTTTTGAAAAATGAAAATTGTCAAATTTATGAAACTTGAATAAAATATAATGTTTTTTCCAGGTAAACAAATATTTGCTAGAAAAGTAAATTATTTTGTATTACTTAAATACAGTTAGATAATCTAAAAGGGAGGTAAGGGTTAATAGGCCAAGTTATTGTTTTTATATTTTATTCTTTAATTGCCCAAAATTAATTCATATTGATATTTTATAACATAGACAAAAATTGTTTTATTATAATTATAATATAATGAGAACAATGGTATTTCAACAGTAGGTATATTATAAATATTTAAATTTAATTTACTTAGATTATATGATCACATAATAAAAAAATTATCTTTTGTGATATGATACCATAGACCATACTATACCATACTATTATAAAATACCATGTACTTAAATGCTTGTGATAATGGGTTATTTTTAATTTAAGGATTTGTCATTCTTTAGATTGTTGGATTTTTGTTAAAATGCCTAGAAAATCAAAAATTAATCCAGAAGAACTATTCAAAATTATACAGAACTATAATGTTTTTGATGAAGATTCTAATCATTTAAAAAGCCCATCTCAAGAATGTTGGTCGCTAATACAAAAAGATTTTAATAATTTAATTGATGCGAAATATATTTATACAATTGTTTTGCAAAACAGATATGGTATTGCGGACAGAATTATTAACAAAAACAAAAATGTATCATCTGAAGTATCTGATGATACAAAAAAAAATCTTGAAATTACACAAGAATCGTCTGATGAAAGTCAAGATAATTCAAAAATAAAAAAACAAATAGTTGACATTTTAAACTTCAATATTACTCTTTCACCCGAAGAGTGGAAATGTATATATAATCAAGATCCAAAAAGTTGGAAAAGTTCAAATTTAAAGAATATTAGACGTGTATACTATTCATTAGTACCAAATAAGTGGACACCAATTATAACTGAACATTTCTTTGAACAAACCAAACTTGCATGTTGTGTGAAGTACAAACGTGCACATGTATATCCCGGAGGTGAACATTTTTTAAAAATTGATGGAGTTTGTACTGTTTGCAATAGTATTTTTATAGGTTTTCTAACAAATGAACCTGAAGATGGGCATAGGGTTGTTATTCGGTGCACGATGGAAGGATCTTACATAAAATGTACAACTAGGAAAAAAAGACGAATAATTGGGGAGAAGAAAGAATACTTTTTAAATAAGATGTTAAATCAACATATGTCAGCTGCTTATGTTCAACGGTCAGAAGCTAGAGAAACGATGGAGTATGGTGATCCAGAGCCTAGCAGTTTACCAACATTAAATGCATTACGTGTGATGAAGTATAAGGAAAATAAAAAAAATCATTTGAACGAAGACCAGATCTTAGCCATATTGGCTATGAAAGGAATATATCCTTACAATAATATTATTCGAGATATTGGCTACGATAGATTTTTTGTACATTATTGGGCTGCTCAAGAGATAAACTCATACAGAAATTATTGTAAAAAAACTAAAATACCAACAATTTCCATTGATGCTACTGGAGGACTGATTAAAAACATACATTTAATGTCTGGACGTCAAACGGGTCATTTATTTTTATATCAAGTTGGTGTAATGGATTATGAAAATAAATCTCAATTTGCAGTAGCACATATGATATCAGAACGACACGACAATAATAGTATTGCTCATTGGCTTACTGAATGGGTTAGAAATGGAGTTACTACTCCGAAAGTTGTGGTATTGGATCAATCATTAGCTTTGATGATAGCAGTAGTAAAAACATTTACCCAATATTCTACTCTTAGTAAATATATTAACATTTGCTCATCTCTGATATTGAATGAACCCGGAACTGAGGTTCCTTTTTGTATGGTTAGAAATGATTTTTACCATATCATGCACTTAATAAGTACTTGGCCTGAAATAAAATCAAGTACTTTTAAAGTAAAAAATTTTTATATTAGGTCTATTGGTTTGATAATTATGAGTACTAATTTTATTGATGCTATATTGACACTTATTAAAAATGATTTTTACCATTGCTCTACATGAAACCGAAGGAAATAATATTAATAACCAGTATACACAATGTGAAATAGCAAAAATGTATTTGAAACAACGAATTGCTACTCATAAAATTGACTATGATTAGATAATTGTTGATAACGTCAGCCACAAAAGCAATGCAAATTTACAAGAAGAGACTGTAACAATAATGGATATAGATAATACTATTTTCAAAGAAATCAAATGTATTTATGACCTCTGTATTAAAAGTTCAAATGACGAATCTAATACTACAGGGGATCGTGATAACATACAGTTTTGTCCAACAATTGCAAAACGATTATTAGATTTTTGTAAATTGTTACCATGTTGGTCAGCCCTAATGATTCCAATTTTTAAGTATGGACATTTGACAGAAACTAGCTGTACTTCAGAAAGTTTATTTAAGGATTTGAAAACAATTATATTTAAACACAAGTCATTACCACTTAGACTTGATGAATTTTTAAAAATACACATCAATTCCACACTTGGCTCAATGAATATTTTAGCAAACAAACAAACAGTTCAATATGAAAAGTCATCAAGTAATGAAGAAACAAACAGTACCAAGACATCAATAGATACGAGTATAATTAAGAATGAAAAAGTTCAGTCAACATTGGAATTTGAAGATCCAAATAAAAACACGTCAAAAGCAAATGAAAATAAAATAGTACCATCAAAATCTTTATCAAAAGAAAAAAAAAACTTTATAGACATATCTTATGATGATCCGACTGTAATTGAGAATTGGAAAGGGTTGGGGTATCAAGTCGGTAAGAAAAAAAGAAATGGGACGTATCTGGATAAAGATCCAACTATATTATATTCAAACGATAGCAGCAATACCAAAGGTAGAGTAATTTGACTTCTAAAAAATGGAAGTATATCAGATCTAAGAAGTATTAAATTCGATAATAAATTGTATAGCGTCACAAATACATGCACATTTGATAGCATAATTCAAATAATGTTTAGTTCATATGTTGATAGTGACATTTATGCTGAATGGCTTAATACCAATAGTTCAAACATGCTGTTTAAATTGGTTATTAATGCAATAAGAGATGGCATAACTTCACAAACGTATAAAAAACGAGCATATAAACAACTCAATGAAATGCCAGATGGCCTAATTGTAATAGATTCTTCATGTACAGCCCATTACATGTACCAACATTTGTTTGAAAAATTTCCTTCATATACAGAAGTAAAAGAATGTTTATTTTGTAGTTATTACCAAACAAAATCGTTTATAACTATTACAGCAAATTTGCCAACAGAAAGTACTCATTTTATGCAGGATGTTCTGAAAAGTACATTTGAAGAGAATAAAAAGTGTATTCAATGTACTTCTTCTGTAAAACCAAAATATATTTCCAGTACCTATTTATTAATTGAACCAGTTCAATGTGGACAAAACAAAATTCAATTTGATTTATCAATCGTTTTAAAAGATGTCCCTACTAAAATCAATCTATTTGATAAGCAATTTTCCCTTAGGGGTCTAATTAATTTCATACAACCACCAAAATGTATGAATATGGATGCCATTGGCCATTATGTATCATACAATTGGAGAGACACGAATAATAGCTGGGAAAGATGTGACGACATATTAAATAGTATACGATATGTAAGACCATCAACTAAAATAAATTGTCAATTTATTATATACACTCTATAAAAAAAACATGGTTTTATTCCTAATTTGTATTTTAGAACTTGAATAATTGATGTATAACAACCATATAATTTTTTACTTATGTGTTTATATTCAGATAAATATAATATAGTCATATAATACTCATGATCTATTATAATAAAATGTTTAACTTTCGTAGTACACCTATGCATTTAAAGGATTATGATCATATACTCTTATTTATAAAAACAAAATGTACGTGTATTCAATATTTTTATTTTTTTATTCAATACTTATATTATTGATATTTTTTAATATTTGTTGTGTTGTTTTATATATTGATGATAAAGGTTTACGAATATTAAATTATGACTTTGTAATATACGAGTATAACGTTTTCTTCTTATTAATTATCTATTAAAATATTTTACATTTAGAATACATTAAATATTTTGTTACTTATATACATAATATAGCAATGGTATTAAATGTAATTTTAATGTATTAGTTTTCAAAATATATTATATTTTTTTAATAATTTATTAAATATTATGTCCTTACATTAATAATATATTATTTATATGTTCAATACTTTATTTCTGAATACTAATGTTACTTTGATTTGATGTTATTCTGTTTGTTTTTATAAGCTGATTGATTTATGTAAATAATATTAGATTTTACAAATTTATTAAAAAGTTATAATATACATTATTATTTTCAACTGTTGTATTACTTGATAATATTTAAATAGTTAAATAATTATTTTATGAAAAGTATGAAAACATAAAACTATTTTAATGTAATTGAAACTAAATTATTTTAATATATCCATGTATGGATAGAGATGAGAGTGACTTTCAGGATGTTAAAATTTTTTATAAAAGTACAAAATTGGCTTTTTCCAAAAAAATTATGGTTAATGTTTGTTCTTTGGTGCAAAATACCTTAAAACGGCTTTATGAAAAAATTTAATTAAAAGTATAACATTTTAGTCGAGAACATTTAATTCCCCAAATTTCAAAGTTGTATTTCTCGCGAAGGAGTTGAGCACAAACGACGGGATTAACAGCACAAACCAGCACAACCGAAGCACAAACGAATGGCATAATTTTCGTTTTGAATTTCCGCGGTGGCGGGCTAAGCATGTCCCCAGCCCCCCCATTTTGAAAGTTGAATAACTTGGAAAGGGGTTGAGCACAAACGACGGGATTAACAGCACAAACCAGCACAAACGAAGCACAAACGAATGGCATATTTTTCATTTTTCATTTCCAAAGTGGGGGGGCCAGGGACATGGAGCCTAATTTTAGCTCTCGGGTATTTAGATACATGGGTATTAATAAAACAGGTATTAAGATATACGGGTATTTAAATACAGGGTAAACACGGGTATTTTTACTACACGGGCCTTAACCCCGTCTTGGTTAAAAACACGGGTACCCGTGTAGTTCATTACATGTGTAATCGAGACCTCTAAATTATTCATCGTTTGAATTACTGCGTGCTAATTTCATCGCAGAAAATACTCTTCATATAACTGTTAATTATTTTAGTGTTTGAATTGTATGTGGTTATGGATTGAAATCACCAATCGTTCTGAATTTATTTCTGTTTTAAATAGTTAAATATTTTTAATGTCTTAAATAGACATACATTTAATTATAAGTTGTCAGTTTATAGAATTTAAATAGCATGAGGAATGTATTGAATTTGTTATGATGTTTGTGGAAATTTTTTTTGTTGCCTGTGTACTCGATTTTCATAAGAAGGATTTCGAAGGATTGCTTCGATCACCAAATAAAAATAAAATGATAGTAAATGTGTTCTAGTTAGTCCAGCAGTTAATTAAATAATTTAAAACCTGAGAAAAAATCGCTAGAAACTTAAAATGTCATCCAAAATTCGAACCATAACCACTAAAAATTATTCGTCATAATTATATATAAATTATATCATACCATTGTTACGAACTATTTTATTTGATGTCTGTGTACGCGTTTTATACCAGAAGGATTATTTTAATCATCACAATCATTAGAGATTTATGATAGGAAATATTGTTAAGTTGAAACTTTTTAAAGGGTAATCTTATGAATTTTTCAACAGTTTTCATAAAAATTACAAAAAACTGACGAAAAGTAATAAAAAAAAAAAAAACTGAAATATTGTTACCGATTTTTTATGAAATTTAATATTTTTTCAGCTGTACTTAAAAAGTAATAATTGTTTAGATTTGAAAATTTCAATAAATATTCATACAATTGTTAAGTGTAGAATTTTTATAAGATATTTTGCGTTACTTACCTATATGATATATACTATATAAATAAAAACGTGTATTTTATCTTTTTTTCGAAAAAGTAGATAAAGTAATTTTTATTTGACGAAAAGTCTTGAAAAATGTATAGCATGTTTAGTTTGAAGTTGGAAAATGTGATACAATAATTTAAAAAAGGTTTCATTTTATAACAAGAAAAAAAAATAATAATTAAAAAAAATAAAAGTTACTGGAATGTAAACATGTTTTACCTACATAAAAATAAATTTAGATGTAATCAGATGTTTCAACAAATTTCCATTAAACAATATTAATTTTTTAGTTAAAGTCGTTTCATAATTTCGAAATATTTTAATGATGTTAAATAAATTTATATAATATTTATATAATATTCCGGTATTTACAGGAACCAAATTAAATTTTCGATTTCCCAAATTTTTTTTTTTTTGTTATGAAAATTAAAATATTGAAAATTAAGCACAAGGTATAAGGAAATTTGATTGTTAAATTCTTATAAATTATTTTTAGAAATATAAAATGATCTGCCGACTCATTATAATCGAAATCGTTTTTTCATGATTAATACATCGCGTCTGTTATTGTAACTTACCCAAACATAGAATCATACCAGGTCTAGTATTTTCGCTTTTTTTTTTTTTAATGTGCTTTTTTTAAAAATCATAATAACTTGTAAATATTTGAGTAGCAGGTAAAAAAAAATATATATATAGATGAACATAAAAATACGTTTAATCACTATATTACCATATTAATGCACAGTCAAACCTAACCCGATGAAATTTTTCCTGGTAGAGAATACGTGAGGTCGTATATATTCGCACAGCAGACTTTTCCCGAGCATAACACCAACGATATTCTTCGAGGGCAAGAGCAACTAAACCGTTGTACGCGCATTATTTATTATGACGAACATAAACACATGTGAATGAAATAATAGCCAGGATAAGAAAGGACACCGTTTAAATAGTTATGCGTTTTTTACGGTATGAAAATTCTAAAACGATGTGTAATAAAACGCAACGTAAACCGCGCGTTATTCTGTTTAATGTTATTTCGTTGGGCATAAGGAATGATATTTCGCCATTTAAAAAAAAAAAAAAAATCTAATAAAAAATAAACACGTCCATGCGAGTATTTCGATCGAGAAGGAAGTATATTTAACGCATGTTATAACAGCCACGGATCTTTACAAAATGGGTTTAAAATTGTTTTGTTTAAAAGAATAAAAAATAATTAATAAATCCGAAAATCTATGCGATACTCATTGAAGTTATCGTGCTGCGATTGCGATTGCTTCGTATATTATACTACTGCAATAGCCTGTAACTCATATAGTTACTTAATAATAACTTCGACAATAATTATAAACACGAATACACGCCATGCAGAATAGAAACGATGGAAAATATATAATAACGTGATCGTAATCCAGCAATTATACCATACAGGACTACGTTAATGTATTTTCGATATTATTTATTATTGTTTTGTGTTATATCATACGATTAAGAGATTATATTATAATGGTCGAGGACAATACTACTGTGCCATTCGTATACGATTCGCTGTTTTATCTAAATATTTGGCAATGTAACGAAAAATCAAGTTAAAACGACGAAATTAGATAAGTAGAAATAATGATGGTACCATACTTAATAATATTTTTGGTTGTACGAGTGGCAATGATTATAAGATAATTTGTGAACACGACACGCATATTTTTATTGATGTAGTCATTGAATGTAAACTTGACTTTAGAAAAAATGTAAATAATTATAATATTTCAGGGGCAATATGAAAAACTATATATTATAAACGATATGGTTCGCATGCGACTGAAGATGTAAATATTACTACGTTAAAAACGAAAGCTTTTGGCTCATAAATGTATTGGGTACATTACATGGCGTATTATATGGCGTATTGGGTCGCCAACCTACTGCACGAGATTATAAGGTAGGACCATAGAATAACTTTTTTTTTTTTATATAAAACAAAGTTAACACTGAAGTTAACAGTTTTTTGTTTTTTTTTATATGTATAAAACAAGACAGAAGGTCAAGAACACATCCGTCACCGTTAAGGTCGATTCACACACATCAGTCACGAGGCGGTTCGGTTCCGAGAAAACTAGTCAGTCTCAGTTATGGAAAATAACATTTCACTAAATTTAGATCGCGTCATCTACACCAGTGGTTTTCAACCTGGGGGTCGCGACCCCCAAGAGGGTCGCGAATGATAGGTTTGATGGTCGCGAATGATAGGTTTGAGGGTCGCCAAAAATAATAAATGAAATGATTTTTCCATTTTATTTAAAAATAAAATAAAGTTAATTTTTTATTTTGTTTTATATAGATTATAGAACATGCTGAGAAGTGAATAATCTTAAATTCTTATTTCTTATCAAAAGCTCAAGCTCAAGTATCCCATTAACAACAGTTTATGTATTATGTATTTTTTTTTATATTTAAATTTATTGTATTGTTTTAAAATAATGTTGTATTATGAATTAATTAAATTTTTAAGTGTAAATTAATCAAAATCGTATAACATATAAATATATTTTCAGTAATTAAATCAAATTTTGATGAATAAAACAACCTTTTTTTTTGAAGGGGGTCACAGTACAAAAAAATAAAAATGGGGGGTCGCGACTCAAAAAAGGTTGAAAACCACTGATCTACACTCATCAGTTTTCTATCCGAATCCGATCCGTCAGTATCCATTCAGTCACAGGTCCGAGAACTTTTGAATTCTCGCCAACGATATTATTTTTTTTTGATGGACGTCAATTTTAGGCGAAATGGATGACGAACATCTTATCGAATGTGATCGACAGTATGACGTGCTGTACGATCTTTCAAATTCAAAATATTGTTAAAATTTCCATCTTCAATCAGTTCCTTATAAAGTGTCAAGAATTCTCCTTCACTAATTCTTTTTTGCCATGCCTCATGCACTAACTTTCGTCTCTTTGGAGTGTTCTTCTCTTGTTCATCGGTTTCCTCGTTCAAAACTATTGCAATAATACATAATTCTTCGTCGGTGAAATTTTCCATGTTCACGTTGTAATCCGTAGTATTTAATATTATTAAATTAAATCGAAAAAAAATATACAAAAAATACGTTACGTGTAAACGTATATAACAGACACAACATGACTAACCGGTCTCGGTGACTGATATGTGTGAAATACACTTGACTGATTAGTCAAAATCGTCGGTAACTTGACTGTCTCTGATCGGAGACATCGCTGTCTCGTGACTAATGTGTGTGAATCGACCTTTATTCGTATTCAAACGTATAAATAATAATCATAATAAGAATGATAATTTATGTTTTATTTATGTAAGCTAAAACCCAAATATTACTTTTAGAATAATTATCATTTATGAGATTATCACTTATCAACTATGAGCATTATTATTTAATTTTATTTAAATTGGAAAATTCGGTAGTAATTATATTGACTAAAATTAAAAAAAAAAAAAACATACTTTCTGAAGTAATCGTAATATCAAAAAAAGAACCGGATGGGCCTCGCTCTGCTGTACAGTTAGGGGTGGAGTGCACCTCGCTTATAGGATAGGTCATTATTATAATGGATTTGTTAAATTTGAATGCAATGATAGATATCATTGTATACGAATAACGATTCTGAACGGAGTTCATATGTTAGTCTAGAATATAATACAATGTTATTTATAAATATTATATAAGTATATTTTATTTTTAAACGAAAAATTTAGAAAAACCGAAAATTTAAATTGTCTATAAATAAGTCAAAATATGTCAAAATACTTTGAAATTTTAACCATGTATAGAAAACGTCAATATAAAGATTTAATGATAATTTCAAGTTGTTGCGGTTTTTCGTTTTTGAGTTAGGGCATTTTAAAAAAACCGATATCATTTGTCAGTCTAGAACATTCTACATTATATTATATTTTACATGTAATTTTATGTCAATATTCGATGTTCAAACGCTTATAAAAAAAAATTGTGCCTATGGATTTTAATAATTTTTGAATGACATTAAGAACTACTTCTGTGGAATCTTCGATTAAATTTTCAAGTATTTTGTAGAAGCCAAATTTTTTTTATCACCGATTATAAAAATAAAATGTAAAAAAATCGAATATTTTAAATGACTATAAGTGGCTTAAAAATCAATATAATATTTTGAAAAAAATATTGCATAAAAGAAATACCAATCTTAACAGCTGGTAGAAATTTCAAAAATCTGCGACTTATACTTTTTGAATTATAACAAATATTTAAAATCGTCTGAGAATAAATCGCTATTTTATGCAATTTCGTAAATATTTAAATTTCAAACAGTCATACAATTTTTTCCTCTTAGTCTGGTAGAAATTTTTTTAAAGATTTTTGAAGAGTAGCTCATAGATAACCTAGTGTTAAAATTTTGAACCTTAAGTATGAACAAAAAAAATTTTATGAATTTTTATCTACAAAATAACATGCAAATTATCGTGATTTTTACACATTTTATACAAATTTGAGAATTAAGGGCTTATAAAAAAAAATTGAGTTAACCGATCACCGATATTTTTTAGTTACGATAAGTTTAACTTATTATAAACCTAGTATAAAATTTTCAAGAGTTTTCGCTCAATCAATTAAATTTTATAGATGTTTAAAAACAAAAATTTAACAAAAATCGAAAATATAAATTGTCTATAAATAAGTCAAAATATGTCAAAATACTTTGAAATCTTAACCATGTATAGAGAACGTCAATATAAAGATTTGGTGAAAATTTCAAGTTGTTGCGGTTTTTCATTTTTGAGTTAGAGCATTTTAAAAAAAACCGATATCTTTGTCAGTCTAGAATATTTTACAGTATATTATATTTTACATGTAATTTTTTGTCAATATTCGCTGTTCAAACGCTTATAAAAAAAAATTGTGCCTATGGATTTTAATAATTTTTGAATGACTTTAAGAACTACTTCTGTGGAATCTTCTATTAAATTTTCAAGTATTTTGTACGAGCCAAATTTTTTTTATCACCGATTATAAAAATAAAATGTAAAAAAATCGAATATTTTAAATTACTATAAGTGGCTTAAAAATCAATATAATATTTTGAAAAAAATATTACATAAAGGAAATACCAATCTTAACAGCTGGTAGAAATTTCAAAAATCTGCGACTTATACTTTTTGAATTATAAAAAATATTTAAAATCGTTTGAGAATAAATCGCTATTTTATGCAATTTCGTAAATATTTAAATTTCAAACAGTCATAAAATTTTTTCCTCTAATTCCGGTAGAAATTTTTTTAAAGATTTTTGAAGAGTAGCTTATACATAACCTCGTGTTAAAATTTTAAACCTTAAGTATGAACAGAAAAAATTTTATGAATTTTTAACTACAAAAAAACTTGCAAATTATCGTGATTTTTACATATTTCGTATAAAATGTAACTTTGAGCACTTATAAAAAAAAATTGTGACTTACGATTTTAGATTTTTTTTTATCAGTTAAGGAACAACTTATAAGAAACCTTGTATTAAATTTTCAAGATTTTCTAGGCAGCCAAAAAAATTTTATCGTTATTTAAAAAAAAAATACTTAAAAATATTGAAAATTTCAATTGTCTATAAATAGCTTAATAAAAGTCAAAATACTTTGAAAATTTAATGGTGTATAGAGAACGCTTATCTAAACATTTGGTGAAAATTTCAAGTATTTACATCGATTAGTTTTTGAGTTATAGCAAAATAAAAAATTTGATTATGTCAAAAACTGGTTTTGCGTAAAAACTCCCGTTTTTCCCAAATTTTTTTATGGTTTTTCCCGTCGCATTTAAAAAATATTGGAAATTTTTAACTTTTGACCCCCCAAAGTACCAAATAGATTCACTTTCCTTTCAGAAAAGTTGCTACATAAGGCAATCGAAGCATTTTTACTGCCCCAAAACGTGTCGACAGACACAAAAAAAAAAAAAAAAAAAAAAAAAAAAAACACACATCATTGTAAAATCAATACATTCTTCACTCCGTTCAGAATCTAAAATTTTAAGCATGAAAAACAAACACGTTTCATGCTTTCATAAAGCTAGTTTTGAAATTGTATGTAACATATAAATGCATTATTGAGTCTTTTTTTGTTTTTAGAGCATATTTTATGCTTTTATACACTATTTTATACTTTTTGAGACATATTTAACTTAAATCGATTTTTTCCAAAGTGACATTTTTATTTCAAACAATACAGTCAAAATGTTTGGATAAAAATTTATTTATTTTAAATTTTTGTCGTATAATATGGTTTTTGACTGTCCGCGGGCACACATTTTCCCTAGAAGCGATAACAATCTAATTTCGTTTCTTTACAGAAAATTAAGTAAAATGTATTTTGTTTATTTGGCTATGCTATATAATGTATTTAAATTATGTAATTATTTTGACTTGTTTTAAATGCTATTTATTTTATTAATACCTTTAAAATAAAAAGGCTAAAACAAATTTTTAGTGCATATTATAGGATTTTTTAGTGCATAAGTTTTTGCATATTTAGAGCTTTTTTAGAGCCACAAGTCCTCTGCCCTAATTATATGCATTTCAAGTTTTTCTTTTGTGAAGCTGTGTCGTTTATCGGTTAAAATATTTTTAAAGACTGAGAACGAACGTTATTGGGGAATATTTGAAGCAACTTAGTATTATCGAGTCTTGATAAAGATCTATGAGCTGAATGTTTTCGCTTTTTATTTATTTAACTGACTGATACAGCAAGATCAATTAAAATTATAGCAGACACACGTTTATTTTCGGCATATCCACGATTTACGGACAACGACAAACGATGTAACCGAGTGCCGAGTGGTATGTCGATTACTGACTGACACAGCAAGAGCGATTAAGTTTACGTCGTAATCGATTATTTATCTTATAACTAAAAATATATATATAAATTATTATTTAGTGAATATGAAATTTAGTTTTAATTTTTCTTCTTGACAAAATATTATTTCATACTTTTTTAAATTTTTGCAACATGCAATAAATTTTGAATTTTTCCAAAATATGCAAAACTATTCAATAACCATTTAATATGCAGAAATATGCAAAAAAAATTTACCATTAGCTTCAAATTATGATGATTCGTGGAGATAACTGACAAAAATCCAAAAATATTAAAAGGAAAAAAATATGCAATTGCATAGAAATCCACGCTCTAATAATAACTGTTATTATTAATAACAAATTAATACTGTAAGGCCGAAGAAATTTACTATACAATGTCGTTCATAAACGATTATCAGTAGAGGCTCGGAAATGGTAAGAAATGTACATAGTTCTCTATTCTATTAACTTATAGCAGATTAAGCTAAAATCCGAACTATACAATGGCGAGTTAAAAAATTGAATATTTTTCATATTTTGTCAAATTTAGCTAAAAAACATGCATATTTCATTGATTTTGAACACATATTATGCATATTTAAAAATTTTTTAAAAGAAATGTCATTAACTTTATACTTTTTTTTTCAATATCAGCTTTCCTAATTGACTAGGAAAGAACTTGTAAACTATATTTATCGTGATTTTACATAACCATTAATTGTGAACCATTGTGTTGAACCATTCATGTTGTTAAGGGTGTTGGGTTTTCTTTTCTCGCGAACGATAAGTTAAATACTTTTATGTTATCACGGACGTGCTTGGATTAAAAAAATTGAAAATCGTAAAGCATTTAATATTTCATAAACCTCATCCCCTTCAATAAATCTTGTGTTTCTATTACGATCCATCTAGCATCAGTACGTTAAATACGTAACATTCACATCATGATATTATAAAATTAATTATAATACACTTATGTTTATGTTCACATGACGTATTATTTTTGTCTGCTATATCTCAATTCACTAAATGATTTCCGACGGTATTTAACATTCAGACGCGTATTTATTTCACTTAACGTTTCTCCATGTTTTCCAACCATCCATTACATACGTTTCGGCTCAGAATCTCATGAATGGTACAGTAATATAAAAGCTGTTGGTACGGTGCCGTGAATATAAACAGACGCGAAAAATACGAATAAGTTTTTCTTCAACAAATATAATTTGTGAAGACACGTACAATTTCCAGTTGAAATATCTCATGCGTTTTACCGTTTTCATTAATTTACTAAAAGTTTTGAAAATAATTCAAAACATGTTTCTCATCACTACAGGATTTGACGCATTCCTGTGCTGGAAACACGATTTACGTTCACGCAGGTTATTATGTATACGACTATAATATATTGTGCCTTACAATGAACGCGATATGCTCCTTTCAATCGACCTCAAACAACGCAATAATCATCACCACTTCAAAGGTATTAATTAGCTTAATCGCTTTCGATGTATAATAAGTATATAATGTGATACTACGAACGCCGATTTTGAACATCATAATAGAATATTTTTGTATGTTCTAAATTCATTTTTTAAGCCACTCCCACACGACTCGTGTACTTGATGAGTGTCGTAATCGCGTATGTTCGCTGAGTATTTTAACTAAATAATTTTGTCGCTTCTACACTACTCGTATACTTGCCGATCAATAAACACGATTATTTACAATTTCTTTAACTCTTGTCACATTTACCGACAACCAGTGGAAAACGACAAGTGACTCGGCGAGTAAAAATGATAGCCATACTTGACTTTTAAATACCTCCTACACGACTCTTAAAGCATCACGATTGATGATTTTTCGCCGAGTACACGATTCGTGTGTGATTGGCTTTACAGGAACATTCCAAATATCTGCTTGGATGACAATGAGTAAAATGGACTCAAAACATATTAATACATTCATTAAATCGGTATTTTATCTACCGCACACACACACACACACACACACACACACACACACAACACACAATTTTTGGTTTACTCGTATGTGATAATCGTGTCCACCATTACGTCAATCGTATTATATATTATTTTTTTTCTGTTTAAATCGACGACGCCACGGGAACAGCTTTCGCATTTCTTCCGTAAATCGTATTACATATTTATAATTGTTATAACCAAAGACCGGATTTATATGTTTTTACATATCGTTACTGGGTCTATGCAGTCTTATGAGAGTACAAAATGTGGACGATTCGTTCAATGCTGAATGCGAAGAAAAAAGTTTTTTTTGCATATTTAAGAATATTTCATGGGTTAGAGAATATTTAACACATTTAGCATATTTTGGAATACTTCGTAAATTGTGAGAATAAATATCTATTTATTTTTAATTTCGGTACCCAGAAAATTTTTTTTGAACATTTACAATTTTCTTTATTTTATCAATTTGATAAAAATAATACACACAGTAGTTCTTTGGTATTATCAGTGTTATAGCACAGAATAGACTAAACTTAGTCTATTCTGTGGTTATGGTGCTTTATCATATTAAGTTTCTGTGCCGTTCCCTAAACATGGTGGCTAACCTACAATGCTGGCAGTGGTTTTCTTACTGATTTTTACTATTATTCTGTTATATTTATACTATATTCCTATTTTCCACTCTTACTAAAGTGCAATGGTATTCCATTAGGTATAATACGCAACTTAAAATACCTAATTAATACCTCACTATTAAAATAATGTTGAAAAAAAAATTTAAAAATGCATATTAAAGCATATAATGATATTGATTGAATATTTTAGCATATTTTTGCATATTTTATACATTTTTGAGAGAATATAATGAGAATATATGAAGGTTTTTTAGAGAATATTAGCATCATATTTTGGGCATTTTAAAAGAATATAAATCCGGTCTTTAGTTATAACAATGACCACCGCTACCGGCGTCGTCAGTTCTAACCGTTTAATTTTTACTCAAATTCTAATTAAAATCACTATTTGCCACGTTTTATTACACTGAATCATACTTTCGGTACGTGCAACAAATATACGCAACACTACTCGAGTATACATCGTACACATACACTCGTATTGTTTTATAATCTCGGATCGATCGAGAAAGTTGAGAGAGTTCTTTTCGATTTTATTTGTTTTTAGATTGGTCAACAACTCGAACGAATATATACCGAATAAAAGTGCCTCCCGTGGGCTGTTATCCGTTTCCTCAATTGTTCACGAAGACCGTCATACCTGCCGAAATCGCAAAGAAAATTGTTTCTATTGCCAAAGAGTGTGTGTCCGACACGCGATGGATATTTATTGCGCGGCACCGCGTTTCGGCTGTCCAGAACGGTCGAAAGCAAAAAGTTTGCACACAAAAGTCAACTTGTCATTTTCCCTCCCCTATTGTTGATGTTTTTTCGACAGTACATCTGTGCCACGTCTATCTGTCCTTTAAAACCTCACCACAATCGGCCGACGTAATTCAATTATACATAATCCTAAACCCGCACGTTTTGACGAGAAGACTATTATGCAAATCGGAAAAACGAACGTTAATGAGTGTCATACCTACACACGAGTCGAATTTGCAAACGGCATAATCGTGGACGAAAACGTATTATTACGATATTCGATTATTTGATCGACAAAAATGTGATGGTTCATAAGTTTTGTAACGGTTTTCGAAAATAATTCTGACTACGATTAAATCGAAGGGCGTCTTCGGCGCACTCTTTCGATTAATATTTGTATACGAAAATAATAGATATAAATGTAGAAAAGCGAGACCAGTTTTGTTTTTCGATCGGTTGAGTTTATACGATACATAATATAATATTCTTATTATGGTTATTCATTTTGTTTCGACTTGGTCCCGGAAAAAAACAAGTGAAATAAGTTTATTTTTTTTCCAATATCTGGACAAGATGCGACTTATTGAAACTCAGATGATTTCATAAAATATTTAAAATCAGATGTCACGTACGATACATAATATAATATGTTTGTTTCTTTTATTGAAAAACTTTCAATCACTCTTGAGAAAATGTTATGATTTTTCTGCATACCAAGAACGATCGCAATTAATTTTTATTTCCAGAAACAAATTGCGCGAACGATTTTGTTTCTTGCGAAACGAGATGCTCGCACACCTTCTCATCACTCGCTTTACCCATCACACGTGTAAAATATTATAATATTAGTATTTGAAAGCCGTACAGTTTGTATGGCAATAGCGTAACGTACATGCGTTTAAAAAACGTTATATTTTCTGGACTATGACGCCCTCTCAAAACTTGGCACCCGGAGCCAATGCCAATGCCCCCCTTCCCCCCTAAATACGTCCCTGATTAATATTGTTACTATATACGTTATGGTTTTACATTATTATTATTATACGCATTATATAATATTATTTGCACACATTTTGTCCATTAAAATACCTAGTAAAAATGCTGTATTTTAAAATTTCTATTGAACGATTTTTTTTCGAATAACCATCAATTTTGATAAATAGAGGTTCGACAACATATTAAATATTAGGGAACAAAGATTGGCCATATTTATAAAGTTTTATTGGAAACCGTTTCAATAAGAAGGCTTTTGAAATATATTAATTTATATAATAATAAAAAACGAATTTTGAAGCCCTGAACGATATTATTCAGTATGTTATTACGCTAATATTATAAATCTTTTTCACTGGATTAAAATAATTATAAGAAAATTTAAAATTTGTAATTATAATAATATGATGTAATTATTTGCGTTTGCTCTTAAATACTTTTTAAGTATTTTAATTTTTTTTTTTTTTAAATTAATACTTTCTTACCTTTAACCCGCGCACAATTCTATTTAAATAAAGTTTCTAAAGCGCGTCCTTTGCAAGACCGTATGATGTAAGTCATACATTCTTGTAAGCGAAAGTGGAGGATTCTTTTGGGTAATGACATCATAAGAATTCCTCTTACATATATGTCTTACGAATTCATAAAGATCTTGTGGTAAAACCAATTTTTTTTTTTCAAAATTCAAATTCTAAATGACGTTGTTGTGTCTTAGCTATACTGTTCGTCAGAGTAAGATATACGCTATAAGCAATTTCTCAAAACGTTGTAAGTTAAGATTCCGTTGGTTTTTAGTCCGCCCACATATTATGCTGTTTTCCCAAATAACGCAGTTAACGTAAAATATTCGTGAGGATCATCTGCATGTGTTTACGTTCTCAAACGTTACATGGTTTTTGAATTCTGAAAGTCAAACAACTTATACACTTATGGATTTATAACGATTACGGATTTTTTTCCTTTACTCGTTTCCGAACAATCCATCTCGACGGAACTGTACACGTATGTAACTCATCAACTGCCGCACTTGTTTACCGCCAAAAAAACATTATTTTTCGTTTTTTTATTTGCTGCACTCAAACAACAATAGTTTAAAATGCATGAAAAAATATATTTAACTTGAGGTTTGTATAGAATATTTACAACAGTTTTGCAAATTACTAACATAAATAGTATACAATATTTAATTTTATTATAATTTTTTTTTAATTAAAAAATAATCGAATTTCTATTATGTTCGCAAAATATTTCAATAATTTGAAACGTCAAATTGTCTATTTTTTTATTTATTTATTTTTTTTTATGTTGTGTTTTCAAAATATATACTATTAAATTAAATTATATACTATATACAATAAGAATAAATTATTCTCAACATTTTTTGATTTATCAAAGCCTATTTCTTGGACATATTTCTACTTCACACAGTGTATAAAAAGAGTAACTATTGCACATTTTAATTTTAAACACTGGAATGCAAATGACAGATGGGTATTAAAAAAATCGTTTTACCGTTTTTCAAAATAATGATACTGAGAATTTAACGCAAATTTGCAACATCGTATCGTTGTTTATATACGTAAACGCACGCAAAGAAAATGTTTTCTACATCTGAAGATGAAATATTGAATTTCTTAGTTCCCGATAATCAAACGTTGCCTTTGAACGTGTCCTGAACAATGAAGAATCCATCCATGCGTCCTCTCACATGCACGTTTAATTTACAATATATTTCATAGTACGAGTTTGTTCGAGTCTCTTTATTTTTTCTCGTTAAGATTTCGAGTTATTCGACGGAGATCACGACAATGGGATGCGTTTTTGCGAATTTGTCTGGATGACCGGTGCTCCAATCCTTCGATATCAATTCGGCCACGGTATTATGATGACGATATAATGGAATGAATGCCAAACAATATTAACTTTCTTCTGTTGCAGACGCAACGATTTAACAGTCATACGTAGTTTATGTTTAATATTTAATATATATTTCTATATTTTCATGTCGGTGGCGGTAAAAACTCTTGAAGAGTATTGAAGCCAGAGAAGGAGAGAGTAAGAGGTAACTTATATCGATGGAAAACGGAAAAAAATAAATAAATAAATAACAATAATAATAATAATCCTCGTGGAAAATGTTGCAGTGCTTTTACAGAATATTTGCGTGTCGGAAAACTAACACTTTCAAAGAACTTAAACCCTTCCTCCATCTAAAAACTTCATCTGCACCGCAAAATGAAAGAAAATACAACTATTATGTTCAGTCGTGTGTCACTTGCGTGAGACGCAAAATGGATCCACTCCGACCGTTTTAAAGAAAAAAAAACAAATCGGTGATTTACTGAACTCGTTTGAGAAAAAAACCGAAACATTTATCACTGTTACTCGACCAATTTATCGTACGTTCGAAACTACGGGATTCTTTTACACAGAACACCCTGTAAACTATGTCATATTGTCCTATTGTCTTTCACCAAAAATAACCATGTTTTACGAAAATCGGTAAAACTTCGTAAAACTACACATGGCTTGCGTACGACCACCCGTGTGATTAATAATTAACGAAGTTTTGACGGGACGAACGCGACGGCTGCATCAGAGAATGCTATGAGATTTATTGACGATATTTTTAGAAAAACTTGTGTAAACACTGCACGCACACACGGCACACCAATCTATGTATTGTTTCAAATCGCATCTGTTACTCGTTGATTTTTTATTTTCAATTTAGGCGTATCGATAATATTTTAATAGGTCTGTTTTTTTGTTGTTTTTTTCAGTTTTGTAATTCAATAGTTTTATTATTATTGTTACTGTTATACGGTTCGGTTAAAGTGGTTGGTGTGAACCAAATAAATATTGGTATTTATTCTGAACCAACATTTCAATTCAATTATTTTTATTGTTCTTATACGGTACCACTGCATTTTTAACAAGTTTTTTTATCATACACCTAAATATTTAGGTATTTAAATTAACTATATAAATGTTTTCTGTATGGTACATCCGTAACGTCGTCGAAAACATTCACCCAGTTGACTGTCGTAATACCAAAAAAATAACAATATGCGTTAATTAACGTTAATAACAATATGCGTTAATAAGCGTTCAAAACGAAAAAATCAAGAATTTTCTGTGCAAAACAATTTTATTATTGCTTCAAAATCGTTACAATTACTTTTCAATTACAACGGACTCGGCAACGGAAAGGGTTTATAGGAATCGGTATCATATCGGATATTATTTTTTTCTCACTCGATCAAAAAAAAACCTTAGTTCATTTTTGAACAAACTCAAAATTTTAATTTGGCTTTTTACGTATTTTAATAGGTATGTTACATAAATATGGTATTTAAGGTAAGTACGAAATAGTATAAAACATGACGATGACTTTACTGGTATTACGGTGAAAATCTGTATAGCCAATATTTTGAACGGAGACATTGAGACTTGTAATGGTAAAACACATTATATTTGAACAGACGAGAAAGCGACATAAATTTAAGTTGTTTACACTGCCATAATTTAATTGCTATTAATTTTGTTGGCATTTTGATACAATTTAGAGTTAAAAGTTTGAAATACATTAGAAAATAATGAACACGAATAAATCAAAACACATAGCAGAAAGACATAAAACGAGTTGGATATATAGCTAGATAGGTATTATTATAATACCTAAGAGTGATAATAATAATAATAATAATAGTAATAATAGTAATCATAATAGTGATATATTATAAAGAGGGTTATAAATTATAATATAATAAACGCAGTCATTTTATGTTGTTGATAGAATTGTATAGAGTCGTTATTTATTCCATGTACTTAGGTGGGCCATGTAAAAACGTATAATTTATGATGAGTAAATGTATTTATTTATTTTTGATATCGATTATAATATATTTATGCGGCGAAAAAAATCAGAGGAACATGAATAATAATAAATTATAGGAAAATCATAAGTACGTTTAGCGTCTTAATTATATGAAAATAATAAAAGTATACACGCCATCTACACTTAAATTAATTGTGTAACTTTTTTTTTTTACTTATATAAATCATTTTTAAATACTTATAAGCATGGGAGAGTTAATAGTTTTCTGCAAATACTACATTAAAAATTAGTTTCATAAAAACAAAAATGTGTAAATATCAACTAAATTCGGGAAGATACGTAGTGTACTAAGTAGGGGTCTCAAACGATATATTTTTAAATATTGATATCGAATTGATACAACCAATATTTTATCACGTTATCGAAATATCAATATAATAAAAAAAATATATATCGAAAAATCGATATATCAATAAAGTAATATATCGATAAATCGAAAAACCTATTTATTTCTATTTAGTATTTTCTAATATTTATACATGGACATACCTAGGTATATAACGAAAATTCAACATATCGTTATCAATAATAACATGTAATAAAAAAAAACAAAGTAGAGATCAATTTCTTTAAATTTATTATTAAAAATTATAACTATAAAATAATATAAAGTACTTAATCCCTAATGCATTTACACTCACTTTTGAATAACGATAATTATTTATTTGCTATTAAGTACTAACACACTGCATAATGCGTTGAATCATGAAATTACCTACACACAAATCCTTAATAAATGCCCCATTTCTCATTCAGTGATTTTTTTCTAACCTACATTACGATATTTATTTAATATTGATATTTTCAATATCAATATATCACTTTTAATTTCAATATCGAAATTAAATATATCATAAGTATATTATTCTTATAAACTCTTAGTTTTGGATACCATAGATATTGCAAATTTAAAAGTCATATATTTTCAACGGTATAGTGATTGTTAACGTGGTTTGAGAAAATGTTTGTGCCAACATGTTGTTGATGATGTTATAATTTCATGATCTGTTAGAAGGATTTAAGGGATTCAGTTTGAAATAATAATCAAATAAACCACTCTGCCATCGGTACAGATAGTTGTATTTTATCGATAGCAATAATATACTTCAAATACATAGACTTCGAGTGTACTTTGGCATAAATAATGCATCACCACCGAAACATGAGTGAAAATAAGTCATTTATACACGTTTAATTGGACGTTCAATAGCTTTTCTCAGGTGGATATTTGGTCGAATGGTGGAGGGGAAAAAACATCATAATTGAAAATCTACAGTTGATCGAAGACGAAAGTAAAAGGTCCGCATTCCGTTCGTTATATCGCTCCTATTATTTGGACTTTTAATAGAACTTTCAAGAATAAATTACTCGAGGATGCGCAATTAGAATGAAAGGAATATGACTTGGATGTGCATAAAAGATACACAGCTAAGTTTGACATGGTTAGCATATCCTATGAATAATTACACATGACATTATACGAGACTTATAACTTTCGATGCAATTATCCATAACAGGCCGTACATATATACACATGAAAAGCAAAGGATATATATTATGCATGTGGTTTTTCAATAAAATTGTTTTCTGCGAGAATAAAATTCTAAAGATAGGTGGAAAATTAAAATGAATAAAAAAAAAAAAAAAATACAGATAAATAACAGTAAAAATAGCCGGAACGGGAAAAAATAAGAAAAAGTCTTGTACACAACGTACGTGAAATAACGAGTATGGAATTACGATCCGTATACATTATTGAGTATTGCATTGTGCTTATTACATTACTGTAACATCAAACTGGTGCCGTATTACGAGCGAGTACGCGTGGTGAACGGAAAGATTGGTTGGACCATGCGGCCTGCGTCAGATGAATGTGTTGTACACAATAATAACAATAATAAATAAAGCGCGTGCACGTAAAATGTATTCGAACCGTACGGAACAATTCAATGTAATCGCATTCGTGTGTGTTCACAATTCAATCATACCAATAAGACTTATTGGATGAGATTACTGTCGGACGAATTCGATATGTAGACCGTAATATATACGCTCAACAAGTTTCGATACGGCTGTTCAACATACAAATATTTTAATTGTATACAGTACCATGTGTGATGTGTGTAGCGCAATGTGGCATTCGGGTTTTTTGATCATTGGCCAACGGTCGCCGCTCGCCGTACACGTGAGGGAAATGAAAAATCCAATGCAAACGAAGAAAGCGTTTTTGTTTAGAAAATGTGTTTAGTGATTTGGTATTTGCACTATTATACACTATTATTTTGCACTTAACTCTATATTATCATGTTTGACTTTAACGACGCATTTCTATTCGTACTCAAACAAGTTAACACGTCACATTTTTCTCAAATCACCAGATAATAATCATCCTTCAAAAATTGAACGGAATAATCAGGAATCAGTATTTTTCAAAATACTATTTCGAATTTTTGAAAATATTATGTCGCGTAGAATTATTACACCTACAATCTTTGTAAAATGGACTTTTCTCGGAAAATAAAATACCAAGCAGAATACCTGGATTTATATAATAATATCTAAAAATTGAAATATTTTGCATCGAATCTACTAGTCAGCTTTATTAATATAATATTGTAAGCCGATAAGTGTGTAACATAATTACTACGCCACATACAATCCAGACAAATTTTTAGCCGAGACGTGATGGGACTATTTATTAAAACGCCTAACTCGTTGAAGTTAAACCTTATACCCAGAGCGCCATGCGAGGTCTTACATTGGTAGTCACTAGGGATTTGTAGCAGAGACTTAACGTTTACCATTCGCTCTGACCCTTACAATATAATATACAGTCTGTTTACTTTTGAGAACGAGTTAGAATTATAAAATAAAAATGTAAACGTACTCGTATTTTATATATTCTGGTATATTAAATCGGACTTCTTGTATTGAATCGTTTTGAGAAATGCAATATTTTGAAACTCACAAAAAAATATTGATAGAAACTAAATTTTAAAAACTAGAATTTTATTATAACATTACATTGGTAATGACTAGAGCAGAGGACTTGCAGCTTTAAATATGCAAGCACTTATGCACTTAAAATTTGTTTTAGCCTTTTTATTTAAAAGTATTAATAAAATAAATGGCGTTTAAAACAAGTCAAAATAATTACATAATTTAAATATATTATACACCATAGCCAAATAAACAAATAACATTTTATTTAATTTTCGTAATTATCTGTAAAGAACCGACGTCAGATCGTTATTGCTTCTAGGAAAAATGTGTGCCTGCAGACAGTCAAAAACCATATAATACAACAATTAAAAATAAATAAATTTTTATGCAACCATTTTGATTGTATTGTTTGAAATAAAAATGTCACTTTGGAGAAAATCTATTTAAGTTAAATATGTCTCGAAAAGTATAAAATAGCGTATAAAAGTGTAAAATATGCCCTAAAAAAAAAAAAAAGAATTCAAAATATACATTTATATGCAAAATAAAATGCCAAAACTAGCTTTATGATAGCATAAAACGTATTTGTTTCGTAATCTGCTATTTTTGTGACTATGTAAAACAAATATGCAAATGCTTCAAGACCTCTGCCCTAGTAATGACGTTATTTTAATAAATACATTTTTAAAAAATTAATATTATATAATACCAAAATGATTGTGTTTTATTATACTTAACAACTAAATATAAAAATTTGAATCTAATTTAAATATTATGAAAATTAAATTGCTTGGAAAAGATTACTTAGAGGCGATAGTTTAGATCTTCAAAACACTCAAAGCTATTACCGGCCGTCGTTAATAATTTTTTAAGGAAATTCCACCATAGAACACGATCATTTTATAAACGCATTAAGGACTATTAATTATTCCCAGACTTATTGTGTTATTTTATTATACAGTTTTTAATTCTGTGCGGAAAACCGTGGTCTTTTTATTTTTCTACCGAGACGACAAGATGTCGATCATAACATGAAGTAATGAAGCCAAAACATTGACATAATATTTAAATAAATAATATATCACTGTAATTTTATGAGTGATTAGCTAATGGATTTGTATGTTCATGTAAATTAATCATGGATTGGCTGCAGTTGGAACGTGTGAACACGTAATCAAAAATATTTATTATTCGGGGAATAAATTTAATCACACGATTCACGTGGACAAAAATAAAACATTACATATTTTGTAAATATAGGAGATAATTATTGCGATTTTAATTATTTACTCTTTTAAACGAAATCGTTGATTAAAACCTTGAAACAAGCAATAATTAATTCCTCGACAAATATATCACCTCCGCTGGTTGAGACTGAACATTTTCTCTAATGTAAACTAATAATTATTATTAATAATGAAAACACATAGGTATTATTTATATTCATGTCATAGGTAACTCCATTTTACGATTAATGAATCCCTACATAAATCGTTTAAGACGGATCTCGACAAATGCATTTATGACTTGAGCGTCTGGCAAGCAGCGTATATCTACAAATACTATGGGAAGGTATAGATAGGGAGTGATAAAGAAAAATATACCAACTCGTAATAACGATATAAGGCGAGGATCGTAGCCGTTTGTACACCTAACTATTTTGTAAAACACGAGTTTAATTATTTTGACGTGTAATCTGCAGCTCATTCAACGCCGGACAATAATTATGTAAATTCATCCGTGTCACCGCAATTTGATCGTCTCAGTTGTAAGGATGGCGGAGAAGGTGGAAAGTATAAGCGATAAAGAAACGATATTAGTGATTTTCTTATGTTTGACTGGACCGTTCACGTCGGACTAAGACACGTCGTGGGTAAGAAGGTACCGCGTGATAATATAAATAGAATTTCCCTTCATTAAATATAATAAATGCTTAATAATCGTGTCGCAAACAATAGGAGGTACCTGTGTCATAAGTGTGCGTATGTGATCGAAAGCCAGTTGTCTATACCCAGGACCACCCATGTGGTTAAAAGTCAATCGTTCGTCTTTGGAGTTTAAGACGAATATACGCACAGAATATAATTTATACATACATACAATTCAGATACTACTCATTCACTCACTTATTGTTATATTTTAAAAACAATAAAACGTATGAACTTGAAATTAAGCATATGTTATGGTTCCTAAAATACTCTAATAACAGGATTTGTTAAAAATTGCATTTTTAAGAACCGTAACTGTTTTGAGTTAAATATAAAAATTATTCACTTTTTGGTTATTCAGGAAGTATTTTTTTTTTTTTGTTTTGTATAATGATTGAATAATTACCGATTAGGGTATATGTAAATCAATACAGTATAAATGAATAAAAATTAATACTACTGAAGTAAAAGGTTGTAGTACACTTATTTGAATCTAAAATTATTTTGAATTAAAATAATTAATTGGTCTGATCTAAAATAGTAGAATATTTATCTGTCATGTCTGGCAAATCAACTAGTGTTATAACTATAATAATAAACGTTAATAAGTGTCTTAACACACGTCTTAAGTCAATAACATTTTTAAGTATACGAATTATTATTAAACAATGAATATTGTAGGGGTTCGTCGGTCACATAATTTAGAACGATGGGTCAAACGTAAAATGTTGACGATTTCATGGATAACTTACCGATCCACTTAGTTTTAAAAATATTAGTCAAAAATTAAAAATTTGATTGTATAAAAATGTTAATTGTTTTTCATTTATCTACCGACATGGGCGAGGAAGCGTGAATTGGGTTTTATGGATTCAAACTCTACCTCCGTCCAAGAATGAAACAAAAACGAAAGTTGAATCAGAAATAATTTTATTAATAACGATATGGCAGTAATGTCGAACGTTCTAAGAATTATGGATATTTTGGTTCATAATAATAACACGCACTGGATCAATATTGATTTCTGCATTTTATGAAAACGCAAAAAACTTATATAGCTGATACGTTTCTTTCTAAAAATAACCTTCAACATGGTTTTCATCCTTTGTGGTTCATACCTTAACAAAACATCCATTGTTCAACGGGAATACGTCATTTGCAATAATATAACATATATAAGTAGCTTACATGTACTATTCCTGGCGCAGTTGAGTTAAATTTCATTTAAACAAATTATTTTTCACAAGTAGTTTGTAAATTTTTAAAATATAAAAATAAATAAAACATCTTGCATTTTCAAAAAAAATAAGTTTTTCAATTTAAATTCAGATTTTTTTTATTTTTCAATATGAAATGTTCCTTAAGTTATTTGACATGTATATAAAATTTCACTTATTATAAATATTTGGAACGTTTATACTTTACCGGACACCTCTTTGTTTGGCCATATTATTTTGGACTTAGTTATTTTTAACGAAAAATACGTTAGTGAAATCCAAATTTGGGGCTCGGACTTAGTTTGGAAGTTATATCAGTTTGAAGTTCGCAATTTTTGTATTTTTTTTTTTTTTAAATGTTAATCGAAATATTATTTATATGTTGCATAGCCTAATGGTTTAAGACATTGCTTTATTATGCATCGACCATGGTTCAAACTCATCGGAAGCAAATTAAATCTTGCATTTTTTTACACGTTATTGGCTATTTTATATAGGTAAGTACAGGCAAATCAAAAATATCCTTCAAATTATTTTGAAACTATAACTTGTAATCTGTTCTTTCTTATAGAGATCGAGTGAAACTTCAATTTTTAAAATTTTAGGACTTCGCTCGCTACGCCTATCGGCTCCGCCTAAGTTGGTCACAGGGTAACCGCCGTATAAACAATATAAACATATAGGTAAAACCACGATGGGTATGACAACTAAAAACTTGGTTGCGGTAACAAAATAATAAAAAGATATGTCAAAAAAATCTTTTCGAATTGGTCGATGTTGAACACGAAGTATTCTGCGCCACAAGCGTTTTGAGGTCACCGCTCCACAATCAAATTACAAATTGAAGTAATTAAATTACTTACTATCTTAATGTATTTAATGGAATTATGAAAAAACGTGTAACTTCAGAGACCTATAACTTAAAAACTAAGTCTGAGCCCCAAATTCTGACTCCACCATTATTTTAGTACACCAAAGTACATTATTTCAAAAAAACAAAAAAAAAGTACAAAAAAAAGGTGTCAAGTAAAGTACAGGTATAATAGTAAGTATATACCAAATATTTTACAAGTCCAATTAGAATCATTAAAGATTAAGTTTTAAGAGAAATGTATCATAACTGCGACAGGAATGGCACACGTATACTACTCTTATGTATGTGTATATTACAAAGGCAGGTTGTAGAACAATGGTATAAACACGAAATTATTAAAATGTCTATAATTCAGATTGTGAATCGAAGAATTGGTGGTTCCGAGTAGGGACCGGCCGTTTCGCAGTTACCGCAAAACTAATCGTCGACCACGAGGTACAGGTAGCGAGTGCAATAAATACTAGTACGGCGTGACTTACCTGCAACATTTCCGTGCACTGGATTTCGGCGTCATTCGGCGACGCGTAGATTTTGATCTCTTGTATGGCCCCCTTAAACGACAGAATAAAAACCCATGTAAAAAGCGTGTTCATCATTGTTTGTTGGCGGGTGCGACGGCGCGCGGCGACGATTCCCTCGACGAAACGACGACGATTTCAATCAGGACACACTTTCGCGCGACACCGACGCGGTCTCGTAGCTGCAATCGGTTATCGGTATTGAAGATTTGAAGATTTGAACGCGAGACTCTCGCGCGTCACCGGCACTTATGACGGCCGGCCGTGCGTTGCGCGGTAGACGTCACACTGCACCTAAATCACTGCACCAAGTCGTCGTCGTCGTCGTCGTGTCGTCCGGCAATCGTGACACCGCCGCCAGCGGATAGCCGGTCGCCGCGCACCCTGTACGGGGAAATAATCACAACGCGAAATACACGTTAGATCGTTATGCGGTCCGTCGGACGAGTGTGCGGCGCCGGATACGCCGTGCGTGCGCCCAGCTGTTGGTAACACGCGCGCGACCGCTGTCCGACGGACCTGCTGTTGTTTTGACGCGCTGCCGCTTCCACGTGGTCTATGGCAAGGACGCTGCGAGAGCTCCGGGTGCCCGGGGGTTCTAAAAATAACGGGATGCGCGAACGAGACCGCCCCGCGCACCACTCGAACGGTTGTGTCGTGCCGTCGTTTGCGTGGGCGCTCGGACTCTGCTCTGGTCGCAGTGCGAACGAAAACACTGCGTACGCACGTATGCTACAAGGACACGCGCGTTCCTACGGACGGACGGACGGACGGAGAGCAAATCGTACAAAAACGTTCTCCCGGTCGATCGACCGGAAAACGAGTCGCGAAACACCGCGGTAACACGCGAACACATTTATAAACACTAGCGGATCGGACGGTCGCGTACACGGTTGTCGTTCGTTAACGTCGTTTCGTGTTGACGTGCGCATCGTGCACAGGTAACACACTCGCGCAACGGATACAAACTGTCGTGCGTTCCGATCAAGCGAACGTAGTTACGTACTATGGTTACTACAACGTACCGCGGTCGAATTTTGGAAACCGCGGAAACCAGTTTCAACCGACTTTGAAATCTCACTGAAACGTGTGGCGTTCGGTCTTTGATTAATTGTTGCTTTAATCGTTACGGCAGCTGGAAATCTGAAGGAAAAAACGTCGGGCATCGCCCCTTAACGTCAAATAAACAAAAATTCTTTTTGGATACAGTCCAAGTAATAAAAGTATGCTGCCCATTTGCCGCAAAATTTACCCGGTTGTAATTATAACAAAGTAATACATTTTTATGCTCGAGTAATAATAGATTATACAATTCTATTTGGTTCATTATCAGTAGTACGATTTTTTTTCATATGATCAATCAAAATAATCGTAATAAATTGTTAATAAAAAATGGTTTCGTCCTAATATTCATTGTAATTGAATGCAAATATTTTTACGTATTCATAGCATGTTAATTTTTTGTTTTTATAATTATAAGAATAACTCCATTATACATTGTATACAGGAAGACTGTATACTAAAAATATATGTACTAAAACAAATGTTAAATGGAAAATATTTACTCAGATAAATTTGGCGCAGATGGGCTGTCAGGAATAACATACCTTTTAAATTTTGCCGCAGATGAGCTGTACCCTAAATGAATTAATATTTTTTGGCGCAAATAGGATACATCTAAAATGTTGTAACTACGGAATCGCAATTCAGAAATGTTCCGCGTTCGATTTTCAATTATTGCGTTGATTATTCCGTCCAAAATTTAGACTTGACACACATAATTTAAAATTAAAATTACCTTTGTAATCCTCCTCTGTTCTCATTTTTCCCCCATAAATACATGTAAATCCTGTTTTTTTGAAATTGCATGTTAAGTTGCTCGTAGTACATATATATATTTTTTAAAAAATATCTAGAATAACATCAGACTAGAAAGTAAAATATTCGACGCGCCGTAAGTTTTGATAGAACAACCGCCTTTATGTGACAAACATAGTATATTCATATTAGATTAATTGTATAACTGAGCAAATTCGTTAATACGTAAAATGTATTATGTTATCATTTAGCATGTGCTACGCAGCAATATAATTTCTAATTAAAACTGTCAACAAACTGTAACAAATTCAAACAACTATGGTACATATATAGTAAAAACACACACGCGTGACATAACACGATAACGTTTATGCATTTTTGTTTCAGTGGCATCATAATAGTGCGATGGAAAACTCTCATAAAAAGCATTTATATTTATTTTCGTTGGCTCAAATCCTGAGCCGAGAATAAAATCATCGAATAGATGATGGTACGGACTTTTTTGCGGAAATGTAACACAATGCACACTACGTGTTTATATTTAAATTAATATGGTACCTTTGGTCACATGGATGCATAGTGTCCCGTGAGAGATAATTCACCAACTGCAATGGTGTCTCCGTATTGTATACAATATAGTAAATAGTAATAGTAAATAATAATAAAGATAATATTCGAGTTATGAGTTTGCACACATTTTATGTGGCTGAAACATTATAGTTCCATCACCACGAAACCTATTGAAAACTGAATATTAGTAGGTATAACGTATTTAGTAATTTTTCTTTTACGTCCATACCTGCATGGGATATTATTATTAGTATTATAATTAATTTTATTATTATTATTAGTGTTGTAAACCAATAAGCGTTAATTTAATAACCAATTGATTTACATCGGAGAAAAGAAATCGGATCATGAATGAACGGCACAGCGATTGAAAACTAAAATGTTTATATTGTTGTGTTTTTTTTTCTACTAATGTAAATATTTCTTTGCCATACACGCTTATTTTATGTACACATTTACGTGCTATTGAGTTCTATCAACCCCGCGTGGGTGTATTTTTATAATTTATGATGATACGAAATTGCGTTTCGATGCGTAAAATACATTATTATCATAAACTCGGATGTTTTATTAAGTAATAAACGGGTTCTGTAAACCATTCATAAAACTGACGAAACGCGTTGTCGGTCCTAACCTAACGTGTGCATCCGATGTACCAATTATTACAATGTTATTATCAGGAATTTTTTTCTTTTTTCTTTTGTTGAACGTTGTTCATTGTTAAATCTAAATATTTAATATTTATGATATTTTCAATATTTAATATTTAATCGATACGCGTGTGCTTCACAAATATAGTAACGATGAAACATGATTCGCTCAAGATACACACAAACTGCAGCAGTTCAACTGTTATAGGGAACAACACGGACAATTTCTTGCAGGCTTTTCGTAATGCCTCGAAAACATCCGAATTAATACAATTATTTGTGGAAAAGTCAAACAACGCGTAGTGCATAAGTTCAATAATAACAATACTAATACTAATAATAATATTAATAATAATAAAACTTAACTATTATCAGGGTTGAGTCGTATATATATGTATATATAAGAACGAGTAAATGAGTAAACGTTGTAGTTATGTAAACCGTTCCCGATACGCGTAGTTGGTGCGTGAAAACAAATAAGATGTTGAAACACATCACGTCGAACCGGAAAATATACCATCGATCCAGCTACTTTCGGCGTGTGTGTTGTTTCACCGGACGAAATACGAAGACGATCTCGCGTAATATAAAGTTAACCGTTAAAATAAAATAATTTGCACACATTAAACCATGGCATTACCGAATCCCGATTGATCGATTCTAAGAAATCGCACTAATATTAAATAATAATCGGCAAACGTCTGTATCTATTATTATTATTATTAAAAACTCGTAAAACTCGTAAACTCGTAACACTTGCGCGACTTGTCATCGTATAAAGCTTTATTAAAATCAGTCGTGTAATCACATGACACTGTTCACAAAAATTTTTTTTTTTTCTTTTGGATTATTCAGAATATTTCTTTAAGTTTTAAAATATTATGTTATCTTTAGCATACTTAGGATAATTTGTAACTGCGTAAATATTCAATATTTGAATACAAATACAAATTTATTTTAATTTTCAATTATTATTATAAATATAAATGTTGAGGTACCCAATACCTTATATAGTTTGAAAGAGGAAAATAACTTATAATAATTAAAAAAAAATGTTTGGCAGTTTCTATACAAATATAGTCTTATTACGTATGGAAAATATATAGTATATAATGTTAAGACTCATCTAAATAAATTTATTTATATATATATATATATATATATATATATATATATATATATATATATATCATCCAGATAATATTTGGGTATTTATTTTTTATCTTATTTAGATGAAAATATCGATAAGTATCTAAGAATTATCTAAAATAAAAAATCATTTTCTTTTTAGTAATCATCTAGATAAATTATACTAAGAAGAAATCAATAAAACTTGAAATTCTGCTTTGTTATAGGTGACTTCAACTTAACAAATAAAATTATTATAAATTATATTTTGATAAGTATATACTATGCTGTATTAGTGTTCTTACTTTAAAATTAAGAAGTGATTATATGTAAAATATAATGTACTCATAATTATTTAAATACTATTCATTTATATTGTATATGTAAAATTTTAATATAAGATTTTTTTGTAATATTTCCTGAAAATAAAAATAAAAAAAGAGCGATTTTTGTTTGCAAGAATTATGGCTTGTATTATAATGCCTAAATCTATAATTTTAATTATAGATATTATAGATTTTATTTTGTAAGGTCATTAAACAATATAAATATTTCAAAAATGGTTTATTGAAACAGTCGTTTATTAGCAATTTAAACATAAAAATTGATTTTATCTGGTACTCCAAGATGTGGTTATTAATCTTAATACAAAAAATAGACTTATGTTAATCTTTTAAATTATGTAAATGAGAACGGGTATACACTAAACATATTTCGTAAAAAAAAATGTAGAATAAAGATATTATAATTGTTATATTATTCATGTTATGCTTAAAAAATCAGTGAACTTATCTCAAGTTAATAATCATTAGTAAATTTATTAATTTCCAATTGTAAAATACAAAATTTAACATAGGTTAAATATTTAAATGTTCAACTTTTTTCTTCCTTTTGTTTTCTTTTTTTTTTATCCTGATAAATTGTGTATGATTTCATCCCAACTGAGATAACTAAAATACATGTCATCTAATCTTAATCTAGATAATGTTGGAGCAGTTATCTTTCATCTATATCTAGTTAAATAAAAATTATCTAGCTTTAATACAGATAGTATATGAATACGCGATAGTAAACGGCTAGAAATTATTCTTTTCTTACCGCGGTATTTAGGAAATAGAATATTTAAAAATAATTTAATTTAAACCAGTTGAAATTATAAATGAAAATCTACTCTGGTTTTCCACGAGATTAAATATTAAAAGAGGATCCGGCTGATAGTCCGTATCATTAAGTCCACCGAGCGCTCGTTTAGTTTTTCCTAGTTTTATTTTTCTCTTTCCTCCCGTTTCGCCTCGTGTGCTTGGGCCGTTTCCGTTGAGAGATGTTTAACTTTTTTGCTCAGCCAATTCCTTAAAAGAAAACGCACGTGCACGACGTCGGGGGCGGAAGGACGACGGGTGTCGTTTGTCACCGGGATCGTGTTTTCAAAGTGACGAATTCCTGCGCGCGTTTTATTTATTTTTTTTTTTCCCAGCTATCCGTCCGCGATATGACAGAACACAGGTGGAACACGAGAATGTATTTATACAACATATATATATTTATGTCACGGCGTTATCGTGTGAACGCGAATCATTCGGAAAAACAAGGCAAATGCATCGTTGTACGCACAAATCGCGTTTGTATATAGGTGCTACAATCAAATCGTAGCTCTTCCTTTCTTTCTTTCTTTTTATTTTTTTTTTATTTTTATTTTTCATTTTATTATTATTGTTGTTTCAAAATCAAATAACGCGTGTACAGTCGACGACCTACGACGAGTGCTACCATACGTCGCGTATACATGTGCAAAGTATTTCGGTATAATAAAGTACGAGCAGAGCCGTAGCGCGTGTGTGTGTACGAGTACATGCGTACGTTTGAATCGTAAAAATACGACTGTAAAATATCGCGTAACATTTTACACGGACGACTTTTATCGGTCGTTACTGTTCCGCGTGGACGAGTTACCATTCAAACGCTTGTACGTATACACACACGATGTGATCGCGTACAACACGGCAATAGGTCATACGTGCGTGTACGAAAGACGTTCAACGTTTACGTTTTAAGCTATTCATTTGTTTTTAAATTTTTCTTCATATCAACGAACACGTTTTAACGAATATATATATATATATATATATGCACGTGTTTTCGGTATAACGAACAATTAGTTCATTTCCTTTTTTCGTGCAAACAATGAAACCGTTAAAATTTGTACAAGACTTATGTGTATATATGTATATCGTATATCCGAATGGACATTTGTGTACTTTTATGTAAATATTTTGTTTTTTTTTTTTTTTTTCGAAACGTAAGTACCTGCGCGTACACTGTGCTCAACCGTTGTAATTATTATGTACGCCGTGCAACATCCATAACTGCAACCGTCACGGTATACATGATGTACATTATTGTTCCATATTGTCACGTAAATGTTTATGTCCGATATGCGTATAATAATTATAATAGTCGTGCGATCAGCGACGTCCACTGACGAGTGTGTACGACAAGTAAATAATTATTATAAAAGCGAAGCGGGTACGCGTCTGAAGTGGCAGCATTTAAGTTCCAACAAAATGTCCGATTAATATTTAGTATTATCATTATTATTTTTTATTACGATGCGCGTATGAAATCGTTTAAAAATGAAATAAAAAATAAATAGTAAAGGGTGACTGCGCGAACACCGACATCAATATGAAAGAAAATTAATGTCACACCAATAGAACGCAATCTGAGACGAACGAATAATATATACGTTCGTTTATATCATCGATAAGTATAGATGAGTACCAGGGCGAGTATGTTTATTATTTCAAAAGACGGAACATCCCCTGATGTACCCGAAAAACGAGGGGTGAAAATACGCGTTCCTGCTCCGTGTTATTGACTGAAGTCCATCACGGAAATCCAATTGCCGAACAGCACTTTTAGGCTTACCGTGCATCATTAACAAAGGCGAACGGGAGAAACGAAAAAAAAATGTACACCGTATAATAAAACCAGTCCATATATTTACGCCCGGTGTTCTAGTCAAATCATACCCCCGGAAAATATTACCGGAGGGGTGGGGTAAGATTTTCCTAGGTATATTTTACACCCGGTACAATAATCCTAGGTTATCTTTACCCCCGGTAAGATTATACTAGGTTAATTATACCCACTCCAGGGGGTAAGATTATCCTAGGAATATTGTACCGGGGGGGGGGGGGGGGGGGGGAAATATCCTAGGAAAATCATACACCCTTGGAAGTACAATATTCCTAGTAAATTCTTACCGGGAGGTAAGATTAACCTAGGATAATTTTACCGGGGGTAAAATATGCCTAGGAAAATCTTAGCCCCCCCCCCCCCGTAATATTTTCCGGTGGTATGATTTGCCTGTTACACCGGGCTAAACGTAAACCGAGGCATAACGCAATCGTCATTTCGCGATTCGTTTCCCGATGTAATTTATTGGACGTAAACATTCTGCAAAATGACCAAGTTCCTTCGCTTTTCCCCTCCCCCAGTAAAATGTTATTCGCGTGTCGATCCGACGATTAACGGATTTCCGACCACGGTGATTTAACAAAACGACGTCGCCGTGGGATCGGATCGATACAAATAATCGCCAAGAGCGGTGGACCTACTAACGTATGTAAACCACGAACGTCTGTAACGCTGCAACAACAGCGTGTAGTCCGCTGGTGTGGTTTCGTTTACAGAATGAATCAATTCATGGTTCGACGGGACAAAGGAGACCGCAGTAGTAACAGCGGCAGTGGGACAATGCATCTGAATCCTGTTATGTGCAATGCGTTCGACGAATGTACGGTAGACTTGTGGGTTTTGTACGCTGCAGGCGCATTATATAACAAATATTCCAAATTCGACTCTGGATTCGATACATTATTAACTCCAGCATCGACCTTGATGACGTGTAATACTATAATTATGATAATGATGATTATAATTATTCGAAATCTCATTTACAACTTTGATAATAACCATAGTTTCGTGTAACGACGGTATCATATTATTTATTGTACCCATGTAATGTGTAATGCACGCCGGTACAGGTTTCGATAGGTCACGCTGCATCGTAACATCGTAATGTAAATCACCTAACAGCCGAAACATTTAATAATCGGAAAATGCACTCAACTAATTTAATAAGTAATTTGTGGTGTATGTTATGAACGTTTGTCGATATTTTATTGTAGTTATTGTATTTTTTGTTATTTTTATTTATTGTATAACATACAGTTGATTCAAGGATATGCCATCGTACTTTTAAAATCGGTAGCGCCTACGTGAAAACAGTCGCAATACGTCACTGCAATAGTTCTCGTTCAACTTAATAAAACAATTCTTCGATCATTCAAAAACTATTATTGTGCACATTATACACGTGTGTTGCATTAAATGCGTTACGAATTCCTCCCACCATGGACTATGTTTCCAGGCTACCGGTAACACGTAGAATGTTATGTTGTATGCAGCAGCGTCATTTGGGGGAGGGGACAAGGTGGGCATTTGCCCCTGTCTAATTTTAAAAGCAGTTCGATAAGCCGGTTTCAGGTGTAACTGATATTTTATAAGCTTCAACCTGCCATTATTAATGCTCTAGATGAAATATATAAATGGAGAAATATAGATTCTTCTACAACAGCAAACCAGTTAAATACCTCAATACATCAATTCAAATTTCAAATTTCTCTAAGTATTTAAGTAAAAATATTTTCATTGAATGCACCATTGAGCAAATTCCTCCAGTCTGAAAACTTGGACCTAGAAACAGCTTTAAATTTTGCTTGTCAAACACAGTCTGTAGTTCAAAATATTAGAGAACATTTTAATAACGTATTTCATTCCATATTTCAGGAAACTAAAGATACTTGTAATGAATTAAATATTAATATATGTGTTCCGAGAATTACAGGAAAGCAGTCAATGCATTTCAATGTAGCCACTGGCTGTTCAGAACATTATTATTGTGTTTCCGTTTTCATTCCATTCATTGACAATTTTTTAGACCTAATTATAAATCGATTTTGGAACATCAAACAACCTTAGAGAGTTTCATTTGTTTACTACCAAAACCAGGAGTAAAAGTTCTTAGTAAAGAAGTTCAAATTGAATTTAAAAAATTTTTAAATTTGTATGCGGACATAATAAATGACTGTTCTGATTCTGTTTTAAGTGACCAAATGAGTTTTGAAGAGTTATATTTGTGGTACCAAAGTTGTAATTACCAGGAATCAGTCAAACATAATAAAAGATCGTTAATAGATAAATATTTTCAATGTGATTTTCAAATATATCCGGTAATTTAAAAATTATTACAAATTTTAATCACATTGCCAGTGACAACTGCTACAGGAGAAAGGTCATTTTTTTACACTTAACTTACACTAACTTACTAAAAAACGTACTTGCGTAACACAACAGGACAGCAGAGACTTAATGGAATGGCTTCATTAAATATACATACTGATATTGAAGTTAAGCCAGATTTGGTGCTTGATGAAATGGCAAAGCACTCTACAAGACGAATTAATCTTAAACTGTAAACTATTATAATATATTATTAGACTTTGATTTATGAATAAAGGATATTTCAATATTTATTATAAGCTTAAATTATTGTCCAACAAGTCAAACGTGCATTATATATAGATAGAAGTTAAAAATTTGTTTTGTTATTTAAATATTAAACTAATAAGCTTAACTTAATCTTACCCACTCCACCCAACCAAACACTTGCCGAAAATGATTTTTTTTTTTAAATTCTTACCCCCCCCCCCCCCCCCGAAAATGAATCCTGGTTGCGCCACTGATTGTCATAACAGTTTACAGAGTATTAATTGGTATAGGTATACAATTGTTTTTATAAAATATCTACTTCCTCATATTTGAAAATAATGTTATTACCTAATAAAAAAAAGTTATAAGAGGATTGGAATCGGCGATTTTCTGTCTTTGTCTAACACACGTGTAACAGGATTATAGACGTTTTTTACTTCCAACGTAATGATTGGTATGATGAAGCAATAAATTTATGAAAACAGATACGACTTTGTCGTCATGTCTACTTTAGATCGACTTCCTAACATTTTTATATTATCCCTTCAAAATCCTAAAATCTATATATTAAAAAAGAGTAAATTATAAAATGACATATTTCAATTTTTGGAAAAGTTCAAATCAAAAAATCAAAAATGTGGAAAGTTGATTTCAAGACGACTTGACGATAAATTTATATCTGTTTTCATAATTCTTATCGCTTCACTAGATTTATCGGTACGTTGGAAATAAAATACGTCTATAACCCCATGTTACGCATGTGTAAGACAAATACAGAAAATCGTCACTTCCAATCCCCTTAACAATATAAAAAAAAAATAAAATATTTGAATAAGACAAGTGAAATAGGTATGGAAATTTGATGAAGTATAAGTAAATATTTTCTTACGAGTGAAGCGATGGGTTTTTTTTTTTTATTCATTTGGGCCGGTCATAACCTTTGCCCCCCTCTATTGAAAACTGAAATGATGCCACTGGTTGTATGACGTTTGTACCGCAGAAAGATAATACTATAATAATACAATATTCGAGCGGAGAAGGTGTAACGAATCCCTTACCAATTTGTAATGAAACGCAGTACAGCCAAAGCCGATGTTCAATGGGTAATAATGATATGGAAACTATGAGCTTTTGAAACAGTACGACTGCCGATAGATATATGCGTAACGATGCGAACACTGTAGTACCGAAACGCGTCATCGATGGGTTCATTGTGTTAAAACTCAAAGTGCGATCCATGCGATGTTGAACTTATTGTTTTTTGAAACGTTAAAATAATATTCCGACTGCCGTTATTTATGCGCATTCACTTGAAAACCAATAACGTTGTTACGCATACAATTAATTCCAGGCGGAGGCAAGTCGCCTGTCGAAATCCGCATGCAGAAACGAAATGCATTCCCATAACAATGCGCATACGCTTTTTAATAATATAATGCGGACGACTTATGAGCGTTTCCTTTTACCCTGCCTGGGCACGCGTCGACGACTTCCTTTAACGTTTTCGCCATATGTCGCCCGTTGCATTATCACCTCGTCGAGTAGTATAATAATACAACGATAACTCTCGCAGGACTACGAGATCCGTCGCACCTTTCGGTGGCAGGACTAAACCTAATAATACGCGTACACGTACACAGCGTCTCGGTATTCATAATAATATATGTGTTCCTTTTTGTATCATTCATGCTCCGTTATTAAATTCAGGCGGAAAATAAGCGTTTCGACATTATTATTCAAAATATACATGTTCGTTTTGCGACTAAAACTGTTCATCGCACGTCAAAGTAAGACATCATACTCCTACCAGTATTTTTACGAGTAGACAACGAAGAAGTGAATATTTCACGGCATTCTAAAATGTGTTTATCAAATCGTTAACTTCTTGGATAATACCCGAAATCAACCTTCTCACCATATCCCTCGTAGAAACAACTGCATGGTAATTAGGTCAAATATGATGATTGTATGTTCTCAAACCATAATATCGATGCGTATGACAGGAATTGTGACAACATTATTAAATATACTTCAATTAACTTATTAAAAATATTCCATAATTGGAAAATGCAATAACTTAGACGCGTCTGTATACAAACATATAGATCTATATAGATCTATCTATCTATATATATATATATATATATATATATATATATATTCAAATATGAAACAAACATATACGAAACGAAATGGAATTATAGTTATCAGAAAAATTAATTATGAAAGTTAATAAATTGTTATTACGAATAAACGAGTAGAATTGGTTATAACAATCGATAAAATTTTAAAAATATAATACGTTCAATATATAAAATAAATAATTTCTCATATACTAGAATAACCACGTATTTACATCGTCGAATTCTACTCGACTTCATCTGTTGCACGTGTTACACTATGAGCCGGAATACCAGACCTTTATAATAATTCATTGGATTTTCAAGGTGGTGCTTCTTAATACCGTTTAAATGTTTATGAAACTCTCGACTTTTGACTCCTATATAATAAATGAACACTATACTGTACACATCCATATCACGTGCATTGATTAGATGATATTTTATTAACCGACTCCCAAAAATATTATATTATGCTATCTAAATCGAAATCTGTACGATAATAACAAAAAATAAAAAATCTCTATTCAATGGATGGATATTATAAAGTTTGCAATTAAGTATATATATTTATATATTTAATTATAATTTTAAATTAGTCAAATACGTTTTATGAATATTTATACCACGGTGGTTTAAGCCTTTTTTTTTTAAGTACTCTACTAAGTTCATATATAATTTAACAAGTCGATTGATTTCGTTCACGTATTTTTTTTTTTGGATCATCGGAAAACCGTTCTATGTGAATATTGCATTGAAAAAACTACATTAAAATCTTATAAAATAATAGTCATAATAATATGTCACACGTGTCAAGCGCATAACCAGACAAAACACGATTCGACAATAGTTAATGAGATTTTGCAATATTTGTAATGAAATTCCATTTTATAAAGCAAACAATTCTATATGAACCTTCGAAACTTCGTTCCGTTTTCACGTTAGACAGTTTAATTGGATACAAATCTGGATCCTAACACGTAATCTTGTACCTGTTTTAATGACGTCGAATAAAGAGTATGTTTTTCGCCTAATCTGTACAATTGAAATTTCGCTGTAATAAGAAATACGTTCCGTAGTTTGGTGTATAACATATAATACTTAAGGGTTTCAAAAGTAAATTATCCTTAACTCCTTCCATCTATTCCTCTACTTATTAAAAATACGTGAGCATACGATTAATTATTGTATCCATACGAAAGATAATGAATGATTCGATAAGAAATTTAAAATAAAATTAAAATAGGAAACATGTAATAAAAATTAATTTTTCATCAAATAAAAGACAACAAGAGGGAAAAAAAATGTTAACAATAAGAGATGGCCGGACAAAAGTTGTCTGAATAGGAAAAACTTTAGCTTTAAACTCTTATAATAATAGAGAACAATTATGAAATGCGTGGTAAAATGTTATATTCGTAGTTGGACTACACCGTCCAACTATAACGTTTTAGTAACAAAAAAAAAAAAAAAAAAAACAAAAATTGTTCATAATTTAAATACGAACTTTTCTTCCGTCCAATACTAAATAGCCACACAGCATATTTTCATGTGTGTGTAAGTATGACCTCATAAAAGTTTGTTTTCACCGTTTTCCGTTATGGTTATAGTCGCGAGATCTTCAGGCGCATTAAAATAAATCGCTTCATTGCACGTTACCATTTGGATGACGCATTTAAATCCGTATTATTAATTAGATTTACGTACCTGAATGATTTAAAAAAAAAATTTAAAAAAAAATAAAAAATAAAATAATAATAATAAAGATATGTTTTAAGTCCATTTTTCATTATCAATTCTATATTGCTTAATATTTAATACATATTCCGTACAGTACACTAGATGATACTGAAAAGTAATTGGTTTTTACTGAAGACTTAAAAAAAACAACAATAGTGCGGCGAAACAGGACATTAAAATAATATATGTTCACGAAATAATATATGGTAAACATTGCGTTTTTCGACTGAAATGTATTTTCTCATAACGCGCAGCCGACAGACGTTCATACATTGCAAGGTTTATAAATGGAATAAAAACGCAACAAACATTATATATTGTATATTATTAAATATAGTATTGCGTAGGTCATAAATATTTTGAGCACGATGAATAAATACATCAAAAATGATGACGAATCGGTTCGCACGACCTGTTCAAACATTATACGTAGGTAGTCGTGTAGAATCGAAACGGTGAAATAGTTTATTACGTATATATTTAATAATAGTATTAGATCAGTCGCATCGTTTAAAACGAAACTAAGTAACACATGCGGAGTCGGTCCTCGGGGAACTTAAAAAAATGTAAGTGTTCATATAATAGCGATAGAGCATTGGGTTTGTGTTGAAAGTTTATGTATTTTTACACCGTGAACTACAAGTAAAGCAACGAAAAGTATTCGTTATAGTTCAAATTTTAACTAGGTATTCATTAAAATTATGATGTTGTTAATAACATTTTGAAAATTAATAAGTGAATTTTTACAAACAAATGTTAATCAAACCGCCATGATAATAATTTTACTTTAAAATTAAGTACTTATACAAAAAAAAGTATAGCAGACTATAATTTATCTAGAAGGTATTTTATCAATAATACCTATGTTTGAGCAAATATCTTATAATTACAAATTTCAAATAGTTGAAACTTGATTTAAATTCTCTCATAGAAAAAAAGAAAAAACATCGGTACATGTAATTTGTATATTCCAATAGTATAAGTATTACTAAAATAAATAATACCTTTTTTTTATTTATGTATTGATAATAAACGATCTTAAAACGGGCTTTGTACAGAAAATAATAATGCTTGATAACTAGGATTAAATATTTATCAATTGCATATTAAAGCTAATTATTTTTAATAATACTATAAATTTTAATCGGATAGTACTATCATTGAAAAACTCAAAATATTTTAATGAATTGCTTGTAGCATTTTATTAACGAAACAAAAACAACTATTACAAATAAAACTATTTGTTGTAGATTTATGATTTACGATTGTAATAAAGATTTTACTGATAAAACAGGAAAATATTACTTAAATTGATTTCGTTAGAAACATTATGACTGTGTCAAAAATTTGATCGATTTTTTGTAATTTTTCGAAAGAATTTTTATTGGGTCAACTTTATCAAAAATAACTTCCCTAAAATACAAAACGGATGGAATTTCTATTCTATAAGATGACTTGAATCTTTTGGATTACTTATGTACTTACTTGATAAGATAATGATATATAGTTATTTTTTTTTATTTACTCGTGTGGCGGGTGTGTGTCCAAGATTATGACTAACAATCTCAGACCGCCTGGTTGACAGAATTTTTATTGGGACACCCGTAGGTTTCTGCCATGTCCCGGGGAGGGGGGATGGCAGTCTCTCTCCAAAGGCAGTTGTTTCCTGTCCAAGTAGAGAGACTGCCCGTGGCCGGGTTCGAACCAGCGACGGTACGTATCGTAGCCGACGCCTTAGTCCACTCGGCCACTCCACAATTTGTATACGTACCGGGCTCAACATAAAAAAATATGCATCTGGATCATGCATTTGGACTACATTCAAATCAAAATATGATCCTAAACCACGAATGTGATTTCAAAATAAACCATGTAAATCCATCCACGTGATGAGCAATAATATTGCAGTTTTGCATTTGTTAATTTTAAATATTATTTTATTTCAACGATAAAAACGTTTCATCATTTCAATATTTGTGCAAATAATTTTATTACTAACGCACCTGTAATGTTATTTGAATGGTGTATTTAGAACTGACTTTTTGTTGGGATCTACTTCGACACTAGAAAGTGATCTAAATCTACTTTTAAACTCAAACAGTACTCAAACATGTATAAATTATAATTATATACACCGTTGTTTATTCTGTTCACCCTACATACGTTTTTATCACGCCAATAGTTTCAGAAGAAAACGAAATAAACTTATCGCCGTTGTGCTTCAATACGAGACAAAGGATTTTGTTTTAAACAAACATACTCACATATGATATCAATGCGTGCATAAATTCGAATATATTATCACTGTTCTATGTTATATATTAATGTATATATACAATTTCGAAAATCTTTTTGAAAACGACACTATACGACAGGTATAATGTATATTTAGAGACTATTTATAAATAATAAATATAGATGTTAGCGTTTGTGATGTCGGGTAATAACCGTATAAGTAACCAAACCAAACCCAACCAATAACATTAACTACAAAATATCATCAATATCTAAACGTAAACGTGCCCAATATGAACAACGTTATATACATATTAAATATAAATATATATATATATATATATATAAAAAAAATCGCAAATTTATACGTTTACTGATTTTTCGAAAACAGGTTATTTCTAGTTTTATCGTATAAATGAAGATAGATCAAAAACGCTTTTATATTAACATAAATACTATAGTAAATAATAATTATTATCCTTTTTAGTTATTGATAGATAGAAAATCAATCATATTGACCTAACGATATTTCTTTTTTCAGATAAATTTATTTTTTTCAGAAGTGTACTGCTGTTTTGGACCCCCCATACCGCTGCAGGTTATATTTGTAAGTGGATGTTCATGTTATCAGAATATATAACTGACTACTGATTACTATTTACTTGTTCCTAACTATTTTTCATGTTATTGTCTCCGTCCTTTGTACATTTTTGATAGTTACGTGCAACGACCACTTTTAATTTTGCTCACTTGTGATTCCTGGATTTTATTCTTTATTCCACGAAACTTGTTCTCCTTTTTCTACATTTACATTTTGGAATCGTTTTTTTTGTTAGGGTATCTATATGATAAATATTGTCACTAAACATTTCAATTGGGATGTATTTTCGTATTTTTTTAATTTTATTTATTTAGTGGATTATAACATGTTCAAGCTTAAATTATTTTCGAACCAACTTCTAAAAACTTCTAAAAGTTTTTTGGTTTCTATTGTTTATTTTATTATATCTTTTCCACAGATAACTTCTCTGTTTAAATTTAGATTTTGTTAAAATGCATGTTGTTGTTGTCTTTAATTGTTTGATATATAAATATAAATAAATAGCTTGTTTATAGATATAAATAAATAAATAAATGCTTAGCTTCGGAGTATTATTTTATTTATACAAAATATTATAATATTCAATCATACTCTAGGTTAATAAGAGTTGTAAGGAACCAAGAGAAGTTTTAAAGTGAGTTTTAATGAGAAAAAGAGATTCTAAAAATATATATAAATTTGATTCAGGATTTATATATGTATGAAGGCTTGAGGAATAATGTCAAGAGTTTATGTGGAGTAAAAGAAAATCTAAACGTAAGAGTTGTTGTGCAACGAGAGTCTGCTATAAGCATGGGTTAGATGAAAAGAGGATGGCCCTTAAAATAAAGAAATTGAGAATTAGTTTCGGTTGAATGATATAAGGGCTGTTGATGTATACGTAAGGAATGTAAAAATTCGAGACCAGTTGAGGTTTAGGACAATAGTAGCCGACCACAAACAGTTGGGAGAAAAGCAAAGAAGAATAAGTAGAAACTATAAGGTTTATTACGGTTATTAACCATTTACTAATTTTTATTTGAAAATTTAATTTATTATTTTATAAAAAATATCTTAATAGTTCGAGATTAAGTAAATATGATAAAAAGAAAAATACTGGAATGAGCAAGTCACGTATGGATTTATCTAAAGCCATGATGAAGATGGTTCTACAAAAATAAAAATATCTTTAAGAAGACTCCGGATCCAATGGAAGGATTGTGTCAAAAGGGATGTAACAAACATTTATTTGAATGAAAATTGACATGTTTTGACACAAAATCGAGATTTTTAGAGATAGCTATGTTAGGATGGGTGGTCTAAAAGGTCGTTAAGTCCGTGAGCAAAAAAAAAAAAAACTTTTATTACCTAGAATTTTCTGATTGTTCTGACACAGCTTGTTTTTCTATTCGTTTATGATCTAAATATTTTTCGTGGTATTTTTATTCGTTTTTCAAAAGCATTTCTTGTAGATCAAATACCTACGATTCACCACATAATCATACGATTTCAAAACAACCCACTTTGAGTATATTATCTTAAGACCTCAAAATAAAATTTGTAATTTTGTACAACTAAAAAAAGTTTTTATGCCTTCCAATATAAAAGAAAATTTTTTTGAGATTGTATGGTATATTATTACGATTTAAAGCTTAAATCATGTCTTATTACGAATTTATAATGTACCATTAATGTATGTGGTAGTTCCCAGTACTACGAACTACTTGTATGACCATCAATAAACTAGCCGGTGATATTCAGGCGCGGACAACATAGAAATATTCCCAAACTTCTGGAAAAGCAAAAATACTTAGAACAATACTATGTGACAGTGAATTTATTGTTGCTATTTTTAGTCTTGCGCATTTGCTTAATTTCACTTATTGTCTAAGCAAATTCTTTCAAAAAAAAAATTTAGATTTGAATACAACAGCAAATACTATTAAAGACACATTACAAGCTCTTTCGAAATGTCGTGAATATGTTGATTATATTATCTAAAGACTTAGCAAACATTATCGATGTATAATTACGAATGCCCAGTATATGTAAGCAACAAAAAAATCGTTCAAACTATTCTAATAATAATGCAGAAGACTACTACAGAATCACAATATTTATTCTTTTATTGGATAATGTTATAGATGACTTAAAAACACGTTTTTCGAAAAATACATTGGAATTATTTCAGTTATTTATTTTTCTTTCGTCTAATTTTTTAAAATTAGCAAATGACAATCAAGAAGAAAATGACAAAATAAAATCAGTTGCCAAAGATTTTCAAATATTACTTCATAAAAATGATAATTAATCTCGCAATTAGTTGGTGAATACTATATTTGGAAACTAAAGTGGATACGTGAATATCAAAAGGATTCATCAATAATTTCTTAACATGTCATTGATGTATTAAAGAATTGTGATGAAGACGTTTTTCCTTTAATAAATAAAATATTAAAATTATTAATTACTTTGCCTATTAGCAATTATAGCTCTGAAAGAACCATATCTTCGTTACGACGCCTCAAAACATGGTTAAGATCAACAATGTGTGAAACACGTTTAACTGGACTGTCATTATTGAACATTCACAGAGACATAGTCAAAGATGTTAAAAAAATGAAACGTTTCACCAAAAGCAAAAGGAAATTCCATTTTCAATTTGAAAACCATTAGTAATAAAAAATTAACCTAATTTTAAGTTGCACATTTGATTAGAATTTATCTTAAATTATTTACTATAATACAATTTAACTAAAAAAGAAAAAGTAATGTAATTAAATATTTTATAAGCAACAAAATATAATATTGAAAAAACTTAAATGTTTTTTTTTTTTGTTTATTTATTTTTTGGTCTACTTAAAGGTAAACTAATCATCGTTATCCTAATGTCAAAAACTATTAACATAATAAACCCTGATATTCTTTATTAATAATATTTGATAACCCCCCCCCCCTGGCGTAAATTTATTCTGGATCCGCGCCTGGTGATATTACGAATGGATAACAATAAAAATATTATATTTTTAAGTATGATGGAAAACTCGATTAAAACATGCTTCGAAAGTAAAAAAATATTTAGTTTAAAAAAACGAACTTTAAAATAGTTTAATAGTTATTTTGTATATAAAAATTTCATAATTGTCACGTAGATGGGCTTTATATTGTTTATTAATTTCAGATTTTATAATCTAATAATAATTTTCGGATGTGCATTTAAGTTGATTCGTTTTCTATCCTCTTTTGATTACACAGAGCTTATACTAAACCAGAAAAATATTCTGAACATTCTCTCAGTGCCGAACATGACACAAGTAAAAAAAATCCATATTTTATAATGAAAATGCTATAATAAGTTTAATCTTAGTAATTTTAAATGTTGTTTAATAACTAGGTATTTATTTTTATGACGTAAGTACGTATATGTAAGTAAAAACATTTTTTGGCAATTTTTCAGATTTATTTCCTACTTATAATTGATACATTATCAAACATTACGGTATTTTTTTTTTTTTCTGTCGAGTTACACAAAAAAAATACTGGTGTTCAAATTCAAGGTGAAGAGGGACAGCACAAGTTTATACAGTCTCCAATAATTATGTAAAATTATTTAGCGCACCTCTGTTAATGGGTAGTGGACTCAAGTTACTTTTTGTGTTTCTGTGTGGTGAAGTCGAGGAGTAATGACGTCCCTTGATTTTTTTTTTTTTTTTTTACAATTCAAACTCTGTGTACACTCGACATCCGACTCGACTTATAGGTACGCGCAATCACCAAAAATAATATTCTTAATTGTACTTGTGCTCGAATAGAAATAATACACTTGCAGAGAATCACGTATTCGTACATAGTACACTTGATGTAACATAATACATAGTAGGGTACAGTTACGCCTTGACCATTATATTTCATAAGCAAAACATCAGATGTAATTTACAATGCAAGCACGTATATGCGTCATACGTTGGATTTCGGTTCGGGTGAGTGTATCTGTTACTCACTCTCTGCTCCCGCTGCCCTCTCGCTTTAGCACGGAAATAAACTTAGATTTGTGCATTACACATAAAGGACACTTATTCATACACGTTCTGGTTACTAACAGCGAATTACTAAATGAAAAATGCACGTGTTTTAGTGAAATTGAAGCTGAAGAAGTGCGTTGTTTTATTATTATTGTTTCAGCTCGAAATAAAAAAAAAAAACAAAAACAAAGGAGGAAAAGAGTAGCACTGTGCTTTCATATAGTATACCGTATAATGTAGACAGTTATGTTTAGGTACAGGCTTAGAATAATTCTTTTATTGAAAAAACTTTACTATATATATATATATACTCTTTTTTTATCCTCCATTTTCTATACTCTTGACAACTCTGCGAAAATAGCTTTTAGAACATGTCATTAGAAATCGAACGAGACTCTATCGATTTGTGAAACGTGAACATATCATTCCTCATTAAACATTTACACAATGCATTACATATATATCAGGTCTTTGGATACTTACGTCTAGTCATGTTTCGGTATTTAATTTATTTTCATTTTTATTTTTTAGCCGGTTTCAAAGAAATGTGAGTTTTTTTACTTTGAATCTCATTTTAGCCACACAGCCACCGCTTGATCCGAGAATACGGTTAACTGTTTAACCGTACGTAAAACGAATCTAATAGTTAAACTGTTCACGAAAATAATGACAATAAAAATTTTTTTATAGAAATAATTTCGCTACGCAGTCATTTTCGACAAAGAGTACTAGACGAGACGAAAGCAAAGTCTTCGCACTAAATACGTAAATAAATACGGGTGTAGTCACAAAATCCAATACGATGATATTGAACCATCGTTTGCCATAGAAATATTAAAGTCGCGTTGCAGTTTATGTAACTATAAACACTATGAATATAAAACACTTAAAGTTTGTATTGTTAAACATTTACCCGTATCTTTTACGAGTACTAAACGGTGAGTGTATCGATCAAAGTATGATTAAATTTTGATTTTTTTTTCTAGCAAAAAAAAAAAAAAAACCGTAAGAAAGTTAGTCATTTTATACCATTAATTTTTATATTTGGATCGACCGTTGAAGCTATTGCACACATTTATCGAAAAGTGCAAGTATGAAAAATGAAAAATTTTATTTTTTCCATTTAATCTTTTAGTTTAAGCGATTATTTCCGATTTTTTGCAGAATATACTGGCAATGTAATTTTATGTCTAATATCAAATTTAATCAAGTAATAATAATCACAATAATAAGAATGAAAATTCGAAAATGATGATTTTTATTTAACGTCCGAGTAGGATTATTGAGATATTAAATCACTTTCAAATATCTATAAAACGCATTGTATGGAATAGTGTGTGTCGTTCTAAATTTGTAGTTTTGTCCGAAATAGCATGATATCTATAGGCCAATGGGATAGACTTTAATATAAATTTTTCCAAATATTTTTCACAAAAATGATTTTACGGTTTTCCAAAAACAACGATTTATGAAAATATATATTTGATAAGTAAATAAAAGAAAAATCACAAGATTTTCATCATAGAACGGAAACGTTTATGAATCGTGTTTAAACGTAATGAGAAAAGACGTTGAGAAAAATATCATCTAATTGAATATCTGTTTAGCTTTTTTATCTATTTTATCTTTTTTTTTTAATTTTTAATTATTCCCTTTCATATTCGAACAATAAAATGAATCGTACAGAGGAAAAAAACATTCCGTACCGTTAGTAGTTTTAAATTCGAGCTTTTGATCATATACTGCAGATGCGGTACGTACGTAGCGCAGTATTGAGGTTGACAACAAAGTTTCAACACAAGTAAAAACTTTCGGAGACTTACCGCGGTAATCCTGTGATTTTTAAGGTGACCTATTTTTATTATTTTCAACGCCACTACTGCTTCTCTAAAGGTATATACATGACGAGCAGCAAGCGTGCATTTGAGTGTGTATATGTATGTATGTGTGTATCTTTTGATTAATATTCGAACGAGTGTGTGCGTGAACATGGTTTTATATGTATTTTTCATTCATTCGTTACCCCTCCAATTCCATTCACTCTATCCGCTAGGAATCTTTCTTTCCTTTAATGGACCGTTTAATGAGCTACGAACTTAAAGTTTAGAGTAAGTTTTATGAAATATTTACCGTACAATAAATCAATTCGGGCTAATATACCCATTCAACTAACGCGTACACAAATAAATAAGTAAATAAATAAATAACGGCCCGCTTACGATACGATGGATGTTAGAAAAGAATTGTTACCAAGTAAGTTTTTTCTCTCAGAAACAAAAAGTCGCTTTTTTATTTTCATTCGGTTTAACCACAACTTTTATTTATTTTATTTTGATTTCGTTTGAGGTATGAGACATTGAATTGAGTACGTATGCGTATGTGAAGAAAAACATAAAAAATATTTATAAATATAAAAAGATTACGGAACTCATGAACAATTCTGGAAATGTATCAATTAAAAATGCATTTTCTCCGTAGACGTTAAAGACAATAAGAATTTTTTAATAACCAAGTAAAAATATTAGGTACCATTGTAGATTAGCAGAAAGTTAAATAAACTATATAGATACAAACTAGTAACGTTAGGCAACGAAAAGTTCTAAGCCATATAGTCGACTAAAACTATAGGTCGATGTAATATTACTAACTGTAAACCTTTAAGAAATTATGCGTCTAAACGAGATAAAAAACTGTATGACGGGGATAAATAATAATAAAACTAATCACTCAATTACCTGGTTACAAACAGTGTTGTGTAATTGCTGGCGGATGGCTATGTATACAAAATCAATATAACATAATCCGTAATACGATTTTTCAACGAGCGTAAATCAAGTACGTATTTATTTCATTAGTCGAACCGTTTTACACGACATCGAAGCACTGTGGACGGGAAGATATTGAAGAACAAGAACCAAACGACCGAGAACACAGAGCACGCGTTGAATCTCGCCGTCAACGGAAGAAAAGTACAGGTCGCGCCCGCGACGACGAGGACGGTACCAAACAATTCGGTCAAGATGACGGATAGTTCAGTATAGTTCAGTTTGGCCACAGACTCAGGCTGTTCGTGGGCAATCTGCCGAAGGTGAAGACGAAACAAGAGATTTGTGACGAGGCGAGCTCTATATTTTCACTCTATGGGCGATCCGCACAACGCGCAGCCATCCGACGCGAGTGATCTCGTTCAAGAACTTCAACAACCCGTCGATTCACCGGGGCTTCTGCTTTCTGGACTACGGATCGGCGGACGTTAATCGGGTGCAAGACGGAAACCGTCTGGGTGGATCCAAAATCGCAGCCGGACGCGGACACGATGCCAAAGGTGCGCGTACTGTTTGTCAAGCATTACGGTGGCGTGCTGGCCCGGAAGTTCGGTCGGTACGGGGCCGTAGAGCGCGTGAAGATCCTGAAGAACCACGCGTTCGTGCACTTCGAGCGGCGCGAGGACACGCAATCGGCCATGTACGCGCTGAACGGTTTCCAGGACGTAGCCGTGGGCGTGCGCATCGACGTCGTGTGGACCAAGTCGCCAAGCTGACGCGGCAGCGAATGTTGCGCAACCGGGAACGCCTGGTGCAGAAGTCCGTGCCTCGGCCACCAGCACACGTTGTCTCCGGGGCCATCACCGCTGACGCCGCTCTCGCCCCGCCACCACGATTGCACCAAGCACGACCATCGTGGTTATGACTTCGGACCGCGGTAATCGTTCGACCGGTGTAACCCGGTGTAACCCTCATGCCGCCGTATGACGGCCACTGTCGAGCCCGAAGCCATGTCCGCAACAGGGACAGTACACGCCGGTGGGGCGGCGACGCCGTCGAGTGCAAAGAGATCCGTTACCACGACGACGATTGGATAAAAAGCCGTTTACGTTTAACGATGTTACAGTTCTAACTTTTGTTTATCGTTGAAATAAAAACAACGTATTTTATGTAAAGAGAAAAATATTGTTTCAAATTCAACTTTGGTTTTCTATGATTTCGTAAAATCGACGATCATACAATCGAAACGCGAATTATTGCGTTTTCGTACGTATTTTGAAGTGACCACTGATCAAATATCATGGCACACGGGCAGAGTCACGTTTAACGGGGACCAAGGAGACGATTGTCCCGGGGCGAAAAATCTATTAAGAGGAGCGGCCGGGCACCGCTGTTGCCTATTGTATTCATGTTAGATATATTTTTTTTTTTTAAAATTTTAAATTTTTTTAAAATTTTCACAATTTTAAGTGAATAAAGAATCATAACTAAAAGAGATTAAGAGAAATCAAAAAGGTAAACCTATTTTTTAGTCGGGTGGCGGGAGAGGGCATAAAAATAAGGTTGACCCAGGACGTAAAAATTGTAAATACGGCCCTGTGTATGGCGCAACAATAAACAACTAATATAATTATAACAGATAATTAGAATGCTATACGCACAACAATAGTAAAGAAATAAAACGGCTTATGGCGGACAGACTCGTCAGGCCATCAACGTATTAATAATACATTACACAAATAAATAATCGACCTATAATCATAATCTGTGACCGTGGCGGATTTAATCTCACGCGACCGCACGCCGCTGTAAAATAAAAATAAAAGTCACCGACCTGCTGTGTACGCGCGACCACCAAAACGTAGTCATCGACGGAGTTGAAAGTTCTACAGCACCCGACGAGGACGATACGAACGAAAACGTCGTCGATCGCAATGGCCGTTGGTAAGTGACCGTCCAAAAACAGCCGACACGAAAGACGCGAACACAAAAATCGTGGTTTGTACAAGACAGGGCGACGGACGAACGACGAATATTGATGTGCACACCACGAAGGCGCGATAAAGACGGCAGAGTGAGAGTGACGGCGCCGGCGACATTTACCACGGAAGCTATGGTCGCCGGACAACACTAAAATGAAGATAAAACGACTCAGTGTCACCACAATAAAATTAAAACAACCGAATTTATGAAACTTTTGTGACACTGAGAGCACGACTTGAAACCATACGCAAAACGTAACCGAGTTAACCTGGGAACGTGTACAACGAACGTTTTCGTTAGACGATAACGATGCAATCACGCTGTTGGACAGTCGCACACGGAGACTTACCGTCCCCCGCCGACTGATGCCGCAACGGCGCAACGCATCGCACGAAAATGACGCTTAACGAGAACAAATCACGATCACGGCGTGAACACTGTTAAACCTGTGTTTATACTTTCTAGATAATTGTCCGATTTTATACTACACTACCATGTATGCATTGCAACTGTCGAGCCATAATAGTTTTTTACTGATGGCTTTTAAATAAAAAAACAAAAAAAACCTTATTTATATTATACACGCGGCCATTTTCCGTACACTTTTTCAATTTCAGAAGTAGACGCAACATTATTTGTTTTGTTGAAAAAATGTGATTTTAGGTTCGCTTTGTAATACAAAAGAATCGCATTCCATGCGGTTCACGTACAATTGAAATTCGTAGTTGCATAGTTGCATAGTTGCATTGATATTTGTTCGTTAAATAATATTAACATAGGTAAAAAAAAAAGAAAAGATAAGTAAAATTCAATTGTACATTATTCGATAATCACATAGAATCTTTTGTTTTTAATTTTGTCTAAAAGTACTCAAAAACTTTTGTTTTATATGTAATCTTGAATGTACGCAATCAACAACAATGTTCTTCGGTTTCATTATACTGAATATTAATTAATTTATCAAATCAAATATAATTTAAAATCCTTCATCAACTCAGTAGATTATTATACATCTTCGCATTGGTAAGAAGTATACGTTAAAGTTCCTGTAAGAAGTTCGACATTTATTTACTCTACACATTAATGTTTTTCGGTGTTGTGCATAATCTTGTTTTTGGAATGAATAGGAATAATCGAAAAGTTTCACGTTTTGTCTGTATCATATATGCAAATATTTAGATTGGAAGCTTGACGCAGGTGGTACTATGAAGTAGTTGTTTTTAGAATTATCCGAAAAATTGTGAAAGCTCGTATCTTAGGAATGCGTGGAAGGCATGGGTCCGAAGAAAACTTTTTGCATTATTTAACAACTACTTAACAGTTATTGTGACTTGAGAAGTGAACATCGATTGTTTATCGTAATAGGTACGTGTTACAGAGAATAAAAAAAAAAAAATCGAAGAAAACTGAAATGTCATCGTGACATACTGTAACATCAAAATTAAATATTAAACCCCGTCTGCAATAGGATAATGGCGATTTCAAAATTATAAATACGAGTTAAATTGAATTAATTTTTTGGTGCATTTAAAATAAATTTGTTCGAATACGAATGTGAAATTACGGCACAGAAAAATCGAATAACTAGCAAAAACTATACGATACTGGCCACCGAACTTTCACCATACCCGTATCATGATTAGGGCAGTGAAGTTGTTGCATTTGCATGTTTTTTTTTATATGGTTATATTTATTGCTGAGTGAGCTTAAAATATGTTTCGTTAAACTCTTAATTTAAACAAAAAAAAATTATATTGCAAGAAATGCAATTTTGGCCATTTTTTTAATTTTACTGCAATTTTAACTATTTTTTATAATTTTCGTTTACATTTAAGATTATATAACTTAAAATAAAAGTAACTAAACGTAGCAGTGAACAAATTTCTATATTTTTTGTAATACCTACTTATTATTTCTATAGAGCGATTATCGCATTTTGGTCGTTAAAATAAAAACTTGTCCCTAAATAGCATAATATATTATCGTCTATCACTGACAGACACGTTATTATAGGTATTAATTTACCTCCTCAGCCCATTATAACCCAATGGGGGACATGGATAAATGCCGCGTCCTACTATTGTGAACATTTTGTAGAAGTAAAGAAAGTAATACAATTATTAAATTCAAATGATGCGGTTTCTATTGAACAAGCTCAACATCTTTTGTCGGATAGTTCTATGGAAACCAACTTGGCATACATTCATTCCAATTATGGTTTCATACCAGCAGAAATAACTAAACTCGAAACCCAACATGTTCCATTAATCGAAGCTTTATCTATAGTTAAAAACATTGAAACTAAAATAGAAAAAATTACGGGACAAAATGGAATATTAATAAACCAGAAATTCAAAACTATTTTACAAAAAAATGAAGGATATCAAATAATTTTTCGTATATCAAAAATTCTAAGTGGAGAAATACAGTCAATGGAGGACTTGCCAGAAGACTTGACCACCAACGATTTAATCTATTTCAAGTACGCGTCAATAACAACTACTCACGAAGAAAGAAGTTTCTCCCGATACAAAAATTTGTTGTGCGATAACAGACGATCATTCGATTTTGAAAACTTAAAAAAATCATTTGTAGTACAATGCAATAATGTAAGCAATATTAATATTTAATTTGTATTATGACTATGTATTAATATATTTAATTTTATTAACTATAATTAAATTTTTTTAAATTTTTTCAATGCAATTTTTAAATTTATAAGTGCAATTTTTAATATATTTTAATGCAATAATGCAATCAATTTAGTGTGTTTTTTAATGCAATAACTTCACTGCCCTAATCATGATTAATATACCCTGTTAATATTAATATGCGTATACTTAACGTGTGGTGAATGCTTATATATTTGCCAATATCGTACAGTTTTCAATGATGTCTTTCTGTCCTGCACTACGCTGCACCACGGTTTACGCTGTTGGTTGTAAAAACATTTCAACAATGGTGATTCATTATTTTGTTCTGAACGTGAACAGTTTCAAACAACAACACTTATGTATTTTATGATGACACCAATATTATTATTGAATATCGTGAACGGTCCGAGTAAGCCATTACGGCTTTACAGTAGTGAGATCGATTTTATTTTCATTTATTTTTTTTTTCGCTCAGAACTTATGGAGCAGTAAAATCCTTGAAAAGTTGCGTTCAGCATCTCGCTGTAGATTGGAAATCAAACAACCAATGCACTTTGAACAGAATATGGTTTCAATTCCCCAGTTAGTTTCGAGTGGATCGTATAATATGTATGGAAAAAAAAAAACACGGAAAGGTGAGTGAATGTAATGAAACGCTTTAACTTATTCCGGTTTCTAGAATACCACATTCAAATTTTCGAATATAATATTGATATCACGGTTGGGCGTATGTGTAATTGTAGAAAAATGATATTCGTTCACTATTTTTCATTTAAAGTCGAACACAAAAAAAACAAACCGTATCTACATATATATTGACACATACATATTCAGGCGCAGATCCAAGGGGAAGGGCTAAGGTGCTTAATCCCCCCCCCCTTTTGGACATGTTATATATTGTATAAGAATGTTGTAAATACTTAAAAGATATGTTTTTATAAAAAAAAATTAATATTTAAGCATAAAATATGTATTTACTAAAATTATATATTTTGTCTTTCTGTAAATACAAATTAGCCCCCCCCCATTTTATATTTCTAGATCTGCTCCAGTACATATTGATAAATATAACAGTGACTGATAAGAAGCAAAAGGATTTATGTGACATGTAGTACACTGAAGGATAACGTACAGTTAAATTTCTAGATCGAATAAGTGCTAGTGTATTCACTGACTATTCGTTTATAAACTTTGGTACGAACGACGTTTACGAATAGACATTTTATAACAGTAATGGCTAAACGTCCTTTCTAGAATATAGGTAATACCAATGAAAATTGGTTTTCTCAAAGCAGCAAACACATGGTCCTACATTTAACGTCCATCTTTTTTTTTTTTTTTGTAATGTTGACAATACGAAAAATATTTGACACGATTCAAGACTGAATAATCTTATAAGTTATTAGTCATTACGTAATGTAACAATGTACTATTCTCAATACTTAGTTATGTGATTGTAGATTACACTATGACAAGTTAGCTATTTGAAAATATGATTTATATTCTTGGTTATTGGATTATGACTTTGTTCGTTTGATAAATTTATTGCTAAATATAATTATAATTATTTTTTAAAATAACGATTTTACAATAAAGAAGAATGGACATTTTGTTATTCACTTATTTAAAAAAAAAAAAAAAAAATATATTTAAAATTATTATTTTTATTTGTTATTTACACATTTATAGATGATTTTTTGATGAAATTCATTTTTAATATTGTATAATGATAAAAATATTAATATAGTAAAGATTTAAATAAGAATACAATAGTACAATTTTTTTTTGTGTCCGGTCTACGAACGTATTCTAACCGGACCGTAAACGTTTCATAAAATTATAAATTTGTATATGTTTAAAAAAAAAAAAAAAAAAAATTTAAAAATTTTTTAAGAATTTCAAATCAAATCATCAAGATGTTTTCAGATGCAGTTTGAATGACGAAAAAAAACAAGCGACTACTGTGAAAAAATAAGTTATTTCAAACATACACCATAAGAGTCATACATTCAATGACTGATATTAAATATACATATTAGGCTCGCAGTGTAAATAAAAATTTCGAGTGTACCCGAAAGTTGAAAAATGTTGGATAATTAATGTATACTACATCTTATCGCTTAGTACTAAAATATTTCTTTGATCATTTTGATCTTTACCAGTCGTTATGACAATGATCATTTTTCCAATAAAAAAAATCGCATTACATTTTCCTAATGAAATTTTAAACTTTCGTCTGAATATTACTATTATACGAATTTAATATAATCGATAAATCTGACTAAAACTGATCCCATGGATTAAACTCGTTTCAAACAAATATCACCTTGAGCAGACGAATATATAAATAGTTTTTCGATTTGACAAACGTAATGTTATATTCACAACAAGTAATTCCGTTCGATTCTGTTAGATGTAAACAATATTTTCACGAAGCACACCACCCTGGATCTGTGACGCAGGAGCTTTATGATTGTTTGTTATATATTATACGGGTCTGAAAAACGACGAGTATAGAAAATTTCTAACATCCAAACAACCGCTTATAATATAATATTATATTTCGCATAAATCCAAGATACCTGTGTTCGAAATAAAATCTGTCTAGATCACAGAGGCGTTTGATTTAATTTAAAAAGAAAACATTCGATTCACACCTATCTTATGGGATCATCTTGCCTGGAAAAAATAAAAACAACACTTTTTGAACATTATGTATTTTATTTTGATTTTGAATCAGTCGATGTCGAATATTATTGTAACGACAAAATAATAGCGACGTCAAACTAACGATGAAGTATAAGTATCATGCATTGTAATTAATTCCATACAATGTCGCCGGATACAAAAACAAAGGATTAACATGTTTTTGAAAGTATTGTCTACAGATACGCTGATGTTTTCCAAACAAACGTATCAAGTACGTGCAAGTTTGTCGGTTTCAAGGATTTTTGGAATTAAAAATAAACTTCTAAAAAAAGCAAAAATAGTAATCAACTACAAATTCATTTAAAGTGAATATTGATCTTTAGTTTTTATCTCATATAGTCAGTAATAATATTAAATTATCCTTTCTTAAAAAAAAAAAAAAAATTATAATAAATTAATTAAACAATTGCCTACTATAAAATAAATATAAAGTGAAGATGTAGCATTTACTGTGTTTATAATTATTATAATACACTACATATTATATCAAGATATTATATCAAGATATTAAACAATTATCGAACATTTAAAATGATCATATCAGTACAACGAATGGTACAATATCTCGGTGGGCCAATAATAAGAACATAATTTTCGTTTTGAACTAGTAGGCGTCTCTTGTTACTACTTTCCATCCTGCCCTATACAAACTCCCACCAATCGAATCACCTTCAGATCACGTCGTTATAATTATTTATTTCCAAAGTACCATTTAGCAAAAGTTTTATACAGTTTATGGTCTGATTTTAGTGAATAGAGTATATATAGATATAGTAATATGTATATATATATATATAGATTTAGTAAATCCATTTTTTTTAAAATCTCGAACAAGTTGTTCATTCGTTAATAAAACTAAAGTCGTATGAAAGATGCTTTAAGAAAACAAAATAACACACACACATATATATTAATTATATATATGACCAGCTTGACCAATGAATTAAACTAAATTAAACTTAATGTAATTATTTTATTTATTAATTAATTATTTTTTGATGAAAATGAGTTAAAAATTTGTTTGTATATTACAATTTACATAAAGATATGTGTATTTTTTTTCTTACACATTGCATTTGATCCAAATAAATGCTTATGTAGTGTAATAGTAATAACATATTTATATAAAAGTATATATGTATACGGATACGTCTCACCATTTTTATTAGAGAATGAACAAAAAATAATATATATCGGGTTGGGTTTCAAAATGTACAACGACCGTACAATAGGTGTGGTACTATACCACGAACAAGTTCTTCAAAGTTTTTCAATTGCATTCCTATTAGAGGGTTATAGTTTTAAAAATCCTCATTTTTGTTGTTAGGATATATATATATATATATATATATATATATATATTATACGCACCGCAATTCGTTGAAGTTTATAGCTAAACGTTTTCACATAATACCTATCGTACTGTAGAGCGCACAGACACGTTCTATCGGCACATAAATTTTATTTGCAATGGTCAGGAATGTCTTGTACCACACGATGAACGCTTGCGTTCGATTGAAAAGTATTTTTCTTATACACACACGAAATATATTAATGTACAGGGTGTTTCATCATGGTTCAAAAAAAAAAAATAACTTTTGTTACATTTAACATAATTCTTTTTTATCTTTATTTTAAATTAAATATAATATATAAATATGATTATAAATTCTTTATCTAACTTGAAATCAAAAATGTAACATTTTATGCTGTTATAAAAAGACAAAGTAGTCCATCTGCAAACATTATTATTATTAAAATATTTAATATTTATAATTCTAATTTAACTATAAAATCATTCATTCTAGTTTATAAATTTTCTGCGATTTTTTTTAAATTTATGAAAAATAATAGATATGCATATTTTTATCGCTAAAATATATACTTAGACTTAACTTGGATGAAAAATAATAGATATGCATATTTTTATCGCTAAAATATATACTTAGACTTAACTTGGATTATTTTCACGTGGGGGCAAAAATTTGCCAATGCGGGTTTAGGAAAGGAAAATCCACAACAGACCATGTTTCGCGCTAAGACAGATAATGTCAAAATACTACGAATTTGGAAAGGACCTGCATCTAGTCTTTGTGGATTACAAGCAGGCGTATAATAGAGTAGACAGAGAAGAGCTTTGAAAGCATTGGTAATTTTAGGAATACCCAAAAAGTATGGGAATGTAATAAAAGCATGTACGAAAAAACACTATGCAGAGTGTGTTATATACAAGGCATCTCAGATCCTTTTGAAGTTAAATCTGGCCTTAAACAAGGGGACGCGTTATCACCTGCACTATTTAACTTAGCCCTCGAAAAAATAATTACAGGCACAAACCGATGACAGAAGGATGGAGATAAGCAATGAACAAGTTATGTTAGCCTACGCATTGGGCTGATGGGTGAAACCAAGGAGGAAATCATCAACTCAAAATCTAAACTCATAAATGCAAGTAAGGAAAAGGATTACAGGTGAACGAGGGGAAAATTAAGTACATGGTCATATCGAAAAGACCACCAAAATATAGATTCCATAGTAGTGGATAATTATAATTGGAAAATTTGATAATTTTAAGTACTTAGGCGTAAACATCAACAACAAAATTGATATACATATAGAAATAAATGACGGATCACTAATGTAAATAGATGTTATTTCAGTATTATCAAACTCCTGAGTCTAAGCTGTTATCAAGAAGATCAAAGATACTACTATATCATAGTACCTTCGATCTGTGATAACATACGCCTGTGAAACATGGTCGTTGACTAAAGGTGATAGCAGAAGACTTATCACGTTTAAAAGGAAATTGTTACGAACCATTTATGGACCAATCTTCAACCCAGAAACACAGATATACGAAAGAAGAAGCAACGAAAATATAAAGTCTCTTTATAATAAGCCAGACATACTCTATTTTATTAGGAAAAAACGGCTAGAATGGTTTGAACATGCATGGAGGGCAGATGGACAGCTAATTAAAAATGTACTTATCAATAAAATAAAAAAAACGAGACCCTAGGACGGCCCAAAACCGATGGATTGATGTAGTTGCCAAGATATAGAAATTATAGACCAAGACACAACGTTAGAAACTAGCATATCAGAGAGAGAGGTGGAGAGAGATTTTGATGGCAGCGATGGTCCTGATTGGACCGCTAAGCTGATGAAGAAGAAGAAGGGGCAAAATTAATTTTTGAGAATTTTTAAACATTATCATAATCTTATGCGTGCGATGATAATGAGAATAACTGATAAGGTAGGGAATATTATATTGTAATCAAAGAACCTCTACATAAACCATAATATTGGTATCTATAAGCCATAGACACTATGGTTGTATATATTATAGACTGTTCTAGAAATTTTAAATGTTTACATCACGTTACTACTGTCTGAGAATTTATGGTACAAAAAAAAAACATTAATATACTATTACATTAGCTGTATATGTATAACAAATGAACATGATATAAGGTATGAGTGTGCTTTGCACCTCAGAACAACCTTCAATTAACTAGTATTGTAGTTCAGTTGGTAGAGGCAATGCCCCACCAACTTTGGTCGTGGGGTAGTTGCCCCCTTTCCCTCCCGCCAAGTTATGCCTATTGTATATATATATATATATATATATATAATTTAGTGAATCAAATTATAACATATCTAACAAACTTAAAAATCACGATAAATATAAGACTTAACTGTAGTAAATAAAACAATCATGAACACAATTTTTTAATATAAAGGTTTGCGATTTATTGTTTTAATTCTTGTACAAGAAAATAAAATGTTAAAATGTTAAGATCTAAAAAAAAATAATGTCTAAATCATTATTGTTGTAGTGTAGTTTTATATTATTTTTTGTAAAAAAAAAAAAAAAAATGAATGAATAAAAATATTAAATTTATAGAACAGGAAATAGTAGTTTAATTCGTTAAATCATGCTTAAACATCCTGTATATATTAAATGACCTTTTGTGCTCTAAAATATAAAGAGAGAGAGAGAGGGAGAGATTATACATACACGTTTGAGTACATTCAATGTCGTTTAACCGCATAGTTAAACACAAATACACAACTCTTAATGCGTGCATACCTACATATTCTGAAAAGAAAGAAATACATTTTCCTCTTTTCTTCTCGTCCATGCTACACCCACGCGCGTTTACACGGCTCATTGAATGCAATCCCGTAAGAACTATAAACGCTATGCGCATATAATACCTAATAACACGTGCTCTTCCGCGTGTATATTTATTTCACATTAAGCTCGCGCACGTATGCAGTCCCCAAAACGACTTGGCCCCGCGTGCGTACAAGATGTACCATCCAGTGGCACAGTCGTTTAAAGGAGGGGGGGCGATGAGGCCATAGGGATCATGGTTCACCCCAGGTCTCTTTTGACCTATTGGGGTTTGTCTCAAGTCTACCACAGTGGTAATCAAATAATTTTTTTTAGCTATAACTGATTTATAATAATAATTCATATATTTTTTTGACATGTTAAAAACAGTATTAAATGTATACCTACACATATTTTTTATCTGTACTGAGCTCAGGCCCGTACAGGCTCACCGGGCAACCGGGCAGATGCACGACGCGCCTCATGAAAGTTACAATGTATAATGCGCTCCTGCGCTCCTCATACGTATTGATTTTTTAACATGTAATCTAATGGACCTATATCTATAGCCTATTATTATTATTTCGTATGGCGTATATTATAGGCCTATAATATAGGCATCTATAGCGCATAAAAATACGATTAGATGACAAAAATTAAGGTGCCCTTAAATATTTTTGCAACCGCCCCATAAGAGGTGCCAGTACGGTCCTAACTGAGCTTTTGTGTTCGGCCTAAAAATGATCAACTGTGAATGTATGTGTATCTTTATTTAGAATTTTACTGTGGCAATTTTTTAATTCTACACGTTATAAGTAAATTTTTTTACATAATAATAATATATATATGGAATTATAGGATTATACACAGAATCATGTAAATGCGATTTTATACACAAAACGGACATGTATTTTTAGTATATGTACGTTACCAAATTATATTACAAAGTAATTATTATCGTACACATTATCGTACGCAATCCCGATGATGAACACGAACAAATGTAATAATATTTATTCAATTGCGTTTATTTATTCCACCCAGGAACCTAGCGTATCACGGCTATTGGTAAAATTAAATTAATTCAATTTAAATATCAATTTTTTTTTCTTTTAATTAATTTTGTTTATAACCGTTAATTTATTGAAACTAAACTTTAGTAATATACGGTTTGTGGGCAGATGACTGCTGGATAGTTTACCGTAAAAATGTTAACTGCTCTTACGGAAAACAATAGTAGCGATCCCGTTGCAAGCAAGACCGTGGCCACAACCACAATTACGCACTCTGTATGCACAAAACACATCGCGTTGTTACGGTCGGATGTAACGATGGAACGCGTGCTTGTGCGCACATGTAGTCTAACGGGCCCCGGGTCGTCTGGACCAGCGCACGTACGTCGAAAACCACACGGTCGGCAATACTTGTCCGTTTTCCATCATCGTTTGCGAAAATAACCGATAACGTCGACACGGTAAACGGGAAGAACAGTCGCCGCTGACTAGCTGTACGCGTGAAACGCACGGTGGGGGTCGGTGAAACGAACTCGAACTTTGCACAAAAATCGTATAATCTAGAGAAGTAGATGAAAATCGATCGGCAAACATCATCTTACAGCGAAAGCTCAACAATCATTATCGTTTTTACGGCATTAGACCGTGCAAACATGTCCATCGTTTATCTGATTAGTGCTTTTAACAAATCGAATGCAAACGATTACAGCGAAGTTTAGCAGCCACGTCCGCGTAAACACTACCCTCCGTTTTAACAACACGATGCCGTAGTCAATTTGATATTGCGTTATACGATTGCACCTCACCGGGTCGAAAATTTGACTGGGGCGCCCTGGGGATGACGGATAAAACCCCTCGTAAACGCGTACGTATATATGCTTGTATATTGTTGTGTTCTCCCACGCTGAATGTACACCGTTCCCCGCACTGTAGGTCGTCGGTTCGAATTTGTGTTGACTGTCGGACAGCGTACAATGACGTGACTGAAATGAACTGCCACCCACTCATGTATCCGGTTAAGTTCACTTACAGGTCTAGACTCATTATTACTTATTTATTAGCTCTCCGTTCGCTTTTAGGCATGCCAACGGTGCTTGTAAACATACATTTTGTGTTTAAAAGCTAATCATAAAATGTTATGTTAAATTATTTAAATGAAAGGATATAGTATGATTTATTTTTTTCAATTGTTATGCCAACATAATATTTTTCGGTTGTGTACTTTACCAAATAATTCTCCGGAAGAAATGTCACTCAATTCAATGCGCTACCAATGACGACCGATAGGTCTCAATCTTCCGTCTCGCCTATAGCTATAACGTGCAAACACCTTTGCTATAAATCACATTCGCATTGCCAGAGGACACCAATATTGTCTTGATATATAAATTTCATTATCCACCACACCGTCAACAAAATGCTTTCCGAATTCCTCAAACCTTTTCGATCGACCGTTTAATCCGTAAATTTATCTCGTTAGGTAATTATGTACATAATTTACTATGAGTATTACAAGCGTACGCGTAACATTTTTAAACGAATACAATTTTATACCGCATTACCGGTTAAACGACGTATACATTAAAAACTATAATCTAATATTTGAACTCTGTTCGCTATTATCGGATAGCATTTTTGTTTTTTGAACAAAACATTCACCTGATTATTCCCTGCTGTATGGTGTCCGAACTGTTTAACAACACGATGATACATCATAATACGTTATGCTGTCATATTATATTTTTCACAAACGTATAAATACCGTATTCGTTAACTATTGCGTACAATCTATGCGTTAAATGAGTGTACTATAATTTTTTCCAAACTCGAGTTAACGTTACGTTCAAAATATCAACGTAATCCCAGCGCAGGTATTGTCCAGAAAATACTACAAAACAATTTTTTTTTTATTTGAATTTAAATACTACGCCTACTTGCCAACGAACAGAAGCACAATTAAATTGCATGGTTCACAAACTGGACACATGTTACTTGATATCTGTGTGTGTGTGTGTGTGTGTGTGTGTATGTGTGTGTGTATGTGTGTGTGTGTGTGTGTGTATGTGTGTGTGTATGTGTGTGTGTGTCTGTGTGTGTTTGTGTTTAATAAAAACGTTTATAAATATTTAATATTGCTATGCAAACGAGTACACTTTAAAAACGTTAATGGATGAATACCATAACGGAAATCCGAGTACAATCGCTTTGTGATGTTAAAACATTGAAACGTATAAAAGAAAAAACTGTATTCTACTGCACAGCATTTGTAGATTTATGTTGTACGTATGAAATTTAAACGCATACGATATACCTCGTATATACTAATGTTTTAGGAACGACGAGTGTTTCATGTTAATCGCATGGGTCCGTCTTGTTGTTAATGTTACACGTGACCGCAGCCAGTTGTTAGTATTACTGTTGTTAACGTTACCCGAATAACACGTCCAATGCATTATCATTATTATATAAATAAACAAACAAATAGTTTAAATACAGAATCAAATTAACGCGTAGACTGGAGTAGTATTATAATATTTGTAAAGTACGGCCGGTTTCGAATTCATCGTCAGTTATATACGGAATCAATAGTCGCGATCTTATTGACTTCGAGTATACCGTTTGCATTTAAATTTTTAATTCGAAACCGGTCGTACTTTACAAATATTATAACGCTCCAGTTTAAACGTTAATTTATTCAATTGTTTCTATGCATAACCTATTTTTTTTTCATTTATTTACATGTTAATTTACGAGTGTTAACAATGTAATATTTTTTAATTTTCTATTTTATTATTATAAATATTATTAAATTACAAATATTATTTTAATAACATTTATATTACTATTATTGTTGCCGTGTACACAAGCAAAATAATTTGTACATCGTGTGCCGGCAAAATATACTTGTTCGCCTGTTATGTATTACGTAAAAAATGGTTTTATAATAATTCTGGGGCGGCACAACGCAATGTCGACGAAGTAGTGGTCGAGTCTGTAGTGCAGTTCGACGCCGTGTCGTTATTCGAGGGAATTTTCGTTTTCAGAAAGCCTCATTCCACACCACAATTCCCACTACCGGTAAAATGTAACAAATGGAAGAGTATTATACTTTTTCCCTTTATAACGAATACAAATGGACGTGTTCGCACATCCGTGGTTCCGTCCGCAGTCTTACGACGTGGCGCAGTCGAATTTTCAAATCCGTCTGACAAATTTGTCGGTAAGATATCGCGAACAATATTAATACGTAGGTTAGGAGTGTTTTTCGACAGCATTTTAATACATATTTCATGTTGAACACGTCGTCGTAATTTTACGAGCTGCAATACCGTGCAGTACCGACGAGCTAATAATTCAAATTTCGTACGGTGTAAAATGTTTCCGCGCGAAACCAATTTCGTCCCCTGGAAAGGACCCGCAGCTAACCGGTAATCGATCATGAATCGAGTGATATAACCATAATAACAATAATAATTGTTTCCGTTATTACAGGCAGTCTCAGCGGACACGGTTAGTTAAATCGTCGTTTTACTCGTGCATGCGGTACACGTCCAAATACGGTCGTCGGCATATTATATTCCTGTCGCACGGTCAGACAATGTCGTGCGGCATTCACGATGTGTCCTGAAAATAGTCGCAACGCACTGCTTCACGTGGTAACTGGTATGTAGACCTTTGAACGAAGAGCGCGCGTAAGTGATCGGACTATCCTCGTCAGTGTTCGGATCGATGGACCGTGAAAAAAAATTACGATCAACTCTGTCCAGCGGACGGAAATCGTGTAGACATCGCTTTGAAAGGCTACAGAAAAAAACATCCGTTAACTGTTAAGTTTTGAAGTTTTAAAGTTTCGGAACACAAAAAACTAAGAGTTAAAATACGAAATAATTAAAAAAAATATGTCTAGGTAATGCAACTTATTTTTAACAAAATAAATAAAAATTCTTTATAAATAAATCTACATTTAAAAACAAATGACATAATGATAAAGTTATGATTAAGTATTGATTATATTAGTTAAGATTATTTTTTTTTTTTTTTTTACTATTATCGTTTTTTCTTACAGCCCTTCATTTATTGTTACCGTTTATACATCGTTTATTCATTTACTCGTACGAGTGTCGGCCACGCGGCGGCACGGTAGGGACCAAAAGTGTACCGGATAACGTGTGCTTGCACGAGGTTCCAAGGCGGCATCTCGTGTAACACAACGCAATAACACGATAATATTAATAACAATTTATACCTAATGTATTATGATTTCGTCCTTTTGTGCGTTTATTGTCTTTCTTGGCGTACGCCAGACAGTCTCCGAACACAGTTGTAAATTAACTTTTCGCCAAAACGTGCGATAATAATTTATTACAATTCGTGCTACACAAACCCCACTATGTATTATTATTATTGTTGTTGTTGTTATCGTCATTACGAACGTCATCACGTTACATTCCATACCTGTTGCGATTATTGCACTCGGTTGGGCTGCTTCGGAACACTCGTTTAGCACTACAGTACTTCCGTGACAGTAGACCATGTCTACCGCGTACTCACTACACAATACGGAAACGTTACAATATTTTTAAACTTTATGATCAATTGTTAGCGGACGATTATAAAACGAATATTATACCTATGATTCAAAAGCCTCTGCTGTATTATTATTTATTATTAATTATACCGTAACATACGGACCAAGGATTTATTATTATTATTTATTTATTTTTATTTTTTACGCCGAGTTCGGTAGTGTATTTTTGTTGAGATGATTATCGATATGAACATTGTTTTTATATTAATATCCTACGCATGTTGACTCACAAACGGTCACGTACCTATGGAAACACGGGACTCCCGCTGTCATTAATATTCTGTTATCCATGTCAGTCTTCCGCGAAAACGTCCATCGTTTCGATACTGTAATCGAAAAACTTCAGCGCGCGATTTATTGAACATCGAGTGTAACACCACGCGCCCTCGGGAGAGGAGCTGGGTGAAAAGAATAAATAAAAAAATAAAATAATAATACCGTTTTCAAAAAGAGTGCATCCGAACACGATCCCGGGAATTCTTCGGTTCCACTTATGTACGACGCATAAAACGTTACACTCGGTGTTGGGGTTAGGGTCAGAAGGATAGCGGTATCGTCGAGACGAAAATAAAATGAAAACAAAGGTAGGGGAAAAGAGAAAAATACCGGAGGTCGGGAAAAGCAATAGATTTCCGTGCCGTACCACGTACCACTCGGTCGTGATCAAATCCAACATATCCGACGCATAGCGAGGGTCACGGTGGTGAGGATAGAATACCGATGGATTAATGTTGGAGACCTGCAGCATCAGTGAAATTCCGCGAACGGACGAACTACTCTTCTTTATCCTTGTACCTCTGTCCTGACATACCTACCATACGACTATGCTCATGTGTACATCTATAAACACATAAATCTATATACATGTATATATACACGTTCAAGTGATGTACGACGTTGTCTGATTGGCAGCAGGTTCCGGTGTTACAGTGTGATCCTTAAGTACGGTCACAGGACCGCAATTCTCTATCTATCTCTCTCTCTCTCTTTCTTATTGTACTCTTTTTCATCTTTTTCCGTCCTTAGCAGCGTAAAAAGCAAACGATGAGGTATGTTCGTATTGTTATCACGTAGAAATAGAAAATGAGAACATTCGATGTATCCCAGAGTATATGTTACGTACCATAATAATAATATTGTTGTATTATACATATGACGCCGGTGAATAGCTTTTGGAGACTGCTGACGTACTTGTTTGCGCGTGATCGTGACATAATTTTGCACCGTACTCGGAAATCACATGTTGTATACAATAGTCGAAGCCGGAGAAGGAAATCACTAGCGATACCTTCGGAGACATATGACTATTACATAATTGGCTATTTACTACGCATGTGAATGTTGTTAGCACTACATGAATAACGTCGAAATGTGCATGATGTACATTCCACGTTGCATTCAACAATATATTGCTTTGAGTAGCTACGAGATAACGGTATTGTTTATAATGAATAAATAGTCTGAATTGTATTATAATAACCAATGAAAATGCCCTGATAACCGACAGAATTACCTTGCAATCGATGAAACTACTTATTTTTTTTTTTTACGTATCATTTCAGGATTGGTTGGCATAAATATTAACCGTGCACTTATCCTGTAAAAATGTGAACACCGTTTGATTGTTTTTTCGATATGAAAACAGATTCTAGAAAACTTATTCTCCATTGAAGGAAATTAGTTGAAACTGGCACGAAGTTACAAAAAAATTAACTTAAAATGTTGAAATTTTATTTTTAAACAAATAGTAAAACTTAAAATGTAAAATAAAACTGATAATATATATATATATATATATATATATATATATATATATATATATATAATTTATAATTTTAAATTGGTGGTATTGGCGAATGAGACATAATATCTTAATTGATTTAAGCCAAATCTATCTTATTTTAAAGATTTAGTTAGACGTTTACATTAACTAAAATAATATAAAATATATTTATTGTGCGTTACAAAAAAAATTGCATTATCACACAAAAATGTGCAAAATAGTTATGAGCCCATAAATCCACTTATAACACAATGGTAAAAAAGTGTTTTATTGTTTTTATGAATTCGAATACGCAACGATGATGATGTAATCAGAATATCACATATATTTAATAACACGGGGGATGAAATATTATAATATTAACACAACCAAATTATATATTTATATATAAATGGGTACTTAGTTTCATTTTTTTTATCAAACAATTAATTGATTTATAACGTCTTGTGCATGATTGGCAATGAGCTATTAATTAAATCCTCGTTGAAATTATTTATACGCAAATTAACAGTTTAATTAAAAAAATGGGGAATATCTCATTATTATAAAGTTGTTATCTTGCACTCAACCAATTTATTCTATACGTGCCCGATATTTTTATACCATTTACCTAATCACGTTTTAAAACGATCAATATATGAATAAAAATAATGAACTACTAAAATGATGTATATATGTTACCCTCAGCTCGAGTACAACTTTTGATGGTGTGTAGAATAAGTTTTAGGTATTTTTCGAGATATTAATAAATGTAAACTTGTAATTCAAATGTTTACAAGTCTTTGATGAGAAAAAAAAAATGAATAAAACTGTTTTTTTTTTTTTTTTAGAGTTTTTCATTAACTGCGTTTTAAAAAGTTTTGAATCCAAGTCAAATGTCGACCATAGGCTTCCGTGAGTTTCGATAAATGTTGACTCTGTTTCGGCGGCAATCTCTTCCATCTTGTTCGATTTGTAAGCCGGAAAAACGCATAAAAGCATAAAAATTGTGAAGTGTACACGCTTAATATATTGTGTATGATATAATTGTCTATGTGAAACATGCGCAGATCAGTTTTACGTACAATTTTAATGTTAATAACAATTTTAAACGATTAAAGTAAATCATAAAAGACGTTTTATCGTTGAACGGTCCACGATTTATATTCCTTTCTCACCGAAGAAATAAATATACAAACAATTTTTATCGAACCCCTAGAAATAAATTTTTCTATTGACACGAGCATTTGGCCTGTCAACAATACGATTTGAGGGACTTTCATTTTTGAATTTAATTTATATTTAAGTGTGTGCAATTTTATAAGTAACTTTAAAACGTGTCAGAATTCGATTTAACTCATAATTAAATGTGAAGTTCTTCATAATAAGCTACTGAAAAAAATCGATTCCACGGCGATTTATTTTACAAGAAAAACGCAAATTATAAATGAACAGTAATATAAAAAAAAAAATGCTAATTGTAACGTATAAACCGTAATAATATCTGTTGCATGTATTTCTTTATGGTAGTTAATATTTACATGGTATCAACACAGATAATTGTGTATTTCGGACAAATTATCATTTAATAGCATTAAGAAAAATTTAGAATAATCGCACAGTTGAACTCGACCATGTTCACAAACAAAATAGATTAAACAAATAAAATAAATAGTCAAATATTTATAACATACGTATCATAAAAATATCAACTCATCTCAAAAGTGGCGGTGCGAAGTTTATTTACTAATGAAGTAGTTAAGTGTATCGAATACCCATTTCAAGTCCAAAGTTCTAGATTCAGAGTAAATATTAAAATTAACGGGTCTTAACAAAATAATATATAATTATATTTTTTATCAAATGTGCAATTTATATATTAAACTTTTCTGTTACACAAAATTACCTACCCAATCCATTTTATTCATGAAACAGCTGCTTCGGTAGAAGGAGCACCGCCAACAAATTTCAACGCGTTTAATTATTACAACACCGTCGTCGTACTCAATTTTATCGTTTACCATATATAGTTTTAGTATTTTTATTTGTATCACACTAACTGAGATCAAAAACTATTATCGAACTAATGAGTCTTCTAAAAATATATAACAATATGACTATTTGATACACTTTTTAATTACTTTATATTTATAATTACAAGTATTTTAAATTTTTTTTTTTTTAAAAAAAAGAAGTAAAATCTTTGCAAATAGCAGTATAATTATAGTTTTATTTTGCACACATAGCAATCGAACTTTTTACTCGAACAATTTATCATATACAGCTTTAATTTTTTCAACAGTAATACACATCTCGGCAGTTAGTTAATTTTAAAATGTTGACGTTGAATATGATTTATAAATAGTTGAATAAACAACAAAAAAATAGTTCGATAACTTCAGAACTCTAAATAAACAACGCAATTGTAAATATTTGATGAATGCACATTTCACGATCGTTCCATAAAATCATTGTAATCACAGTAAGGGAAATTATTGAATAATTTGTTTATTTTAAATCTTTTTTTAATTTTTTTTTTTTTTTTTTTTTTTGCAATATAAACTCGACTTATAGTAATTGAAATAGATATGGACATCGTTTAATTAATAATTATTGCTTATAAAAAAATTAGATGTAAAATATTTGTATTTTAAAATATAAAAACACATGGGTGATACTATTATTGATTTATTTTTTTTTAAAATATGATACTTTTAATATGTGAGTTAAACACTCGTGATATAAAAATCCGCTTTTTTAAAATCAAAATACCCTCTAACGATCTCAAGCCCCGTCTCAAAAAGATAAAAATATATAACCAATTAATTTTAAATATGGCGCTTGAAAATGCTACAAATACTCGAGAAAGAAACTCATTTAAAATTACTCCGCCATAGAAGAAAAACGGTTTATTTATTTAAACATTTTACCTTTATAAGATCGAAGGAAATTTTTACTTTAATATTAGAAATAAGTCTGCGGTTTTTTTTTTTTTTTTTTACCATTTTATCTTCTACGTGAAATATATTATACTGTAATGAGTAAATAATTTATGCATATATTATGTATATATGTGTGTTAGTGTATAAACGTATATATAAGGCGTAAGATGTTTTGATTGTATAATGACCATAATGTACGTTGTGTATTAAAATGGAAGAAAAATATTCCATCTATTTTTTGTTGAAAAATATTTTTAATAAATAATCACCTTGTTGATACTCGGTACTAATAAGAGTATTTGTGTTAAGATATTTATATTATACCACAATTATTATAATTATTATTTTTATTTCAATTTGTTGATTTACAGTTATCTTCTCTATTCGAAACACTACTACTCGCTGGTTTTCTTCTTTTTTTTATATCCCATTTCGTTTTGAAGAAATTTTTTTTTTTTACTTCTACCTATTATAATATTATTTACCTTAAGATAAAAATATCAGTTTTATGGTTATTGTAAGCTGATACTTTTCACTCGGAGGATACGAGTACAGCAAATGTAAGTAATTTAAAACACACGAAGAAATATTAGACGATCAAGATCATTGATATTAGAGTTTTATAAAATTGGTTAATACATTATAATACAGGAATATCAGCCGGGCATAGCTTCGAATAGAAATATATTATATACAGTAATATATAGTCAACCTGTTACGTGGGCACATATCGTTTGGTTAGGAATAGTTGAATTAGAGGTTTACTGTAACGGACGTACGAGAATCGAACTTTGTTTATTAACGTAGAATTTTTATTTGTTAATCTGATTTTGAATATTCGATTTCGAAAAGAATTCGCGTTTTAAAAATGAATACGAAAAAAAACTATTATGCAAATCTTTAGTAAGTTTTTAAATTTAAATTTGTTTTTAAGTCTACGTTCCCCTTCCTCTGTTCTAATTTAATTCAGAATGAGGAGGAAATTATTATAATTATGACGGCCGGGTGAAGTAAATTTCCGCCACGCGTTAAGTACTCGAGTCCAATGTAAGGACTACGTGCTATTGACTGTGTAATCAAAAACGTCATGGACCAAATAAATAAATAAAAAAATCTTATCAAACCGGGTACATAGTTCGGCCAATGATGCGTTATCACAATTCGATGGAACTAATTAACAGTAAGATTATATTCTATGGTATTTTAATACACCCAACACCCACGCCGTGTGATAAACATATTACATACAGCCTTGTAAGTCACGACCATTGAAAATGTGTAACGAGGAGAGACGTGGATGAGCATATAACAATATCAACAAACGAGTTTTAAATTGTATACCGATAATAAGTCAATCGTGTTCAAGAAACGGTTCTAAGTTGGAAACAACATTCGGCACGCACTCCTTACGCCGATAATTATGATAGAACGGGTCGGAAAAAAATAGAAAGAAGAAACGCATTTTAAACGCATCGTGAGACCAATATAATATATTATATCACTGCGGTCGTCGAGGGCACACGAGATTTAAAAGCACAGCGACGGGAACGTCTTTACGAAACCAAAAATATATATTTATATTACGAAGTTGTATTATGTTGTTGTATGAGCCGTACCGTATTGTACTTTCAGACGAGCAGGAAGTATGCCTGATTTTTATTATAATTATAATATTATGTACTGCAACGTTATATTCAAGAATAAATGTTATACATTTTTAAAAACATGGTTTTTCTTTTAATTACTTACACGCGGTAGCACGGTAACTGGAAGGAAAATGTTATGATTTTTTTATCGCTTCTCATTATTTATTCATACCCGTGTCGGGTAAAATCTATGTTTATTTAAAATTATTTTATAATTTAGTTTTATGGCGGTAAACTTATATACATATAAATACACATAAATATTATCTTTCAAAACTTCAATAATATAATACAGTTATAATCTTTTAAATCATTCGTAATTGAATACTTAATGCATCGAATAGAAATATGTTCCTTAATGCTTAAACATCTCGATGACAAGTAATTATATGCACATTAAACAAGGACACATACTGCGTCGTCGTTAGGTTTGTATTGGATAATTTATGATTTTAATTTATGACCTGGAACGTACAATAAATCACACAGGGAATAAATTAGGAAGTCAAGTATATTATTAATGACTAAATACGAATAATTATTATAAAACGGTGTTCGGAAACGTACCTAACTATATGCAAAAAAAATGATATTAATCCGATGCGCATTTTTACTGTTAGAAAACGAATAGTTTTTCTTAACTGCACCGTTCGTTAAAATCATAAATAAAATCATTGTCGTGTGACATACATGCAAATACCGAAACTGATTCGTTTGTAATTCAACCCGTCGGTGATTCTTGAACGTTCGAACACACGCATTGTCCCATGTTTTATTAACAACACTAACTCAACAAGTTTACTAGAAACTTGAAAAAACTATTGAAACACGACGAATCTCTAGAGGTGCTCATTGGTAAAACACGAATATTGAATCCGCAACTTTAGGCTGGTATTTATGATGGAATATTGTGCACCGTCCGAATATTCGAAACGATTACACGAAACGTGCACCGGTTCGGTATTTGATTTATGCGTTCAGTTCGAAGTATCAAATAGGAGCGGAATAAAGATTCGATTGGCGCGTCACGGCTGAGAAGCCGCTTTTATAAAAATACACCGTTTGGCCCAAAACACGAGACCGCGACCGTCATGTACATAATTGCAATATTTGTAACACGGTTCGTCGACGAGCTCATCGGCGAATCGCAAAATCGAATTGAACTCGCTCATACGCACGTCGCATTCCCGTGTTGGCGGTTTACAAACGTTTTTCTTCCACCGCGTCGAGCGGGAATTATTTTAAAACGCATCGTTCGGTCCATGTAATATGTGGCGGTGGAGAATGCAGCAGCCCCGGTGGTCGGTCAGCAAACGTTCAATCACTGGACACGCTCATGATTAGTGCAAGGTTCGCCGTTCGTGTACAAAATCGATACGCGCACCTACGAATACGTACGAGGTACTATTACGTGCCGGCATTTTTTCTCTTCGAATTCATCACTAGGTTTGTTATTTGTTCAAACACTACGGTCACGTGCGGAAGTTTTTGAAAAACATACAATGGTCTTTTATTGCCATCACGCACTTTAGTCGCAGCAAAAATAATTTATCGGTCGTAGTGACGTACCGAATTTAATGACCTAGAATCAAATGTTAGAGCTCTTGCGTTGTACGTAGTATATAAATGGTAGTTTTACTTTAACGAATTAAAATGAACATATTTGATATTGACGTGTTTCTCCATTAAAATACTCGAACTCAGGTACAAACCGTTTTTGATACACATAATGCCGTAACTCTCGTACGAATATAAATAATATATCATATTATTATAATCATCATAGTCCAATTTTATTGTTAAAATTTTCATAATATTATACAACACGTGTAATACATGCCGTGTGTACGTTGAAAAATGTCTGCCAAGAAAATTATGTATACTCTTGTTTTAATGCGTTTTATATGTATTAATATTATACAATTTTTCTCGATACCATCGAAACTGTGGCGCTGTTATTACAATTTAGACTTTTTTCAACAACTGATTATTAAAACCATTGATTATAAATACTAGTATTTATAATCAATGTTACAACGTAAATAACCTAATTTTACTCTAACCTTTTGAACAATTTTTAACTAATTACCGTATGCTTTAAGTGTCTTGTAGTGTTATGGATTATTTGAGTAACAACGAAACACGACGGTTAATTTTATAATTGGACTAAATACCTTTCTTTCGCAATAGCGTTTTTTTCGTCGTACAAAATATTTAATAAGGAATTTAACTCCAACGGAGAATTAATAATGCATGTGTGTTTCGTGTCGATTTATTATACGCTTCTCTGATGATCAATAATCGTTTGTTACTTGTTTCCATAAGAGTTGTTATTAGTTGTTTCCAACACAAGGCGTCTCTAAGATCGTAATAAAAATCTATTAGCCGACGCGTGAACAATAACAAGTCTTTCGAGACATCGAGTTCATAAAGTATTTGGAAAATGCATACCCCAACCGACGGGTATAAAACGATTTTTTTTCTGCACTCGAGAATGCGAGTTACACTTTAGTACACTTTTGAAAAACTATAAAGCTGTCGTTACCGTGTCGGATAAATTTCGGAAACTGTTAAATTATAAATTAACTATTATAAAATGAATATGATCATTATTCGCATGCAAACAACGTCGTCATTATTTCGCGTAACGCCCGGAACGACCATTGGGCAAGACAGTTTGTCAGCAAATATCGAGCGCATGCGTGGAGTTCTTACTTCGGTAAAGGATCATCGTCCGTACAGCTGGACAAGGGGTGTAGCAGACATGGTTTACTATTCAAGGAGACATCTTCAACGTGAACTCTTCCTATTATTGCAACACAATAAAATTATAGTTCACACCTTCGACACTGGAAATAACGGGAAGACGAAAAATACCGAAGGAATATCACGATCCACATCCGTATGTGTGTATAATCACCGAAAAACCGGTTCTCGTCATCAGTATCTATGCCCTATGACAATCGAACAGCACGTGTTACGGAAGACGCATAGAAATCTTGGTGCCGTAATAATCGTAAGCGTTCACTCGAGTTAGGGCTTGTTAGGAAATCAATATTATATTAATTATATTAATTATTTATTTGGATATAAAATATATTTACTCGCACCGCCACCCGACACTGCAAATGAGAACGTACATGATATATTGAAGCACTCGAATCATAAATATTTTTATGGATTCAATTTTTGAGATTGAGTACCAGATTGCGGACGCTTTTACAGAATAGTCCTTAGGTAATTTATCAAGTAATGGTATCGAAATTAAAGTTTTAAATTATTACTCCGCAGAATCGAGTAAATTTTAAAACTAATCAAAATGCATGAGTGTACTGATGGATGAACTCGAAATGTCTGGCATGGTTCACAAATCAATTATCATATTGAAGAGATAATTGTAGTTCTATAAAATACTATATGTTTAGTCAGTGTAGAATTGCATTGGTCAATGTTTATGTACAACTAATATAATCTACTTCAATTCAAAAACTACGGTTATTAAACATTAAATTAATATCGAACGGAAAAAATACAAACAAATGTTTCTCGTGAATTATGCGAATGATGATTACGAATAAGTTCCATGTATGTTATATATAGTGCTCAATAACATACATTTTTTGAACGAGTGACTATTGTTTATGATTAAAATCATTTTAAAGCTTGTAATTTTCGAATAAAATGTCAAAAAAAAAAAAAAAAGTACATATGTCGTGCGAAAAAATGGACTGAAAAAATTCGACTACCATTCGCAAACATCGATTGATAGTTAAAATAAATACATCACAGTACCCAGATAGAAAAAATGTAACAATGATAATACTAAAATATTATTAATTCATTACTTATAAATAATAACATAATAATTATATAGCAATATTTATTTCACATTATATTTTTTTATATTATTGCAGAACGGAAAAAATAATAAAATTATAATATAATTACTTAATTACGAAAATACTATCATTAATTAAGCCATAAAATAACGTTTTATTTTAAATATACATACAATTTTATTTTATAAATAAGAATAAAATCATACAATTTTAATATTAGTTTATTATGAATATAATATATACATAGTCAATAGATAATATACTTAACCTCTTGTACTGTCATTTTTGGTAAGATTATTATTTAGTACACAAATAAGTATTGTTTTAACTTGATAGTATATATAATATTGTGTATAATATTATACCTAATAATATATATGGTGTTATCATGGAGATATGACAATTTTAAATTAAAATTACATTTAAATGTGTCAGATCATTGTACTCGTAATACACTGCCTATTATGTGCAGTGTTGGGAAATATCTAGATAAATGTATCTAGATAAGTTATCTAGATAAAAATTATTTATATTTTATCTTATCTAGATAAATTTATACTCAGTTATCTTTATATTCATCTAGATAAAAATCTTGTTATCTATGAGTACCAATCTAGATAATTTATTTAAATGGAATAAAAATAAAATTTGAAAATTTAAAATGTTTTTAAATTTTCATTTTTAAATTTTTCTGTACATCATATCCTATTACACATATAATAACTGACAAGATGACAATCTTCTTATTAAGTTTGTCATAATTAAAAACATTTTAAAATAAATATCATTTTATAAACTCATTTCAAATATTAATAAACATAAAATATAAAATATTTTTTTTTTAAATAAACTTCATAAGAAGATGACAAATCATTCTTTAACTTAATAATAAAAAAATCTTAGATTTGAAAAATAAAATAACAATACATTTCTGTCAAACATTTTGAAAATAAACATATAATATAAAGAGTTTTTTTTTAAAAAATAATATTCTTATTAAGTTTATTTTTTAAAAAAAAACTCTTTATATTATATGTTTATTTTCAAAATGTTTGACAGAAATGTATTGTTATTTTATTTTTCAAATCTAAGATTTTTTTATTATTAAGTTAAAGAATGATTTGTCATCTTCTTATGAAGTTTATTTAAAAAAAAAAAATATTTTATATTTTATGTTTATTAATATTTGAAATGAGTTTATAAAATGATATTTATTTTAAAATGTTTTTAATTATGATTTTTTTTCCTAATATCTGTAGGCTGTAGTATCCTGAATATTTTCAAAATCAAACATGAAATTATCTCATATTTATCTAGATAAAAATGTACTTATTTTTATCTTTATCTAGATGAAATTTAGAATAACTATCTTTATCTGCATCTAGATAAGAATTTGTATAGTCATCTTTATCTTTATCTAGATAAATTATTAGTTATCTATTCCCAACACTGATTATGTGCTATCATAACTGGAAATGTTTGGGTTTGGCTCTCCCATTACCAATTAGTAGAGCCACGTTTAACGGGGGGCAAGGGGGGTGAATGTCCCTAGGCGACACATTCTATAATATTTGATGAGGCGGAAAATTTTTGAAGATCAATATAAAATAAAAAATATATAATTATAATTTTTCTTGTATGACTGTATAACTATAATACATATTATTTTGTTTATAAATTCCACGAAAAAGTCGCAGTCTACCGCTGCATGTTTCAAGGCTATAAGAATTAAGAACTTGTTCAAGTTGTACTGTATCGTTTTGTTGTTTCGTATAAACTATTTTCGTTATTTATGTACGTTTTTTCCTCGAAAATAGTAGGTTACAATTAAATCATTATATATTATCTCGGCTGTCGGCACATTTCACTGTTAGATGTGCAAACCAATTTTTATAATTTTGATTGTAATTTTTTTAAAGCATATTTTAATTTGCCCCGGGGCAGCAACATAGCTCAAAACAATACTGCCAATTAGACTATTATTTCTATAAAAAAAAATCTTATTTACTTATATATACTCGTATATATAGGTACAAAATAGATAATTATGGAATTCAATTAGAAGTAAGTATTACTTTATTAATGCATAAAATCTAGTTTTTCCTAAATTACCATATGACAAAAAGAAAATAATGTTACCTTTTACAAATAAAATAATTTAATTTTTCTAAGTATCATTGACATTTATATAGTTGATGTTATTTTTGTCCTTTAAGCAAAAAAAAAAATATATATGAAATAATCTAACATACCTACATAATGATACCAATATACTCGTATCAATATACTTATTTATATTTGAAAAAAGTTAAACAATTTAATTAATAAATATTCAAATTATGTCAATAAATTCATTATATTATTATTTTTTTAATAATTATTAATAATGTATTATCTTTGCTAAAAGTAGATCATATTTTTCAAAATTATACTTGAAAAAAACCTATAATCCAATAATTATACAACAAAATTAAATTCCATGCTATTTACATTGATGTATTTTATAAAAAAAATCATGATTTTTTTTTTTGTTATATATATATGTTGTATATTTTATATAATGTATATATATATAAATATATATAAAATATTATGCTTTAATTTTTTTTTTATGTATTTTTGATCTAATGAATAAAGGAATATTTTACTATTTAATAAATTGTATGCACACTTCTGAATAAAATTGAAATTTGTATGATGTCCAAGAATAATTATCCTTTATTGTACTTGAATTTTAAATTAAATCAATTCATATATAAATATATATTTATAAAGGTACCGGTAAAATACAAAAATTAAATAAATAAGAGTAAAACTAAGAAGAAAAATAATCTTATAAACATTACATTATAATGTACTACTACCAATGAAAATATATTATATTAATACGATAGAGATCGGTAAATAATGTTTTTGAAATGTTATTTTACTATTTTAAACATATAAAAGTAATATTATTTTAGTTTCATTATTTTAATATAATTATGTTGGCCAAATAATGTAACTATAATATTTCAAAAACATTATTTATACATTTTTGTACAGAGAATTTAATATTTATTTTTCATTAGTCATTACTAAAATAATGTTAAAAATAGATATATTTAATTTTTTTTTGCTATCTAGGTAGTATGGTTTAACCTGTCGTCATCGACCTTTAATGTGTTTGTCGTATAAAAATGTACAAAGTTTAAACTGCTTACTATTTTGGTAGGTAAATCTAAGTGACAATAATAGTAACTAAAACTTTCTCAAAACTTCACCCGACAAAATTTTAGGACCGTGTACCATTTTTCGAGAATATAATTTATTTCTCTATTGTATGTCATAGGCATAGTTTCGCCGTAACGTTTGAGCATTATTTTATGCACAACCGAATAAATACGTTTTCTTAGGTCTTCTAACCGCTCCGCAAGAATTAAGTATTCATGGCATCCGTTTGCAACTACAGTCATGGTATATTTGTATATTACATTCGAATACGTTGGATATAATATTATAATATATTATTCATTTTGATCCAAACCGCAATGGTTAATTCATTCAACTCCGAACGTAATGTTACAAAATAAACAGTTAGTTTTTAAACCCATATCCATTTGGACCGTATTTCTAAGTGTACGTATTTTTACCATAATGTTGCAATGTACCGTTAAAAGTTATTTTATATGGAACGTAGCATTAGATTTAATAAGAAGTTGGTTAATTAACGTTATAATTAAGATTACCAATGTATTGGAATTGGTCGACACATCATGATACAAATATTTTAAAATTTAAAATTAATTGTACTCTTAATCATTGCTATTGTCATTATTATTTTATGGATTTTTAATTGAATAATGAAATAAAGTTTTGATAGATTTAAAAGTTAAAAAAAAAATAATAATATAAATTGCTTCTTTTTCCAGTGAAGTTTTGTTTTAAAAAAGTATTTAAGAAAGAGGAAAGAAACATGCGAATTTAAACCAAGAATTTTCCATAAGATTCTAAATATAAAAATTACTGTATAAAACTTTTGACAGTTAATAATAAAAAATAAGTCCTGGAAAGAGTTAGCGTGAGGTGAAAAAAAAACAAAATAAAGCTTCAAGTCACTCGATTCGTCCTTATATTATAAATAATGTGGGTAGTTGAGCGTGTGTATTTATATTAAATTTTGGATTTCTGTAAAAAGAAGGTTATAGGAAATTATGTATATCACAGATGCGTCCGGAAGACTTAACCGGTCATAGGCGAACTGCAGGAAGAAACGTCGTCATATACACGAATCGGAGGCAAAAAAAAGAAAGGATAAAGAAAAGAAAGAAAAAAACATCTTAGAGATTTGAATTGATTAATCGGTCATCCGATGGTACGCACCACTACCGCCCCACGACATTCTAGTATTTTACATGATTGTGCAATGCTCGAGGAGCGAGAACCCGCGGACTGTCACCGCACGGAATAATAATTTGTTTACGTTATTTCTCTCGTACACAATATTATACGCGTCGACGGTAGTTTCGCTTTAAAAAAAGGAAATAAAAAAAAAACATCGCTGTTAGAACACCGCGTAAAACCGTATGCGAGTACCTCTGTATTGTATGGTACTGCTGAAGTCGTTCATCGGAACGTTTAAATATTTTCCGGGTTAGTGAATTGCATCCCGTAATAATGAGCAAAAGGTCACGATCGTATACCGTATGCAAATCGCGGCCCAGGTATATATTTTTTGATCATATGTAAATCGAATGTGGCCTGGGTGTTGTCCGTACAAATACGCATAAATCGCACAACTGGACTTTTCCAGACAAATTTGCAATACATGACCTACGGTGGTGTAATGCCGACGACGGTTTCGGAACGATTTCGAAAACGGATGTTTTTAACTGCGATTACGGGGGACATATAATACCTGTCTTTGGGATTAGTGTTGGCTATAGAGTTAACGGGAATGAAAACACGTGTACGTTTCAAAAAATAAATGAAAATCTATAGAATTTATTTCGACATAGGGATAAAACTGAATTAATCAAAAGGTATATTTATTTTTTTCCAACCCAACACTGTAAACGTAGAGCAAACACGATGTTCCGGTCTTTGTTACCGGACGAATTTCTGTGAAATAAAATGATTACACGATGCTTTTGGTTTGTTAGAGTTTTAATTTTTTCCTAAGCCTGTCGTTTTAAGATTTATGGACTATCTTAATATAACCCTCCAATAATACAGTAGCGAAAAAAAAACTCCCAAACAATACGAACCACGAACTACTCGAATTTCCTGAGACGTAGATACGATCCACCTAGTTCACGTATTCAAAGGGTTACTCTATATCATATAGATCATAACAGTATAGCCTAGTCGTCTAAACGTACACACAATAATATAAACGTCCGGGAAGTAGCGTTTTGTATTCATACGGGTTTCCCTTCTTTACGGGTAAACCCCGTGTACATACGTTACCGTTGTGTATAAATATTATTACAAGTATATATATGTACATGAAGTACACTCTTATGCGATTGCGGGTATATAACTTGCACGTGTCGTCGTCGTACGAACGACTGTTGTGCACCTCTATTAAACACGTTGATGAAACTACGGCCCGGGAAAACTAGGCTATGGTATACGCCGGAGTTAAAATCAACAAAAGAAAAAACGAAAAAACAAGAAAGTTTTGTCAGCATTTGTAATAAATTTATGGTTTACAGAAAAGATAAAAATGTACTGATGTAACAAATCTTTGTTAAGTGTGATAAGCAATTATTGCGCGTTGCGACCACAGTTTCTAAGACAAACGTTGACCGTTTTTTTTTTATCTTTTACTAGTGATGTTGACTATCCTGTTCGTTTATCATTGGCAATGCCGCATCGAGCTATGTTGCCGCCCCGGGGAAAATTAAAATATACCAGAGCCTTTAAAAAAATTACAATTCAAAATTATATTCACATCAATAATAAGTACAGTCAGTAGCGTATTAACGGGTAAGATATAAGGGTACTATGCAAGAGCAATAAATATTTTAACTGTCAAAAAAAAAATCGAAAAAAAAACTGAAAATATGTTTACATAATTAACAATGCAACGCTTCGATTTCAGAGATAAAATATAATGATTTACTTGTAACCGACTATTTTCGAGGAAAAACGTACAAGAATAACAAAAATAGTTTATTCGATAACAGTACAACTAGAACAAGTTCTTAGTTCTTAACGCATTGTAACATTTAGTGGTAGACTACGGCTTTTTCGTAGTATTTATGAACGAAATAATATGTATTATAGTTATATAATCATACAAGAAAAATTGTAATTATATTTTTATTTTATGTTGATCCTCATACATTTTTCGCCTCATCAAACATCATAAAATTCGCCGCCCCGGGGTAACTGCCCCCCCCCCTTTCACCCTGTTAAACGCGGCTCTGGACATACCAGAAAAAGTCCTATTCGTTCCCTCCAAGAATCCGCAAATGAAAAACTCACGATAATTGACGACAGTTTACATGATCAATTATTTGGTGTTAGATTGATCTAAATACATACGGAACAGTTGCGCACAACATATTTTTTCCGAAAATTTGAAAAATCCTTTCGTTAATTCAAGATGTTTAATATATGCTTATGCCTTTAGAAATTTTCTGATAAAAAAATAGATTTTCTTTTTTTTAAAGCTCGAAGTTTATTTCCATAATACTAGTGACTATAAACAGTTTTACGCCGACTGATTTTAGACGAGCGCAGTCATCGATATGGGTATTATTGACCTGATACTCGTTGATAAAATGTTGTATTGTTGTGAGTCGTTTGATTTCGAAAGTGATCAGTCATTGGTTCCGGCACGATCTTTCATACGGACAAAACGAAAGTGAAATTAAAATCACCGGTTACTTCTTTTGGGGAGCTGATCCGGGTCGCATTGCAAACGTTACGGAACACGACGGTGTTCCGTTAAAAAAATGTACAAATTACCGGACGATTGGACGATTTTATTTGTCGACACCGATATACTACATCGCAGGCGCAACACGGTTTTCTACCGCGAACATTTTGCACGTCGGGATGCGAATTAAAGATTTACCTCGACGCATCATTATTAGTTTGCACCGATTTGGCGCGAACCCCTTCCCGCTTCCGATGAATTTTCTTCTCGTAGACACCGGACGCTCGAAGTGAGGACCATGAGGATTGTCGTCGGGAACAAAACTATTTATTTATAGACGGGCATCGACGCGCGTTATATCATAATTGGAGTATTGAAGGAAGCGCCTCGTCGTTGTACGCCGGTTTTTCTATTTTATTTTTTGTGTTTTTCCACTCGACAAATAGGCGGAAGGCGGTCAAGCGCGTCGTACCCCGTGTCAACCCTTGGTTTATCGAAGTCGCGTCGATTCACGACTGCGGGTCGTGTCTGTGCGTACGCGTCGTTAGGGAAATAATGAGTTTGGCCGATGAGATTGTCGACACCGCAGCTTCGGACTTCGGAGGTGGCGGCGGGCCGAGTACGATGCCGAGCGAAACGTTGAGTTATTACGCGGTTGCGGCCACCGTTGGTCGCCTGACGTCTGGCACACCGCGGTTTGTCGTCGACGGTAAATCACCACGAGCAACGGCAGTAATTGTCATAACAACAATGTGATAATGCACGCGAACGTAATAACGTCAATCATTTGGGCTGCGATCCGTTTCACACAATGCTCGACGACAAGAAACGCTTTTCGCTGGTCCAACCGTATCGTTATTCCCGTGTTGAGGAATATGAAAACGAAATATTTTTTTTTAATTTTTTTTTTTTTTTTTGCTTTCGTCAAGTATTTTCAATATTTTTCGCTAATTTTGAATTTTCATCGAATCAACTGGAAAATCGTTATTCTTTTCCCTAGCATATTTTATCGCTGGAACGAGTGAAATGAACAATTGTGCATGAAATTCCCTTTAAAATTTTCTCCACTAATGCCGCCATCTTGTTTTATGCACATCCTTCACCAACTCTATCGATAATACCGATAAAAATTATAAACAAATACCGATAATTCCGGTATAAATGTGTGCAGAATACCTGTATGCCGCATACATAGTAGAATATAATAGTGAAACATTTTTTATAAAAATAATCCGTTCGAAAAATGCACGGTAGTAAATTCAAAGTATTCGTGGTGTTTTTCGAAAAATTTTACACAAACAATTTTTTCGCTACTATTGGCAACCATCAAATGACTTTTTCTGCCAACGAATTATTTTCGATATCATCGAACTCCGCGGTGGACTTTCAACTTTATTATCATACAAATCATACGTTTTACATAAAATTTCATGTGGTACAAAATCGAGTAGTAATTAGATATTTTAAACTAATAAAAATAACCAACGGTTGAGATTCAATGGTCGGGTAAATTATTTTGATGAATAGATCTTCTAAACTTGGAACCAATATGTCATTGCTATCAAAAAGAAGATTCTTAGCGAAACAGATAGGATAGATCTATTTATATTATTTAATATGATTGATATAGAAATATAATTATATTCAAATATCTAAATAAGATAGGTTGAACTTTTAGTGTTCAATATTGAATAAATATAACCATTGTATTTAAAAATTTTATACGTACGAAAATATAATTAAATACAAAGTACAAATTTCAATCGCATACATATTTTTTCACAATTTAATGCTACATTACGCCACCGAAAGTAGTTTTAGAAACATTCATTCAACGAAATCGCTTTATTCTAACAAAGTAAATCAAGTCGAATAATATATTTTCAAACTACCGGTAATATTTTCAGTTCGGTGATGTAGTTCTTCAGATATTTTGCTCTAAAAAAACAATAATAAAAACAGAAAAATCTCAATCTAAACTCTTCGATCCGCGTACGCACTCTTTTCGTCATACTCCCGAACTGGAGAACCGAAAAGGACGTGTGTTAGCACAGCGGTTTTGTGAACGCCGGTCTCACGATGATCTAATATTTTATCGGATGTGCTTGGTAGATACATGCAGTCGCTGCACAAAACCATCGTCTTCCGATTTACAAGACACACAATTAACGTTAACAAAAGAATTCAACTCCGTTGCGTTGGGTTTCCTACGAGCGACCGTTTACGCAGCCGACATCACACGCGTACGTATATAAAATACACCGCATCACACGTTTATGTACAGCAACAGCTTGCATTAGATTTTTATCTAGGTGAGGACGAGGAGATTTTCAATGTAAGGGATAATAACCTTATGTTGACAGTGCTGTTGCTAGGAACTTTGACGCTCCGGGCTAATAAAAATGCAGTGCCCTTACTTAGTACGGCGTATGTTCGTAATTTTTTTATTTTTTATAAACTTAGGAGTGCCCTTGCAACAGTGCCTGAGGTAAACATATACATCCCCTCCAAGATCCGGCACTGTATGTCGATATCCAATTTCTAGTTATACACAAACGAACGTAATAAGAAAAAATAAAAAATAAAAGTTTATACCTAAAAACATGTGTAGAAAATTAAAAAAAAAAATTACAACATTTCATGTTCGTTTAAGCTTAGACGACCATGGTAAAAGTTTTAAGTTTTCAGGTTTTCAGCTAGAAATGTTATTCAGTTATTCAGTGTGTGTATTTAGGTCCTGGGAAGATTTATATTGAACCCCTGTCGGCCTATTCCCACCCTGCTCACGTCAACACCACTGCGTAATAATACTCGCATACGACGGTGATAAACGTAGGTACGCGTATTGTATTGCTTTGGCGTCTCCGGGTTTCGAGTTTCGATGAAAGACACACCACCACGCTTTCGTAATAATTACTATTCACGCCTTGCACATGGCGGTGTGCCGAGATTTTAATATCAACATTCATGGTCGCGAACGCGAAAACTCCGCGTTAGGAAACAAAAATTATTTGCATACCAATTCCGTGACGACGCAAAAGTTTCAACTGAACGAAAATGTGATGGGCGTACGTCACACGTTTAGCGTGCCCGGTCGATTCATGACCATTCTGATATGCATCATTTGTAAGGTTTTCATATCTATTTTTAAAACGCACCTAGTTCGTTTGATTGTCAGAAACGTATGGTTGTAATACGCCCGATTCATGGCAGGATAAATACGTACTTTTTAACGAAATTATAATGGTCATTCCTTATGTTTTTGACGTATGTGTATGATAACTCTGATGGCAACTGAGGGTATAACAACGTAAGAATTTAACCGACTCATAATTTTCTAATATTATTATTATTATTATTTTTTTTTAGTATCACAGTTAATTTTTTGAGAAAAGTCAACTGACCTTGCATGGTCATGTGTTTGAAACAATAACGAAACATTGTGTTCATATTTCGGTACATTTTAAGTATGTATACATCAATTTGTAATACAGTATTTTTGTAGAGAAAGAGAAAAAGAGATTCAAGATTTTGATTAGGTTTATAATACGACTTAAATCTTTATAATACTTTTTTTCTTACATAACTGATCTATCAATATGCCTAATAAACTCGTCAATCAAATTTGAACACGTTTGAAAAATAACTACAGCGTAGTAGTATAATTAAAAGTAAAGTGGAACGAAAGATGAATTTGTGAATCAAAATACCACAGCAATAAAATTCATGTTGTAAAATGTTAAGTATCAAATGACATTTACGAAAATACAATTATTACGAATTATACTAGGCGTCGAAGTTATTTTTATACTTTTAAATTATTATTACAAAAATGTATTCGGTCTAAAAAATAATTGATTTTTGAATTTTTGTACCTACTCGAAACGAATAAATCAATTATAGAATACTTACACAGTGGGTCTCTTAAACTCATACCCCTCTAATCCTCCACTAATCTGGATTTGAGGTTCGGAGGTCGAAGTAAAGAACGATGGTGTGTCCTTATAATATGCGCGTTGGTTTTGCAGGAGAAAGGGAAAATGAGGGAGATATATTATCGTAAGATACCCAAAAGTTAAAAGGAGAAATTTGTCGTCCAGACGTCTGCAGGGTTTGTGAGCGAAGGCGAACCCTGTAAAAATTGACGTTTCGAATTCGGTATAAATATATTCATAGTTAAATTATTACATGTCGACGGATATTATAAGATTCTATTTTAAGATGCGTCCGTTTCCGTAAGTCGTGAAACTACAGTGCATGTCGAATCCGCACTAGTACGTGTTGCAATACATAGATATTATTTCATAAACAATCGGTTTTTGACAAGTGTTTCCTTATTTCTACATCACGATCAGCCTCCCCTCCCCCCGTATTTGGTCTGAAATTTATCCGACCATATCTACTACTAAGTTTCGCTGCACTGCGGTTATACAAAGTGATCAACATTTCATATTACAACAGTTTTGTTTTCTGAAACAATAAACATGCAAATCAAAGGAATATACCGTACCCAGTAATGTTACATAAAACATGTAATTTAATCGAAAGTCGTACGAGAGATTTTAAGATAAGGGTTGTTGTTTACAGTCAATTTTTTTTCTTTTTAAAATTCATATGAAAACTTTTTTACTTTTATATACAATCATCACGTGTACATATATTCTTTTCCGAGGATTTTAATTTTGATTCACTAAAAAAATGTAAGATATTATATTCTTTGAATCATCAATCAACCTTTACCGTTCCAAATTCTATGATTCGTATGGTATTTTGTAGAGTATTATACATAATTGTTTATTTATAACGCGTTATGTTTTTCAGGTTGTTTATAGCACTAGAAAACGTGTATCATATAATACAATTATTGTGCTGTAAGTGGCAGATGATTTTTACGGAACAAAATGTATGAATTGTTTACGAAACAATAATGTTTTTACTGCTCCGCTATACGCAGACTTTCCTCACGTATAGATAATAGATTAGTTCCACTCCCACGTGGAATTCTAAAATTTGCTTAGTTTTCATTCTATACTATTTTTATTTATTTTTTATTCGACCGTACCAAAATAACGGACACCGCATCATGGAAAGTTTATCCTCCCGACAACCGACAAATCACATGGGTATAGTACGCGCTGTACTTTTACTATGCTATTGACGTTTTGTACTTACGTTTTCTACGCTAGGTCGTGCAATATTAATTTTAACGGTCAACGCTGTGCGGATCGTATAAGTGTACAGACGTTCTATGGGGAGTCGCACAATTCAACATTAATTACAGATTAAGTCAGCCGCGCTGGCGAGATTCTGTTTATGTTTCCTTTGTTTCTCAGCTCTTAAGATAATGTTGTAATTGGATTAATATAAACACCAATGATATCACAAAATAACAATGAATTCTCCCGATAAATAATGAAATATCAGTTTTGGCCGTTGTATAACTGCAGTAATAATGGAGATAATTCACCGGGCAATAATGCAGTACAAAGAACGGAATTGATGATTACAATATTTTATTACACCAGCAATAGTGCAATCGTTACAATACCATGATTACGGTCTGTATTCCGTTTTGACTGTTTATATATGAATTAAAAAAAAAAAAAAAATCGATTTTAATTTTTTACAAACTAATGGCGAACACTATGTGAAATAAAATTTGTACGTCGGAATAACCAAAAGGTTATGTATTGAGATTTGTCCGAATGCCAATAGTAAGAGAGCAGTATGCTTGTGTAGAAAAAAACGGTTTCAATCAGTTAATTCGTGGTATTTAATGTTGTACTAAAACATTTGTACAGCGTATTCCGAACGCTATTTTGTTATTATGTTGATTATATTTATACACAAAGTACCTACACAGGAATTTGATTCGTTTGTACAGTTAAAAATTTAAATTTAAATTTAATCAACTACGTCAAAAATAAAAAGGCTTAAAATAAATATGTATACACACTTTAATTTAACCGATCGCAATGCATTCCACCTGTTGGGTACAAATCCCATCCGGCTTCTGTCTCCACGAATCGTCAGTTCCCCAAACGATTCCCGTTTTAGCAGCATGCACAGTTACTAATAATTTATAAACGCAGTTTTCAATAGCGAGTGATCATCCCGTGAACCGCGGTGGTACGTTTTCATACTAATCGCTTAATTCTTCCGCAAGCATTATTGATACGTTATGGCATAAAGCCAAATTATATCCATGTCACCCTATCTAACCTGTTCTCTCGCGGAGTATCACGCGGTTCGCTGCACTTAGTTTTCCTCTTTACCGTACAAATAACGTAGGATTACGAATAGTAACTGGAGAAATCAATGCCCAGCGGACTCGTTGAATGATTTTTATCAACACTCAAAACCAGCGGTTTATCAATAGATAACTGAATCGATAAACGCCCGGAAACCGGTTGGATCGGAGTCGAATTGCCAATAATCACAAGAAGTTTTATTTGCGCCGTGTCACACGTCGATCTTGAATTCCAGAAGAGTAGTCGTTTGCCATCTAATACATTCATAAAACATTTATATCTGTCGATAAACAAACGATCGCGTGTGACGTTGTAATAATTTACCGCACGTCCATGGGTTTCTAGAACTGCGATATCGGTCACAGGAATATCATGTCTGAAATAGCCATCGATTGCAAAATATAATAATAACGTAGATTTATGTGATACAGGAAACGGACGGTGTTACAGTCTGTAATTGTGACGACAAGTAGCGGTATGTAAAACGCGCTTCGAGCGAGGTTACTTAATGGTACCCGATCAAGTCGTCTTCTCTTCCGAAATCTTTTGAAGTCGCGGCTGTGTCGACGATCGTAAAGAAAACATAGACATTTATAAGAAAAACAAGTCAACAGAAAAACCTATACGGTTAACAGAGATCAGCGAATACGCAACAGTGATCTATGATATATATATGCACTATTATGGACATCTATAGCAACAAATGCAATGACTGTTAAGTTGACGAGATACCGCTCACGAGATATTCATCGATTCGCATACAATACGACGGCTCAGACATAGTCCAAATTTTTTTGAGTCATACGTCATCGATACGTGAATATAGTACACGCCGAATTGGTCATAATTTGTGTGGTAAATTTGTCGACACAGTCAATTGCCGGATAAATCACTGCAACACGTAGCGCGACGTGTTGGTCACGTATTCCGGATGAACAACGGTATATTTTTTATTTATTTATTTTTATTATAACTGTCAATCGCCGCTTGGACTGATACCGAACACTCGACCGGTCATTCAGCTTTTGAAATCCAATACATATACTACGATGTCCAATGACTGCGGAGCGCTCCATGTGTGAACGATCTGTTTGATCTGTCGATACTTCTCCCTCGCTGTTTATACATGGTTAATATTATTATTATTATTATTATTATTATTGTACAGGACGAATCGACTGGCGTAGTGTTCTTCCGAACGTTTACAGTCCCGTTTCAACCCCTGTCGACACGAAATCCTCGCGCGCACTTTGGTCCGTATCAAAACGAATGAAACAACATCCGAATATTTTAAATGTCACGATACGAAATAACAATAAAACTGCTACGAAGTACGTTCAACGAAAACGCCGATGACCGACAAACGTGTACAAATGTGATTGTATATCAATCGGACGAGTTTTAAAAACAAATCTTAAATCCAATTAATAGTTTTCAAAACGTGATTTGGTTAACATTTCCTATAGTCTAACATTAATGTTTTCTTGTAACATTACTTATAAACCTATCACCAGTATCAATCGATAGTGCTCCAAAACGACGTGTTATACATACTGTATAATGTTTTCACGTGCATTGGTTCTGAACTTTGCATTTGATTGCATTATATAATAACCGTTATTAAACAATTTCAATTTAAAATAATAACGATAACGGTTATCATCGGTTGTTAGGATAATTTACAATTTACCAATGTTTGAAAAATTATTCTTTGCACCATATTCATTTAAAAACAGCTGCGCTATACTTAGGACATTAGTATATATACAAGTAAACTTGTCTGAAGCTAGTAATAGTATACACATTTTATATTTTTTCAAATATTAATTGTAGACGATCGTTAACTTTTTCCCTATTAAATAAATTGCATAAATTGCATTTTGTATGATAGTGCAAAATTATATCGTATAAATCGATGTTCGGTAGAATGAACAAATTTAGCGCCCGTAATAAGAAAATTACGCGATAGTAGTGCAGTATACAATATTATTATCGGTATGATTTGTTTTTTTTTTCAAAATAAATAGGACATGGATGACTTCATTATATTCATTTTTAAATAGAACAAACCCGATGGAATCACAAAGCAACTACGATGCATTCTTTGTTTTTATTATAGATCAATATTACTCACCTTGTTCGATGCGCACATAATAATATGCAACGTTAACCTAAAATTTGGTTTTGAAAAGTATATTTTGATTTTGCAGAATATGATATTGTTATGATATTATGCGCGTGTACAAGACAAAGATTACAAATGCTGACGTGCCGTCGTTTCAAGGAATACTTATAAACAACAAACAGACTATAGTATTATTTTATTTCCGAAAATAAGTATACCTTATACATTTAAGAATAATTTTTTCATTTTTTACTAACTTGAATTGCAGTTTACTGCTTACTCACAAATGTACAATACAATTTTATAAATTTTGGAGCCCCAATATTTCTAAGCCAGGGTCCCTTGGTGGTGCTAGCTAAGCACCCCCAACTCCTCCGATAGTTGTGGTACTGATAGGTCACCAGTTTGGAACAGTTGTTTTTACATTTTGCGATAACCAGACAATAGTATTATAACGTAGTAATATAATCGTAATAAATAAGATTTGTTATGATTTTGGTAGAGAAGAAGTAACTCCATAGTTTTTCGAGGAGGAGAAATATCATTAATCTTAAAGACTTATTATTTATGATAACTAAGAGCTTCAGGGCTTTGTCCGCTGATCGCTAAGTTCAAAATATAGAAAATAAAAAAACAATCTTTTTATTTTTCATGGTCAAATTTCTTTATGTATAAAGAGATTTATCATACATAAATATTATATATATAAGAATACTCTGGTAAGGGAGGTGATGGTAATTGTCCTTCACGGTGCCCTAGAGCCATTTTGTGACATTTTTTTTTTCTCTTTTAATAATAAATGAAAATAATGGTTGCACTAATTTAAACATCCTTTTTTTCTTTTATAAAAAGTAAATCAACCTTTCAGAATCAATAAGATATTTTAAATACTTGTCTCTTCATAAAAATAATAATTAAAAACGTGCCTTTGAATGTAAGAATTATTAACTCTTAAAATTTAAAACAAAAAACCAACTATATTAAGGTCAATACGAATCAAAACCCTTAAAAAATATTAACGATTAATAGATTCTACTCAGTTCGTACTGCAGATACTCTATTATTTACGGTGTATTCAAGCTTGGAACCAATATAAATTTTACAAATACCGAATTTGTAAGAAAATATTTTTGGAACTCAGCAGGGTCGGTGGGTGATGTTTTATACCGAACTAGAGCCTCGTGAATCCCATTACGAACGTAGTAACGGGTACCATCAGCGAATATTTCTGATCTCGGATATAATATTATGAAAGACATACATATGCGAGCGGACCGAACAGAAAATCGTAGTAGGTATAAAATAATATATTGTTTCTCGGTAGGGGAATAAAAGTTTCTCCAGCGCGAGTCGTATCCGGACGAGATAAGTGAAAAGTTCAATGAGATAATCGGAACTGCATTAAGAATATTAATGAAACATTTTCCTTTAGCAAAGAGCAACTATACGTTTCGTCGACTACGCTACCTTGGCGTTATACATAAATATATATCATTATCATTATCATTATTATTATTATTATTATTATTATTTATACATGTGTAGCCTCTCTAGCACGTCCGTCGGAAGGATATTTCCGACCGTATATATACATGCTAATTGTTTTTTTGTTAATACGCTTCGACGTTGGAATAAATGCGCTAGCAGGGAGTGGGTGTGGTACCCGGAAAAATATCATATTACCGGAAATATGTAGTGTTTTAATTAAAACACCGCTCGATTTCTTAACCTTGTACTTCCGTGTATAGATGCGGTAACATTAGGACACGACACACGCCGTGTTGACTATGTGCACAGTCAGTGGTAACAAGTGGTAAAATTGGTTCAATTAAATATTTAAAACATGCATTAGGCATAACGATTTCAGTAATTATGCGATGCGCAGTAGCACGAAGTGGCCGCAAGTTCCTATCGTTATCCATACCACCGGAGCTAATCTTGGGTTGTTAAGCATTTTAACCGAGATGGATCGAAAAAATCTGTACTTCTTCGTCCTATTCAAGTATAGTGCACTTGAATCTTCGTTTCTTGATGTAGGGATGCGTTATACGGGTTGTCGAGACTTTACATTTAACGAATTTTAATGTAATTTTTTTTGCACTTAAAATTGATTTTTCTTACTCTACTTCTAATATTTCTCGAATTCATGATATTATGGAAGTCCACATTTTCATGCTCGCAGAAGTTCATTCAACTACTCCCATAAATCAATTATGTAGTCCTAACATTGTTAATTAAATTATTAATATTTGTTATCTTTAGCCTTCGTACAATGTATTGCTTACATGCCAATGCTTTTAATTTTGGTACAAATTTTCAGAAGAATGAGCACGGTTAATCGTGGTTATACTGCAATACATTTTCGCTGCTACTACACTGCACCAAATATGGCTGTTTGTTCTGTTTCAAACTTTTAATAAAGGCTCGTAAGGCATGTATACAGATATGTTCTACAAGAATACGGTGTCGATTCCCAAACCAGTGAATAAGTAAGGATTTTTTAAGCATTACTTATCAACAATAATCCACATACGAATTTTTTTTTGTTCTTAATATACGAATCCGGAGCGATGAGTGTCTGTTGGTTTCGATGCTGACCTAAAAATGAAGCTTCTAGTTTTGTCCGTAGAAATAAAAAAATTGTGATTTCGCCATACTTCAAGTGTCGTGTTTTTATTATTTTTTGACTGAAAAAATTAATTAACATATTACGCGTAAAAATCGAAATTATATATTAAAAAGGTGAATATTTCTAATAAAACCACTTTATTTCACTTGATATCCAACTTATAGATTTAAAATTTAAAATTTGTCCACAAAATGTTCAAATGAAAAATAGTTATCAATAAAATTTAGGATTTTGTAGGTTTTAAAAATGGGAATTTTGGCCAGCTAAACATTGGAATCATCCCACTGTGTGTAGGTTGTTTTTAGGGATCACTATACAGGTTTGTCGATTTGCAAAACAGTACTGATCGAGTTACTGTAATTAAAGCAATAATAAATCATAACTACTGTAAATAACATATGACGAATCGTTCTGCCGATGCCGTATATAAACGGCAATATGCGTACAGCAGCAGTAATACATAATTTTGAATTCGAAAATGCAATACTTGTTTCGGTGAATCCAATTGACCGTAATGTAGGTAGGTCTAATATAATCGCGTTTACTATCATTGCTCGAAAAAAAGTAACCGCGCCGCGTGTATCTGCTTACGTTTTATTTCGCGTAACACAGCGGAATCGATTTAAACGTTATTAGATGCAATATACTTACGTGCTGAATTACACGTGATATGTGTGCAAAACGTTCGACATAAATGATTGCTGTTATTCTGAGCCAGCAGGAATTCGAATTTTTTAAACATCAATATTAACTGCATATAGGATTATGCTTTTAACAATTACTCAAGACAGTGGGTGAGAAAAAAAAAACTAAAAAAAAACTCGCAAATTTATCATTTTAAAGTTACACAGTTATTAACGCATGACTATGCGCATATGCACAAAATAGTACAATGCATAACAAATATATAACAAACGTACAGGTTAATTAATTTGTTATTTTAGTCGTTTTCAAAACGATGTCGACCGAGTATCAGTTATAGCGAAGTTTTCATACATATATTATAGATCTACGCGTAGTTAGAAGTTCACAAAACGCTTTAAATAAAAAATATATGGATTGCATCGATAAGGAGCTCAAATTAAGACGGTTGTGCGCGATCTAAATGAATTTTCACATCGTTTTTAAATTAATCCGTTTCGATACTCAACTACAGTTGATAATATCGATAATAATTAACTAGTAAATAATAGTGCACGCACGTTTGGAAACGGAGTAAAGGTATTATGGCATGGACAGTAAACGTTTGAACGATTGCGTTTGAATAATACCGCCAAACTGGCGGGTAATAAACCAGAAAAGTAATTCCATTCATTAGCATGTGAAAATTATATATTATTCTTTTTTAAAGTATCAAGTTATAAATGGTAGAGAAAAAAAAACTACCCCGATTTTTCCGCTAAGCCGATTTCTATGCTTTTGCTGGCTGCACGTTTTAAATAAATTAAAATGACTCTATTCTTTACTACGGTGTGACGTGAAATTTATTTTAAACGTTCACGTTGGATAAAAACAATTATTTTTATTTACACAAATATGTATGTATATATATATATATATACATGAATTTATCGGCCAAATGCACATCTGACCAGAACCTAAATTACAAAGAATGTAGATACCATTAGAAGCAGAACATTTAAAATACCATTGAAAAACGAACATGTCGAATCGAAATAATAAGACCGTGGTAACAATATTCGTGATTAATTTTTCTTCCGACTTTCGATAATCGAATAATAAATATTAATTTTCTCCAATACCAAAGGCAGTATAAATAGCATCAATTGTACAACTCTCTTTCTCTCTTTCAATTTGTACCCATTATAATCGTTTGCGCATGAAAAACGATGTTGATTGTTGGACGAGGTATGGACATGCGATATCATCACAATAACTTTGAGTGTAAACAAAACTATCGCCGCGTACATAATAATTATAATAACAATAATATGGTTTACCAAAATCTAACGAGTTTTAACATGTCGTACTACAGATGTTCAATATTTACAATGAATTGCGATTCCCCCGCTGTAATAATCTTATGCGTTGCGCTGGTAGCAGAACAAGTGCTGTGGATGATTGGCGTTCTGCCGTTGATGCGCACCGTACACATGCAACGACGTTTAAAACGGTTAAAAACTTTAGTATGTCTCAATATAAAATGCATGCACACTCAGCTACAAAATTAGGAGTTCCTTCATATGACGTTCAAAGTTATAAATAGATTTCCACTAAACTTTCAGACAGTTTTCGCGGGAAACAATTAGGGTATACACACCTATATCGTTGTACACGCAAACTATATCGAACAAACTTCACTGCATAACGTTTTAATAAAATCAAGGGATAACCTTATTTAATAATTGAACTCAACACTCGTATACAGTATCCATGACGCTTACGACCACATATAACGTGTAATGGTGGGACGCAACGAAGACTAATAATATTCGGAAGTACAACAATTTAGATTTAGCAATTAGATTCAGTGTTGTAAACACGACGCGTGTTCGTATCGCGTCCCGCGGGAACTCACATACTTTAAAATGTATTATGTGTACATTTGTAAATCTCCACGACACGCACGCTGTACACGTATACACGTGCACGCTACTCGTAATCTACACGTGGAACCGATTTCTTCAAAAGATCTATTCCTAAACCTAACCACTGATAACGATTGAAATACTTATTACAATAACTGTAATAACGATTATAATTATAATATTAAAAATAATATCTGGAACGCACGTACCTACACGTGCAATCGGAAGTATGCGAAGCGGATGATTTTTTAAGTAGGAATATTTTTATTTTTTTTCAATCGACCTCTGAAATGCTTACAACAGACCCAAAGTGTACCTACGCGAGAATAAAATCTACAATACCATCTGATCGACGCAATAGCATGGAGGTGTCCGACCCACGACAACCCATGTCAATTTCATACTTTTGTTGCTTTCGACAAGAAAGCCATTTTAAGTTACGCATTAGACTTTTTTTTTTAAACATTTTTTTTCTTTTCTACTTTTAATTTGAAAATCTATTTTCACCTTGACCATAGGAACATTGTAATTATAGAGATTATATTATGATAAGAAAGAAAACGCAGGAGTATTCTATTAATGTGACCAAATGGATAATCATTGTAAAAAACATACGCGGGACCATGACGACTACTTATTGCTTGTTGCGACCCAAACCTAAATCTATGAACAGCCACCGAAACTTAACTGATAATATCACGGGTAACTGGCGTACCGTGGTAACATTTAATCAGACGTTGGTCGGGCGTGTTGTAACGTACGTACGTAAACGGATCGTCATAACACGTATTCGGGTTTTCTTAACAGCAACGCAATGTTTCAAACAAATTCACTCGGAGCACAACTCGCGTAGGCGTAGTTAGAGCTCAAATATTAGGGGGTACTGGAATTGCTAAAAAAAAAAAGAAACTGACGGTATTTCGCTGTAATTACTAGAGATTGACCCAAATAAAAACAAATCTGTGGTGCTAAATTGTAACTCAACCGTTGTTATCGATTACGATCAATATTGTAATTTTAGTATTGATAAAAATCGGTATTGGTACATACGAGTATATCTAGAAAAAAAAAACTAAGAACTTTATCCATAAAAATAAGTATTGATATATCGGACAAATATTTCGATATTCATTACTTATCTATACATCACAGAAATCCCTATTCGGGGATGCTAAAACCTTCTTCACCCTCCCCCCCTCTAGTTTCGCCTACGGCGACTTGCGCTGCATGTTACTATACCGTACGCGATGGGATTCGTATTGAATTTCGGTTTTCTCGAGTGTATTCGGATTATTCATTACGATAAACTATTGATGCGGCGTTCCCTTTGGAATATCACTGTAGGGCAACGTTTTTGAACGTACGAATCGAGCACTGCAACCGGCCAAACTACTTTTAGACGGGGTTCACCGGGCCATGTAAAACAATTTTCATCGAATACGCAGTCACCACGTTGTTTAGGTATACCGCATGGCGTGTATGGGATTCACCACACGTTACCGAAGTAACCGTTTATGTTTCCGCGAAGTTGGTCTTTCGAAACTTTTGGAAGGGGTGGCGATCTTAATGTATGGATTCCACGGTAAAACGATGTATTATCCGACCGAGAATTGAGAGCTGGTGCGCGCAAAACACATTCGTGGTACGTACATGTTGGCGCAGCACGTCATCGAAATTTCACGGCGATCGGTAGAATAGGTACGTAGCGTGAATCCGGGACTTCGAGACCACATATCCACGTCATTGGTTGGTGTAAGTACGATTTAGGAATCGCATCCGAGCGTCTCGCACATCCTCGCGCCGCCCGAAGATGATCGTACATGCGTCAATGGTTCCCCGAATCCTATCGACCAATTATCCTTCAGGACACGACTGTAGTAATACACGAGCAGTTTTTAGCCATTTTTTCATCAACGGTCTGCATTTAAACAAAATACCGTCAATCGTGACGTGCGCAACGTCCGTTTGTTACAATTAAACAAAAAAATTAGATGATAAATTTATACTGACATTTTGGTTATTCATAAAAAGTTATTCATAAAAATACATCGGAAAGGAAACATAAAAAATAAACTCTTGTGCGTTTGATTTGTTCCACTCTTTATACATACTATTATTATTCGAAAATAATAAAAAATTCTTAAAATAATGTACAATAACAATAAGCTTAAATTTATGCACATGAACACTTGACGAAGAGTAGTTGCCCATTAGTAGCACCTTTAAATTTCCGCTTCCTTAACGAAGAAAAGACTTTTGTTCAAATAATAATTATTATTATTATTATAATTGCTATTGTGCTTTATAATAAACCGTTTTTTTTTTACAACACAAAAACAGTGTATTATATTCAGAATGCTTTAGGTTATTAAAATATGAAAGTTATGAACACTGCAGAAATTAATAATATTGCAAGCAAACATTTGTGCAAACACTATAAGTTTTACTATTAATGTGAGTCACCTTTTAGATCATTTACCTACATTACGATCCGTACATACCATCTACCAGAAGTGTTCGAAAAATAGCAAATCGTCGTCTTTAATATTAACAAGTACATACAGTTGCTTTAAACGCAACAGTTATCTGATTGAAAAGCTTATGATTTTTAAACTTATTTCTGCACATTTTCATGATTTAACAAACAAAAGTGTATAGATAGATTAACGTGATGCCGCGAAAGGCCATTATATTAACGTTGAAATCGAGTAGTAGAACATTGATGATTTTTGATGAAAATAAATATTTAGTTTGTATTAAGTGTGCCAACTAAATTTTAGATCGAACAAATTATATTTGTACGCTTTCGAGTACATATTTTAATAGTATCCATAAATTTAATTTATGAGCCAAACAAAAATAAAAAATTTGTGGACGAATAAAAAACGGTGAGACAGATTCGAGAATAACTATAAAAGCTTTTTTTTTCCGCTTACACGTTTCAACACTTTTAATTAAGTATTAGTTAGGTTTTTTTTTCAACGTTCATTTTGATTAATTGCACATGTATTTGCGTTTCAAAAAGCGTTTATACATCACACCATCGAAGGTGGCTGCACCGAAAGAGTGACGTATCGTAATCGTTATGTGAAATAAGCGATTATTTACGCGTGGCGCGGAGGCGCAGTTCGTAGCGTATGTGTTATATTATAAAAATAACGCATATATATCTATTCACTCCGTTGTAAATAATTTAAAGCTCGGTAGGGCTTAATTAGCTGAAATACCGGGCTGATAACGGTGCGAATATTTTCCATCCATGAAATATTAATACCATGTACGATATACCAGACGTAAAAGCTGGTGCACCGTTATAATTATTTCCACCGTGAACGTTTTCGTTTTAAACTACATCTCGTTGAAAATTCACACCACGCGACGATTCGATTACGTTATTATTTTCGTTCATAAACTAAGTGCAGCGCCGGTTGAGTGCCTACACGCCGTACTGCAACACACTGAAATTGTTCAAATGAAATAAAAAGAAAGAAAACAATTTTAAATAAAAAAAACCATTATCGTTTTGTCTGAGCGTATCGTTTTCGGAAGGAATACGATAGAACGTACACGGTTTCGTTCACGACGACCCGGAATCAACGGTGCTCGTTTTGAGCACGACACTCTTCCGTCCGAAACAATCGAAAGGCTCTCTATCAGTTTTCTGATTACAACGATGGAACCCGAGCGTAATTTCACGTTAACACGCCCACGCACAATACGTCCGTGTGCTCTTTCCAATCGGGTTGTTGTGATTTCAGTCGTAACAATACGAATGTCGGTTATTACAATGACCCGTTACGGTCAAGTGTCTTGAATTTACACAAACGATATTCTCACGAGCATGTTTCGTTCGTGCGATACCAGACAGTCAGAATATAGCGCTATACGCAATACGCACGGTATTCGGGTACCTCGGGGATAAGTGTGTACTCGCGAGAGGGAGGGAACGGGGCAGTAATGCTGTGCATTGTTCGGTTGGCGTGAACGTTCGCTGTGGAGTGCGACTGCCGTATGAAAAAATAAAGTTCACTGTTATAAAATTTAAAGCGATGTCTCGGCGCGTCGAACGCCACAAGAGTTATTTGTACACGTACTCGTATTATGCCAGCGGTGCGCAAACTTTTTCGATCCACAACCCCGTAAATTAATTTATTTCAATGAGGTAGGTCACCCCGTTCCTACCAACATAACGTAACTGTATAACATATACTTACTAAATGTATACAAAAATTGTATTCGTATAAATTTAATTTAATTTAATTTAATTTTAGGCGATTTTAATGTTTCTTTAATTTAATCAATCCGAAACATATAAAAAATAAATAAAATAAAATAAAAATACAAACACAAAGTTAGAGTTTATAAAATATAAAATATAATTTTTCATTCGGTGTTAAATTATTGGTGACCCCCTAATAAAATATTGTGACCCCCCTTAGGGAACGCGACCTTTAGGTTGCGCACTACTGTATTATACGAACGGTATACGAACAGGCGAGTCGTCATAACAGTTACATTAATAATTATTATTACAATTTGGTAATTAAAATATTATTTCACGACTAGCAATTCGTTTGTTTAAATTTGACCAAATTAAAATAAAAACCCTAGTATTATGATCTATATTAGAAAGTTACGATTTTTAATTATTTAATTAACTATCAATAAAGGGAGAGAATTATTGTTCTTTTTTTTCTTTTTTTTTTTTTTATACAAATATACCTGAATACGATAAACGTGCACTCGTTCTTAGACCTCATACTCACGACTGTCATTCAACTCTCATTTAGTTGAATTTCAACCATATATATAATAGGTAAGGTATTTTTCGCCATCTTAAATGGACCTGAATGCTAAGTGTTGAATGTTTTAAAAACAAATCAAAATTTAAATAATATCAAAAACAAATAAGTGGTAAGGGGTGTGAGTCAAATCTAATTAAGAGCCGGTAAATATTTACCAGAAAAGACAAATTTCCATGTTCTAAATACACAAAGCTTGAGAATTCTCTGACGCCTAATGAATTATAAAACAATTAAAATTAAAACGGTGGTTTAAAAACAAACAAGTTCGAAATATTAATTAAAAATGGTAAATATTTGAAATAATTCAAAAATTAAATCAGAAATATAACAAAATGATTACGTCATCGAGGCACCGATCTATATAACAGTGTTGATTATGTAATGACCTAGCATAATCAACTTACCAAAAAAAAAAAAAAAAAACTAAACATCAATCACATTTTAACGTACTTATATTATTAGAACAAAACAGCACTTGATCTCAGCTAATTAGAAATTATAATCGCGCGTATTATAGTGGTACGAAGTACTTGCGGACTGTTCTCGTGAAAGCACCAAATTGAATAATATTATTTATCGTACAGTTGAAATTCTTTAAGAGACGATCGAAATGTAATTGTACAATCCATTATGTTTGAGTTGCGTTCACTCTTGCATTTTCATGATATTTTTTTACAAGTCCGTGTACGTAAATTCCGTGTATATTTTCTTATTGCGGCCCCGCTGTGGTGGCGGGTAAAACTTTCTACGATCATATAATATGTGGTTCTTATTAAAATACGTGCATACGATTTGATATTATCTCAACTTTAAAAGTAAACACGTTCAATATAACGACGTAAGTTCTAGAAAAATGCACACACACACACACAAACGGGTGGCGTTATTGTTCCCAATGGATGTGGATCACAAAACACATGTTACGAGGACTTTTTTAGTTTCTTTTTTTAAGTAATTCCCCGTCGAGACTATACGAGTGTAAAAATTAATTGAATACGTTTTCCGTTAATCAACTTGCGTTTTAGTTTATATATTATAAAACGGCACGTGGGCGATATAATTACAATTCGTGTAGATAAAATACAATGGAGCTGTTGCGCTTATACGTGCCTTTTTACCCAACGAACACAGAGCTCTGTTTATTTTTATATTTTTCGTACACACACGATGCAATTTTACAACGTTGAAATAATGTTATTATTAATATACCACGACACGTGACGTTACTTTTGCTGCGTTTCGCTTTTATCGAGTAACAAAACAGCAACACTCTTTCGAAGAACGGCAAATCGATTGCGAGACTTCATCTAAATTATTATACCAGCCATATGGTATTTCCATGATATGAATGTGTTCTAGCGAATTGAAAAATCAATCGTTGTCACGCGAAGGACAAAAGTGTATTACAATAATGCCCAATGGGGATCATTCGATAATTATATCGCCGAGTACACGGAACGAAATGGAAAGCTGTTCAAAAGCTGCGGCACCGCCCATATCCTTACTATTACTACCGATATCGATATGTTCATTTTCCCCACAAGACGCCTGTCTTTCGTTCGTATTTATGTTATATTTTTTTCAATGCGTTTCTCATTTAACACCGTACGAGCGTGTTTCGCAAGACCAAGGGATGTAAACACATAAAATATCATATCTGGAGTACACATTTCGGAGAAAACGAATTTCACAACTCGATTCCAATCTCGTGTGTAATACGGGTAGGTGTATAGTACTCGTATTTTTTCGAAAAACTTTGACACGCAACTGATATCGAATCAACTCGCAGATTGAAATGAGTACAAACAGCCCGAGTTCAGAGCATATCTTAGCGTCTAGACTTTACACAGGGCTGGAAAATCACTTTGTACGCCGCTCTACAAAATTTTCATCGCGCCGGTCAACTCCGACTTAAAAACACTCGATAATTGACCATTATAATGTTATTAGGTTTTCAATATATTCGTACGTCAACATTCGTCCGGTATAGATGTCGTTTGGCCTCTTTCACACAGTCCGTTTCTTTAACGGCAACGGAAACTAATTGGATAAAAATGTCCGTATACATAAAATTTTTTTGTCCGTTCGTAAAAAAGGATAGTGTGAATGGATTGTATAAATAACTATGTATCTTATCTACTCCGTTTTCTTTTTTTATTTGATCCGTTTCCATTGCTGTTAAATAAACGGACTGTGTGAAAGAGGCCTTTAAGTATTTAATAGTATTAGTGCAGCGGAAAAAATCTAAAAACAAAACATTTTTTTTTCAATATCGAGAATCAGAAAATTAATAAACGATTTCACTGTTTCCGAAAAATGTGGTATTAATATTCAACAAAACGGAATCACATAAAAAATAAATATTTTTGAGAAATTAAACCACTCAACAAATTCAGAAAATTAACGTATATATATATATATATAGCGAGTATATAGGTTAGTAATTGCTGCTTCTTTCATCGGAAGAATAAAAATAAACTCGTATTTTATTTATCGTTTGTTATTTTTTTTCGATCGATTTTTGTTTTCTTTTGGTCACCACACGTATGTGAGCGCGGCTTTACATTATTTATGTGCCGTACGCAAGTGTACACGCTCGCATGGGCTTTATTCCAACGCGTCCCCGTCGCACGACAGAAAAACGAGGTGAAAAAGTCGAAATCTCTCGCGATAAGACAATATAATAATGTATGAGAAGCGGCAAGCGTTGGTTTAATAGATTGTCTATTTTTCGATTCCTCGTCGTGTTTGCACAGAACCCAAAGCTTAATATCAATATTGATTCGAACGGATTTCGTACTGCGCTCTTTAGAACATGGATCGACGCTTTTATTACAACAATAATAACAATAATGGATTCGTCCGTTACTTTTTCCCGTCCGGTCCACTACTGTTCACTGCACAACCCCGTTTTCCGCTTTCGATGACTTCGCGTATATATACATTCGTTTTTTTCCCTTCCTGACTACGTGCACATCGGTGGAAATCCTGGGATACGGAGATCGTATGTGCGCAAGGGTTTGTGTGAAGATTTTCCGTTATAATATCAAGCAGATCTACGCGACCGTGTGCGCTAGCTTTTTGTTTTATTTTTCCACCCTAACGCACCCGCGCAGTCTATAAAAATCATTCCGATACAATACATTAGTAAACATACGAGTATGTGTGTGTACATATATAAATATACGTACACCCTCGGTGCAGCGTATCCTCTACACTTGTACTCTGTATAGGTATTTTCGTGGACGCAATAAAATGTTCACCGAAACCGTTTCGATGCCAATTCCGTCATCCCAGTACACAGCGACTCTTCTCCCCTCACACACAAGCACACACATCCTGTAGGCCAGTGGTGTTTTAATTAAAACTTCGCTGTTTCTACTCACGTTCGTGCACTCGATGTATAGACGTATGAATATACACGCGTGCGACCGACTGTCATGGGGCGGCGTGTGTGGGGGTCGTTCGGAAATCGGAAATTAATAAGCACTCTAACGCGTAATTTATCGGCAAAACATCCACCCACCGTTTACCGGTCCCCTTTCGAATTCAATCGTCGCCCCATCCTCCTTCCCCCTGAAAAGAGTTATAAGATCGAGGCGATTTTTTCTCGCCGTTCTATTTAATTATTATTATTTTTAACGCTCACAAAACCGATTAACTACGTACGATATTGTACAATAACTGTATACGTACACAATACGCGTCCACTGAATAAAACAATGCAAAAACGATGTTTATCAGTGATATTGTAATTCGCACTGTACGAGATACGGTTGTCTAACACACACACACACACCCAGCCCTCACTGATGGTGGGAATTTCAACCCGTCCATCTAATGTTGTTTCTTCTGTTTCGAGCAGCGAGCATAAAACCGTAACGAAATATCAAACATCGGTGTTATCATAACGACGATGAACGACGTCGAACAACAACGCGCATGTTATCATAACAGTTGTTTCAATGTTGACCGACGGCTCTGTTTGATGACACACGTCGTACGTCGACCTGAGCTGTACCTACATTTCCTCCCCCTCCCTCCCCCAATCAATCTGTGAAAATCGTTCGGCAACAATATATCGAACGGGACTCGTGCTATGACGACCACGAGGCGCGGATAACATACTTACGGTTTCGGTTCCGTCAAACGACTCGTACCACCATATCGATTCGTTGCGACGTGCGAACACAGTACGTGACGGCTGATTGGCGGCCACAACGAACGACCGCGAGCGAACACCTAACAACGTGATGCGCACTGTAGATCGCACGAAATTATACGTACGCAATACACGTGCAGGCGTTCTCCTCCGAGCGTTCGCGACGTAAATCTTCTCAACGCTGGTCGGTGTGCGCACATCGAGTGTTCCGCGACAGACGTATCGGCCACCGGAAATTTCCGATAGCGGTACACTCGCCCGATCGTTTCCCGTCGAATCATTTTTTGCCGCCGACGCATTACACGTCTCCACCTGGCTTCCGAAACAGACTGTTTGTGTGCTGTTTAATCGAAAAAAGCGCTCGGCACGACATTAAAAATCCATACATTGCTAAGCCAATACGTTCGGAGCCGTGAACTCGTGTTAACGGGTTACGTACGGCGGGTGTGGTAACAACGAAAATCATACTCGTCGTATATAACGTATAACGTAAATAAAGGATACGCATTTCAATATGGGTTTTGAAAAAAATAAAAGTGTATATATTCGAATTTCCCGAGAAGTATTCCGTCGTTTGAGTAGTCGGTACTTTGCGTGGATGTGTTTCATACCCATTCGATTTTATCTCAACTATTCCGGTGAATATTATTATTCCACCTTAGAAACTACAAGTTTTCTGCACGAGCTCTTTTGCTGCGAACAAAATAAAATCCAAATACTAGCAACGAAAAATCGGTTACTAAAATTTATTAAATAACTTTTACGTTTTCCAAACGATGAAAAATCTAAACAAATATTCCGTTTTTAGGTAGTAAATTTACGCGAAATTATACTTTTAAGTTTAATATATCTCACAGAATGGTAACAATAGTAATAGTGAAATATAATTCAAAGTTGGACATTGAAATAATTAAGAAAAATTATTATTTTATGAAACGTTAACTTATACTCAAGTCATGTTCACCAACTTATTACGGCAGTGTTTTCTAATTCGTAGGATGTGTCCTCAAGAAGCGAAGATGGCCCACATTTGAAAAAGGTATGCAACATGTTATTTTTCGAGGAAATATTGTACTTTAAATTGTTTGATTTTAATTATTATTGTCTTAAAACAGAAGTTAGATAGTATAATTTTAAAAGAAAATTCTAACTGACGCATTATAACTAAATACATTTAGACTATTAAAAAATTATCAAAAAAAAATAAATAAATAAAATATGAAAAATAAAAATACGATATAAATGAAAAATGTGACTAAATAAATAGGATGAGTAACGAGTATACACAGCAAGGAATAGTGACAAAATCTTCGTCCAATTGGTTCGACTTTAATCGCTATGGAAACGAGAGAAATGAATGCAAACACTGTTTAAATATCAACAGGATTTAAACTATTTATAAAATAAAAAAAAATTAAATATATTATTTAGACCATGCTTTAAAAAGTTTCAATATAATATACGCAGAATCAGTATTCCCATTATTTTAACATAATCAAATAATAAACGAATCTCGGCGAGTAATTGTATTTATTTAGTTTTTATGACATTTACAATTCTATGTGAATAGTCTCGTAGAATTATATTTTACAACAGACTCATTTAAAATCCCAATCAGAGAAACAGGCAAGTTTTTTTAACAATATGCACTTTTGCGTTATTGCGCTTCATAAACTACTAACAAGCATTTTGCCTTTTACGTTCGATAATATAACGGTGCCCTTATGCTTTCTCATTGTGTGCACGTGTTACTAAAACGATTATATATTTAAAATAATAATCTTATTGAACATAAAAAAAGCTCACAACTCAAAAGTCACATGCACATATTCTCGATATACATAAGTATTATTAAAAATATACACTTCTTGTTCAAACATCGTAATAAAAAATTGCTGTACCAGCATCTATCTGCTACTATGTAATTATTAACGTGTATGAATTATATGCACATTGTATTATTTCCTGTAGCGAATATCAATAATAATATATCAATAATATAATATTATGTATTATGTTTACGTGTAGATACGTTTTTAAATAAATGCTTACTTGTCACGTCATCAACATATAATATTATTAACGATGTATTATTATGTCAAAAAAAAAAAAGAAACAAAATAAACATAGTGACATACCAATTAACCAGTACCTGATTATATTTTTTAACGAGTAAATCATTGAATCTTTGGCTGACGTACGACACATTATTATTATCACAAAAGTCGAAAAACAATAGAAAGGTAAAAGTCGCGCAGAACAATTTAACGTCCCGGTGTAGATGTGTCACGACAGAATATCTATTATTTAACAATTTTTTTTTTTTTTTTTAATGTAAAATTACACAAAGAAATTCAACGGATTTGATTATCGCGGTATTTAATTATCGAATTAGATATTCAGATACCACTGTTTGCCATGTGTTCACGAGTGGTAAAGACAAAATAATACGTGCCGAGACGTTATGATCTTCAATCAAACCAAACCCTACAAAGTTCGGCCCGGTGATATGTCAAAAAATGTCATCTTTGTTATTTCGATACGTCCACACGTAATACAACATGAAATCTTGTTGAATAATTTTCCATCAACATTTAGTTATCTCGACCGTGGTTGCGCTTTACAACGATTTTCGAACGCATAACAGACGCTCGTGGATGAAAATTCTCGTTTGAGATGCGTTTTGCAATTATCTTTGATAATAACTATTACTATTATCTTACTCGAGATGAAGATGGGATGAGTTGATTGAAGTTTATTTTTTTTTTGTTTTTTTCAGTAGTTTTGTATAGTTTTTCCCCTCGTATAACTTTTAATAAGCCTTGTCGAAACTCCTAAGAATACTTATTTCAATATTTTCATGCTCATTATTCTCGAGTCTTGTATGTCACAAAGCAGTGAAGGTCGTTTATATCTGTTCAAAAATTGAAAACGTAACTGTGCAGCTGGGTAGTTTGTCGTAGTCGGCGGTTGCAATTCTACTTAATAGTAAGATTTAGTAGTGTAGTTTGAAGCAAATACTCTAATTATAACGTATACCTGGGATGGGTAACTTAAAGTTACTAGAGAGTCAATTTATATAACCTTAAAATCTGGTAGGCCAGAGTAAAGAAAGCAAAAAAAAAAGTCACTAAAATTGAAAGTTTGGTTTTTTTTTATACGTTTAATTTTACGACTGAACCAAACAATAAAATAAGTATTTAATTTAGCTATACCGATATGGATGTATATTTTTGAAAGTTCTAAAAATAATATTATATTATATGATCATAAAAATAATTAAGCAATGGTACTAGATAAAAATATAATATCTACATTTACGATAAACATTAAAATGTATCGAAGTCATTTGAAAATGTAGTAATGGCCGGATAAAAAAAACACGCGGGCCATCAGTTGCCTAACCCTAATATAAACAAATTAAACCGTATCTCTCTCTCGGAAAACCATCCTATCGCAACTGAAAAATAATTTGAATAGGTTGAATTGTTCCGAAAAAGAAAACCCATATGATGGCAATAATATTCAGTCGTTAAGAAGAAATTCAGTAAGAAACTGATAAGACTATTTTTTTAGTTCTGAATGGTAACACTGTGGTAGTATTAATATGACATTTAAAATAGGGTATGACAATTTTTAATACGACCATGACACAATACGACGGAAAAATTAAAATAATTAAAACCAAGAACTTAATGCAATGATATTCATTCTTAAAAATGTGATTTTAGTAAAAGTAACGTCACAGCGTCGCATACGGAATTGGTACAATGGCGATTGAACAGCACTCCATTGGGAAAGCAATGACGGGTAAAATTATATGGAATTTAAACATTCATAAATTATCATATTAAGTTCATTCTCGAAAAGTTTTTTTTTTTTTATCTTGAGAGCGAATATATGAATAATGTTAAAATTATGAAACACTAAAAAAAAAAAAATACAAAAACACGCGTGTGTGTTTGTTTAAGTTAGCTGGAATGTATTTGGGCAAACAACTTCGTCTGTGCAACAACTGAAATTTGTTATTATTCCATTGAAAGCTTGCTTTTGAGAAAAAAAAAATTGTGCTTCCATTACACAGTTAAAAGTGCTACTAAATTCGAGCGCGAATCACTTGTGAACTAAATTCTTCATAAATAATATTCAAACGTTTTCGTTAATTTTATTTTAATTGGATTTTTTTCATAATTCCCCACAACAATTCCACTGGAATCTGTTATTATAATAATATGATAACTACGTAGTACCGCCATATGATCAGTGTTTTTGTTCAGTGTTTTTTTTTTTTTTTTTTTCATTAGTTCAAAGCAAAACTACAACGATAGTTGCGGTTTTATTAAACTGTCATATATATTGTATTTAATTATATGCCAAAAGATATAGAACAGGGGTGCGTAATGTACGGTGGGTTCAATTACGATTGAAGCTGGTGGAAGGTAGAAACTAAATTAAAGAGACTAGATGAAAAAAATGAACGACATCGATCGAGAGGAGGTTGTTCTCTACATTCAGAAATGTATGGTGCAAAACTTTGATGACCCGAGTCGAATTTTTCAGGGGCCCATCGAGTATTTTGAACTTTTCACACACACACATATATTTGTTTTTAATTTGTTGGTATTTAATATCGAGATTCAGATTCAAAATTTAAAAAAAAAAAAGTAATTAGAGTTGAACATAATATTTATATACGACCGGTGAATGTTAAAAATTATAAATTTAATATAATTATAATTAAATATAATTTAATAGTATTGTATTACCATGATCCAAAAATTCGTGTAGGAAATTAATCATTATTGGAAATTTCAAGATTACCATTTCAATACAATAAATAAAATATATGGATCTTTTTTTTTTTTTGTTATATAAATGTAAAATTCGATAAAGAGGTCAATACGTAATATCGTGTGTATTATTCAGAATATTTAAATGATTTTATTTTGTTATTATGATTTTAACACGTTTGCAAATCACAATTTCCAACGCCACGAATATTAGAGACAAGAAAATTACTTAAACTTCATAAAATAAAACAGGAGATAAATACACAGCGGATCTTCTTTAATTACAGCGCGGTTCACGATGCGTATCGCTGACATCACCTGGGGACCAACAACGTAGAGTATACATCCTGACCAGAGGTTCTCGATCCCGGCGCCACTTATGAGTCCATAAAAATAGTACGTAGACGCAGAAAATCGTTTCAGAACATGATACGGTAAACGGTTAATCGATGATTTCTTCGCGTGCCAACCACGATCTTTCGCGCGCTGTCGGCCGAGAACCGCTGGTGCAGGGATACTTGATGCAAAGATTCTCAGTATGTAGTAGGTTATACGGGAAACCGTGCGCTTCGTACTGACATGTAATGAAGCACAACGTGTGTTGCGAGAAACTTCGACCGGGTGGACAGCAGTTGACGACATCGGCGTTCGATTTCAATTCTACTCGATAAGGATCCATAACCGACGAGCGCTCGTCAGGAACAATTATAGGCCACGTCCGATACTTTCATCCGGATAACGCTCGCCAATATCATACTAATATTTCTTTTAATTTTTTTTTTTCATTGGCCACGTGTAGCGCTCAACGCGTAGTACGAGTATAGCCGTGGTGGCGGTCGTCGATCGACTTTTGAATCGATGCCGCGTGTCGTATGTACACGTAGTCAAACGCGATGATTTCCCGTAAAGTACTCGATCCGTCGTCGGGTAACGTTTACTTTTACATACCGACCGTACGACAACGTTCTCGGTTTCGGTCCAAAACTACACGGCACACCGGTGTTCGCGACGAACGCAACGTGTTATCCGCAGGCGTAAAACATATTTGATGACGAGCACCGAACGTTTCGCCGTGAATCCCGACGAGTCTGTACCGCGAAACGTTTTTAGCGCTATAACGCCTAACACGAACAAATACTGCGTGGGCTAGGTCCTGTGCACGTCAATGTTTTTCGTAAATGCGCGCGTGATGTTTCGGTGCGTTGTCGGCGCAACGTGCAGTGTGAAATCCACAGTCGCTGCGTGGTTTGAATACACCCGACGGCTAGTCAACGGATACGTGCGATACGTGTTCATCGACCGTTGACGGCCACTGCCGATATTCCGTGTTTTTCTCAATAACGACCACGGTATATGCCGACGGTGTAGTTTTGGAAAAATCGGTCACCTGATCATCTAAAAAGTGACCGGAGCGACGGTACGTTCTGCGAAAAGCGTGATGATCGTGGGCCTCGGACCGTGTGTACAAGCTATTTTTTTTTTTTTTTTTATTTCGATAAATGGCAAAACGTGCTTTTCCTCTTCATCAATTCGTAAAAATGAACAGGACGGGTGGACTGCAGCAGTGACGGCTCCAGTGGGGGGCATGCCTCTTCTCCGAAATAAAAAAAAAAACTGGCGAATTTAATATTATATACGCTTTTATTATTAAGGTTTATAATATTGTACTATATTAGTATGCTAGATATCGTTTAATTGAATTTGAATAAATATATTAAAAAATATTAATAAAAAAAATGTGGTGATGTTAACATTCGATGAATTAGTAATCTCCGAAACTAGGATTCTGGTAGTGAGAATTATTATTGTAGCCGCGTGACGCGGATGCCCGTCGGAACTTTAAATGGAACGATCGTTACGACGGAGGCATTTTAAACGGTATTTTCGAGATTTTAATCGGCGTAAAAGGAAGGGAAAATATTTTCAAAACAGTATACGACACTTTCTCGTTTTAACGAAACGACCTCGTTTTTCATTGATTGTCACGCGGACGAAAACCCCACTTCTGTTGTAATAATAATAGAAAAAAATACTACGTAAGCGTTATGAACACCGCGAAGACTTATTAATATAATATTTAGCAGTGTTCAATTCGTCGTATTACATTAGACTTTATGTTCATATCTGGTGTAGTCCAAGGAAAAGTTCTCGGTACAAGTCGGAAATATTTGTGCCTAAATTATATCTTTGGCGAACACATCACTCGTTGTCGTTTTTCGTTTGCAATCGATTCGATCTAATCATGCCCACCCCGTTGCGATAATACTCTTTAAATGTGTTTCGAACACTTAGAACGACGTCATGAATCATGTCCTGAAATTAAGTCCGCTGTGACTAATAATGGTAATGCGGCAACAACTGCTCTGAGTAAAGTTAAACTATTGAGTTCAAAATAAAAATAAAACGTTTTATTTATTATTATTGTTATTTATTTATTTATAATTTTATTTTTTTTATTTTGTATAAATTAATGTCGTTGTTCCGTTTCAGCTTTTATTTATTTACTCGTTGTACAGTTTCCGTTCCAAGTTAGAAATAATTTTTACTCCCTCACTCTCTTTCTATAGCTCATTCGCCCTCGTCGTCATTCCAAACCGGCCCTCGCGCGCTGAGAAAGCTCGTTAGGAAGTCGTTAGAATATTATTGCTCCTTGCAATGATTTCTTCACCGCCGTTCTTTTACAAACTCTTCTTTGCCACCGCCACCACGTCTCTACCCATATTCTTCGCGACGTTTTTCTTTTGTCTTTGCTCCTCGCGCTAGCACAAACCCTGTTAATGCGATATTTTTATCTGCTCTTATCTCTATACATTCGGTTACTTAAACATCAGCACATTCATGCGGAACACGTCGCCTGCGTTTGAACTCGCGATACACAAGCTATACATACATATATATTTAAATATATAACTCTCGCGAACGTTGGTTACGACCAAGCCGTTACCGTCGCCGACGACGCCGCAATGGAAGCATTCGAAACGAGATATTCGTCGTAAGTCCACACGTATAGAGATATACTAATAGTTATTGTTGGCCGTTAACGATACGTGATGGTTCGCGTCAATCTGAAATTTACTAAACGTCCAAAACAATCTACTAATCATCGACTGTACTTTACGCATTATGCTTATGCGTTTGGAGGTGTATTAAATAAATAACTATAATGTATACGTAGGTAGGGTTATCACGTTCTTCGTCGACATCGTCGAGTATCCGCGCTGTACATGGGATGCATTGGCGCATGGATACGTAGTAGATAAAACACAACCGATTGATTAATTACGATTTGATTATCATAGTAAATTCGTAAATACACCATTTCCTTAATTACGGTTTAATTGTCATAGTGAATTCGAAGTCAAATCAATCGATTCTACACTTATTGAAATATTTACACAATATTTACTATGATTTTTACTCTGGTTTGACTATAAGTTTCAGAACTTTTTTATTGTAAATTTTTCTATACATTGCCTGTTAATAAGAACAAGTTGCTGTCTCCTAGAATTCAATCATCGCTCTGTATAAATATGTATAAATACCCACATAAGCGTAATTTTGCTTAAATTCAATGAGTGAATCAGTAGAGTTACAGACTCTCTACAAAATCGCCCGCTAATTTATTTACCACTTTAAACTCAATTCCAGTTCAAAATAGTGTTCAAATTTTTTAATAAATGCATCAAAATTATGTATACAATTGAAATATAAAATATGACAGTTAAAACGTAAAATCAAAACACTGTTGATCTATACTTAGTTAACATGTGGATGTGGCAATTGTCATATATTATTGTTGTTACCATTATTTAATAATTATTGAAAAACTTGGCAATAGTTTCACATAATAAATATAGAAAATATCAGGGTACAAAATTATAGTGTTGTATCTCCATAAACATTTCAAGGAGTGTAAGTGACTCTTTTGTACTCCCAAGATTATGCCCATGTACATATGTATATTTATGTATGTATTAAGATACGTAAGCATTTCATAGACGTATTTTGTACGAAAAGAAAATGTGTCATTTATTAAAAAGACATTACGAATCTAAAACCAAAAAAAAAAAAAAAAAAATCAGTACTCATATTCACATTACATATGATTATTATTGGTTTATCGATAAAGCGAGATTCAAAACATTTTTTTTTTTTAGTAATACGTATTATAAGTATGAATTTTTGGAAGGTAAATAATCTCAATTTTATTTAATAATATTTTCAGGAATTTACAACATTTGATATTATTTCTGTATTTACATCAGTATAGTAGGTAATAACAGAGTTGGTATTCAATAGGGACCGATTTTTCTAGAATAAAACGGAAGAAAAAAAAATTATCATTAGACAATAATTTTTACTCAGAAGGTATTCAATGAAACTGTTCATGTTGTACATGAGTACTAAGGCTATTGTTTGCATGGATAGACAAAACAACTAGTGAGATATGGTCGTTTATAGTTACACTTACCATTGCTAAAATATAACAAAATATATCATAACATTGAGGACCACGACACTATTTATAGTTTCTTAATAATTAATTAATTTTTAATTAATTATTAAGAAACTATAAATAGTGTCGTGTAATTATATTTCGATTATATTTAATTTACAGTGTTCAAATTTTAATAGTCTTTAAGAAAATAACTATTTTAAATGTTTATTCCTTTTGAAATCAAATTCGTTTGCAAAAAAAGTAAAATAAAAATAACGACGTGTTAATTATAAATTCTAAACAGGCATGAACAATTTAATATATTCACACATTTATATTTATATAATATAATAAGTTTAGTTATATCTTGTTTTCGATGAAAAAATTTAAAAATTAAATTAATGTGAAGTTTTACATTTTTTTCAACGGGTTTTCATAATTTAATCTCATAATAAAAGTAATCATATTGTCATCTAATTTTAATGATCAAGGTACCCATTAGTTAAAACCATTGTACCATATCATGAAAACGCAGGGATTCAAGTTGGACTTAATTTATGGGACATTTTTTTTTATATAATTGGACAAATATATAGTAAATATATAAATGTATTATACATTTTCAAAAGACGATCAAACATCTAGTTGAAGTTATTTTTTTTTAAATAAAGAATTTCATTGTAATAGAAGTAATAGTACAATAGAAATTCATTTAATTAATCTTAAGACCAAAAATCTATATATAACATATCCTTGAAGTGTTAAAGTGTTGAAATACCAAAATGTATTTCAAAATAAGAGTTCAAAAAATTCAATTCAAAAACTTTTTTTTATAACTGTTATAAATTAATATTACTACATTTGTTCAACACTTTAGTGATATCAGTTGTTATTTTATGTGAGAAATATAATTTTTAGCTGCTAACGTGTGTGATATTAATGTTCACTCGAGCTATATCTAACATAATGATAAGTCCTTAACTCTATAAATATCATAATTAAACACTATTAGCGTATTTTTTTTTTTCAAAAGAAACCATTAGAATAAATTCTTAACGAAATATCTATATTAAGTTATAAATTAACAATAAATCTTTGATTGACTTTACATGACTGTGTACTCAGCTAAACTAATTCGAGATATTGATATTTTAAATTTTCTTATCACTACTCTATATACTTATATTATACTATGTACTTATGATCGAATGAAAAGATACTGAAAACGATAAATGTTGTTTTTTTATTTGTACAACGTGGTTAAAGTTTTATGATCCTGAGTCATTTACAAAACACATATCCTGCACAATGGACATTAATTATCAGCAATAAATATCTAAGTTCTCTCAAGAAAAATGATAATCGATATCGAGTTCAGGCCACGTCATTGAATCGTAATGAATCGATTGAAATGTCAAGAACTCTAGTATACCATTATATTTTATTTAATAATAATATTATCAATAATGCATAACCTTTTGGTAAAGATGCAGCGAAGTAGGAAACCAACTTTTCTTGTACTTGTCGTCGGCTCCACGTCCAAATTCTCCCGCTCCTACTCTTGTTCCTCCCGCAGTTCCTGCTCCGACTGCTAGTGGCCGGCCATCGTTGCCGACCGGCGCAGGACCGTTCCAGCCGACCATGTTGCAGAACATTAGGCCAGACAGCAAGCATGCTACGCCAACCGCGCCACCTGTTATCACTTTCGATTTGGCCGATAGCACGATCGCCATTACTCGGTCTTTGCGGTTCGGTCTCCGGCCCGGTTAGGTTATGTTAGGTTAGGTAAGGAGGACGAAGGCCTAGAGGCGGGCACATGTCGTGCCGGTAACTCCCACCTGCCGTGCCAAGGGCTCCGGTATAAGATCCGACGTGGTCCGAACAGCAGGATTTGGGACACGCGAAGAACAAGGACAAGGACGAACTCGCGTGCGTGCTCAGGTTGTCTCAGGGAGACATCAGGTCCTCCGCAAAAGAGAGGTCACACAGCGTCGGAGTTCACGGGACACAACTACAACGAATCATCGACATTTACATATTTTATAAAATATTATACAATTCTTGTCTACGTCAATGATTTTTCCGAGTTCAGATCGTAGGCGTACACATATAATATATTGATCGATGCTCGAGTGCGTAGTGAAAGTATGTGGCTAAAGAGGTCAAAACACACGACGACGATTACTACACAGCGGCGCGCGCTTCAGCTAGTGGCATGGCGACGTGGTCGTAGTTTCGGTGCGGTCGTTTCTTTCAGGACAGGGTCGACGAGGGTTATAGGGCCTAGTGGTTTTTGGAACATTGTGGTTTACGTGTTACCGATGAAAAGCACTCGCATGGTAGTGGACAATACGGACGGTTATGGTTGCGCACCAACCATTTTGGTAAAAGCCTTACGAAATTCGCAATCGTATAAATGAAAAAATGTGAAATTTATTAGACGAATAAAAGAAAGAAAAATCGATAAAAAGAATAGGTTATGTACACATTGTACCAGCAACGAGATACAATTTATTTAGCAAGTCTAGGGTTTCGTTGCTTTATGTGATGTTTGCCTGGACGGATGTTAAAAATTTCATCGAGTAAATAGCCCACTAAACATAATATTCCTTACCGGGTAAATCAGTCACCACACCACTGTTCGAGGTTATCTGCTTACGGGTGTAAAAAAATGTACATTAATATTGTGTTTCTGTTACGGTGGAACGTGTACACTAAAATTATCATAATATATGTATCACATAATGTAAGTAGTGATGCGCTACTCAGTGGCCGTCGAACGCGTTAGCGGCAAATAAAAGCCTAAACAATCGAACGCATTTTTATTATTTTTCCGTTTAAATATTATACGTTAGGTAATGTGTCCACAACGGGTTCGAAATATCTTAAGCCGCGTCTAGATCAATAAACATTTGTCAGAAACATGTGTCGTCGGCAATTTCGGCGACAAAAATCAGAAATTTTTCTGAAATTTGTTACCAACAACTGTGTTAGCAACATTATCTCCAATAAATTTTAAATTTTCCGACACGGGAGAAATTCGACAATCTTTATAAACATAGTCGCTAACAATGTATTTACACGTTCGATCAGTCAAATTTTGTTAATAAACATTTATAAAGAAATACGTCATATTTGGTTATCCGTTCAGTTCGCCTCGTCCGTCTATATGTAGTGCATATTTAACCCGTAAATTTATTTTGAATGGATATTTAAATTTTTTTTCAATCAATTATTGGAGTGGTCGAAAAAAAGTATTTGTCATCTAAATTATTTACATTATGAAAAACAAATATTATAGAACCATACTCAACTCGAGTACAAAAATAAAGACTAGGACGAACCCAATACCTCTTTTTGGAGGTATTTTCATTTCCAAACTCAAAATTATGCAAGCAGTTGCAGAAATAGCAATGTTATTCTCGTTCCACACTTTATCCAAGAATAATTCACAAACTAAAATTTAGCAAATATGTTGCTTTAGTGTAGACGCGCCTGTTTTTAAATTTTGACGGTGACATTTTAAGAAACATTTTTTCGCCGACATTGTTGACAAAGTCGACGACAAATGTTTCTTGGTCTGGACGCGGCTTTATAATCCCGTCAAGTACAATGGTAATGCGATTGATTATTCGCGAAATCGACAACATGAAAAACATTTATCCTGTCTTGTAATTTCGACTTACATTTTTTGGTTGGTAAAAAATTCACCCAGGTCAACACACCCAAATATACTGCACTACGTATTCGAACCGATTTTACTATAGATGTTGGTTTAAACGGCTAGTGTTATAGTGGTGTTATGATACGGTCGAACGAGACAGTCAAGTCTAAGTATAGTTACTGTACCACGCGTAATATTTTGAAATAAAACGAATCGAATTCGTTATTTGTAACGTGAATAAGCGACGGTGCGTTTTCCAATAACCGTTTCGCTGATACGCTGAATGGAGAGAAAACAATACTTTCCCTAAGTCGCGTTTGAATTTCCCGTCATTTGCGTACTTAAAGTATTAGTTTCTACGTCTCAAGTAACCCATAGGATGGGTTTGCGTGTACCATTTTGTTGTACATCAGTAATGACCCGAGAGAGTTTAGGTACTATTTTCGCGGGTCTCAACTCAAAGTTGACCCGGAAGAGAGTTTACAATCACCCAATCTTGTTGCAGGACCGTAGCTGAACGAACAATTCGAAAGTGTGCGTGTGTCCGTGCGCGCTTATGTATACAAGCGAAGGAAGGCTAATGTTTTTTAGCCGATTACAGGAATGAGATTGCGACAAAAAAAAATAAAAAAAATAAAAAAATGTAATTCGCAGTTGACGAAATTGAAAACATTTTGATCTGAGATACGGCTTTGCAATGTTGAATGAACATATTTAGACATTTAAGCGTTTTGATGCGTCGTGAGTTGGACATGACGTTGAAAATATGAGTCGAACGAGCGCGTTTTACGAACGAATGATTCGCGGGCAGCATTTCTTTTTTCTATTCGAAATGAATTAAACCGCGAATAGCCGCGAGTTTCGGCCGCGGAGTGCAGTGGTTTACGGGCTCTAATTCCTCGGTTCCGTCGTACGCCGGTGCGAAAACGTTTCGAACATTGCACGTTCGCAGTGCACACCTGTAGCACGGTACATGTTATAACAAGTGTTTGCGTCTAATGAACGGACGACGCTAACCGATTATTTCACGTGTGCCTCATACGCAACAAAACCCTCTTGACGATGGATTCACACGCCCTACATACTCAATTGGCCATACATCCGTCCGAAAATATACGAATGATCATAAACTTGGTACCCCGTAGTAAACTGGCAACACCGAACGAATAACGGCCAGCCGCGATCGAGTGCGCCTTTTGAATGTGGCTGCATGCTAATAACATTATTGTGATTGTTTATCACGAAGGATTTGTTGTTTTTATTGTTGTTATTGTTGTTAATTATATTTTTGTTCAGGTAAAAACGAAATTTCTTGATAAGTTTATTTTTCATTAATACGAATGTACCGCGAAAGCTCCACGAGATACAAAATAAGGGAAAAATAAAGAGAAAATATAACAATTGAACGGTATTATTATACATTGTACTCGAAGACAATAGTTGTATATATCGTTCTAGACACACAACGACCCTGCTGCGATGTGATTACTAATTTTATAGTATATATCATTGCGATTTGTTTGACCAATCACTATTAAGCAATTACTCCGTAGAACAAAAGTTAGTCTACCAGGAATAATTGCTGAACCTATAATAATTCTGCTTGGTGCATTATAAGTATCTTATCTTGTTAACATTATGTTTCCAGTAAGTTATATAACATCAAAATATTTCTAATTTTTTTTCTTTTTTTTTTTATGTAAGTACATACGGTTTTCCTCGTACAAAATTTACATATATTTTATAATACTATACACATTGTCAAAAAAGGAACGCGTTTGATCCAAGCAATAAGCTATTCGAACCATTCAAAACGAATCTCAAGACGTCGGAATAAAAGAAATTTGAAACGCGTTCGCAGATCACTTCGATTATTTCATATTACTTAGATTGTTATCTCCGAGGAAGTACGTCGACGGAGCTCTGTACCGTTTTAAAATTCTTAAACGCTTTTAGAAAACGGGTGAATGTACGACTAAACGATGAAACGTTAGCTTTTTTATCAAACGTCAGATATGTATTGTGCGATTTACTTTACATTTACATCCCAATGAACTACATTACCCAATTTTTGTTATGATATTTACTTTATATGTTTACTGTATCTCTCTCTCTCTCTCTCTATTTTCCTCTTATGGTCTCTCACTATTTACTACTAGAATATAATGGTTGAAAATATTGAAATGAAATATTGTACAAAACAATTCGTGGACAACGTTAGTTCAATATCGTGAGATATCAACATATGCACATATGTATCGTACACCAACTACGTGTTTTTCCTTGTAATTTAAACAATTTGATTCATTTTTGAACAAACGCTATACGTGCATCAATATATTAAAACCATTGATCAAACAAAACGGACACAATTAATTATGCACGCGTTATTTGATAACAAATAAATTCCTTCATAAAACCTACCCGGTTTAGCTAAACAGAATACGGTTACAATACGTAAAGCTTAATCACACAAACAACTAAAAATAATTACAGCCTGTGTTTGTCGATTTTGACACTACAGATCTGACCTAGTTATTTGGTCGTTGATTGATTTTCTTATTCATAAACGATGATTATTATAGCGAGCGCTCGTTCTATTTATGTGTTTTACATATTATATACGAATTTCGGCAAACAAACCTGTTAAACGGCGCAAAATTCAATAGTTATGAAAAATAAAAATATCGATAATGGTGCACTATAAAAGGTACAAAGTCCAAAGAAAAATTATTTACTGCTTGAATAGTATGGTTTTCTTAATATTTTGATTTCAATTTTCGATTTACTGTTTGAAATTATCTGTCGTATGCGTTCGCTCAACACAGCAAAAAAAAAAAAAAAAAAACCATTAGACTTATTTAAACTTAGGCTACCAAAATAGTTTTATTTATTTTTTTTTTAAGATTTACTTGGTTTACGACTTTCAGTTAAAAAAATAAAAATCTATATAGGGAATGTCCGTTCAGGCCAACTATTGACCAACTTGTTTTATTTCGGAACTCCGCTTACATAATATTAAACACACGTTGTCTTAGCGTGTTTACGTGTTCGGGTCACGTAATAGTATATCAAACGTCTACAGTGATAAAATTTTATCTTCAAATTTTTGAAAAACGCTACGGAACATAGTTTTGGGTCTTTAATAATAATATTAATAATATTTTCGATTTGGATTTATTTCGTACATATGCATAAAAAGATGTACACATATATATATATAAATTATATTCTTTTATTTTATAAAAACGCAACTTTTTGCACTTTTACGTTGGGAGCCATAAATAATAAAACCTAACAACAAAACGCTTATGCAACATGAATTTTACATAATGTTTTTGCTCTCCATCAGCTGATACTCGTCACGGGATGTGCGTCGGTGACAAGGGGCTCGGGAATAAAAAGTTTTTAATTATTATTGTAATCGAATGGTTTCTCTTTCCAAGTTGCCAATGCGTTTATTTTCCATTTACTCGACGTGACGTAAATAATATTACAATGTCAAACCCAAACGTCCGCCCGACCCACAATATTTTAAACGTAATTGGACCAAAATAGCTAAAAAAGGACATTCATCAAAGAAGCACTATATACATTAATGGATGTATTGTTGAAATCCTTCAATTACATTGTATTATCATAACAAAATTTGTATCCTACGCATGACGTGCGAAAACATCGTGCGAGTTCATGATATTCATATAATATTAATGAAAACTTTGACGTGATATTCAGTGTCAAATTCGGTAAGTACACATTCAACTAGAAAAAAAGTATCGTGTTGTCCGTAACGTTGAAAGTTTATTTATTCATTTTTTCTAACGAATTTTAATTGGATAAAAAAAATTAATTAAATGATTTTTTTTTTTTTTGATTTTTCGCCAAAATGTATTAAAAATATTGTTCGGTTTTAATTGTTGTAGTTGGTTTTTAATTTTAAATTTTACTTTCTGTTACGGCGGTAGGTGTTCGATCAAAAAACATAGATGTATCTACATGCACATGTGCAGCACGTAGCTCTGACATTAATTACGTTTGTATCGCGTGGGTTGTAAAGATTTTGACAGTTTTCGGTCCGACCCAACATATAGCGGCGATACGAGGGCAGCAAAACGCGTACGAGTGTACAAAAATGTAAATTATCCATTGACCGATCGAACGGCACGAGCATATTATTGTTCGATCCCTGTACCGGTTGGACGCGCTCATACATGATGTGAAGAGCCTAGGTGTAGCCGGTGGTAGAAACACAAAATGTCGCAATATAACGTGGACGTCGAAAACCTCACGTTTCCGTCACGGGCGAATACGTGCAAATAGACGACATTTCGTTTCGCGACGAGAACACAATTAAAACAGTCGTTTTTAAGACCGTGACCATGTTTCAACCTGTACAAGCGTTCCGCCGGATAAGGAAATATTCAGTTTTATTTCGATTCAGTTGGAAATATAACGCAAAATCCAATGTGTAGGTACGCGCCAAATTGCAATTACTCTATATTACTTCGGGCAGCGTTTTAGTTGTTACTCTATTGGAAACATATTTTACAGTAGTGAAAAACGTTGTCCGCTGTTCAAATCAAAAAAGTTAATAAACAAGCGAAGACGAAAAAAAAAGAAAAACATTTGTACGATTTATTTAGATTTAAGTACCGTGTACATAATGTACATTTATGTGCATACAATCGAATTAGGTTCGAGAATATTGCAAAGAAACATATTACGTACTTTGCACTGTGTGGGATAGTGGATGAAAAACGGGGAAAATATGACAATTGGCTTGCTATTATCCTTTTACCGATTAGGAGAGAGAGAGCAGAAAATATATGTATACGTGAAAAAGAACTATCATTTAATATACACGTATAAAATTTAAAAATCTTATAAGTCGTCGATGTCGTCGTTATCGTTGTCATCATGGAAATATTTCTAGTGTTCAAATTTACTGTGTATTCCATGGTCGTTTTAACATAAAAAATGTACAAAAAATTAGACCGGATGCGGGAATCGATCGAGCTACGAGCGATCTGGCCATTATCCATAAAATAGAATGACTTCCTTGACTACGATGAATCGTAATTATAATTCGACATACTTGATTTCGATAAAACCATCGGTCAATATTTTAAAAGGTTATATATCCAAATAATTGATTTGGAAATATTTTGAATGCAGTTTAAACATGGTCAATATATTGTCGTTTATGTACCGTATAATTGGTCGAAAATGTCAAGTAAAATTAATAAATCTAAAATAATTCTAAAAACGTTCTACAAATTATTCAACGCTATAAAGGCAAACGTATGATATTTTCCCCCACAATATATAATTACGTGATTGCTTTCGCGATGCGTTTAATAAAATGTTCGTGATTTCATGGCGTTTGTCACACGTGACATTTAGAAAAAAGATAGAATAGAAAAATAGATACCTAATTATAACGCACTCAATGCCGGTTGTTGTTATAACAAGAATGAGATGCACGATTTGTTCGATTTTTTTTTTTTTTTTGATAATTCGATCTTCACAAGAAACATAAAATATCTAGACAGATCGAGTCATATATCAAAGATAGAAAAATCAGAATAAACAATACCTATGGATTATTTGTTCCGTTTTTTGGGAAGTATTTTCTTACGGAAACTGTACAAAAAGTCTACAAAGAAGTACCAAAAACAGAAATCGGGATAGATTAATCCTTATAAGATATTGATCCATTCGAGGTTTTTCGTTCTAAGTATAGAAAATTCAACAAAAAAAATCAATACGTCTCAATACGGAAAAAAAATTGCATAATATAAATATAATTTTATTGTGATACTTTATCTTTTTACAAGCCTAGATACTGAGAAAAGGTGAGAAAAATATTTGAAGTAATGTCAAATACTTCAATCTGAATTTACGGCCGAAAATGAAAACAAAAATGCTATCTACAACTTTTCGTGCAAACCAATTACTTGAGGATATTTTTAAAAGGGAAATGAAAAACTTAAGCCTTAACATACCAAACTAATCCGGGAGATTTTTAAACATAAGAATAACGTATAAGTATTATTATTGCTGACTATTTTTATCGTTATCAATGAGACTCTTTATTGTATATTATAAAAAATGTACAATTGCGTTAATTAAATATTACCGTTCTACCAAAACATGGTGTGAAAAAAATTCACTATAATCAATAATTTGTGATTAGTAAGAAAAATATTATGGTCCCCATCTATGCGTATGTCATAAAATGATTATTTGATGACGGTTGGAACGGAACATACGAGTTTATTTTTACTATTTTTCTTCGAATCGCTTCGTCCAAACATCTTTAGTATGCATCATGAGTCCTCGTCATTATTTTATCAGCTATAACTAAACTGTGAACTTTCTTTATTTGTAACTTATTGCATTTTTTAATGAAATTAATTAAATAAAAAAAGACAGTTTCGATATAATTAAAAGTTACATTAGTCGGTCAGTAGGACTTTAAGTCAGTAGTACACGGTTTATACCACAGATCAAGCTTTTATCAGACATCGCACAATAAATAACACCCCTCTTCCTTCTGATACGGTATTTTCGGTTTTGAAAATGATAATGGTGTGAGAAACCATAAGGAGAGTTATAAAAAACGCATGGTTAATTAATAACACCAGGTTAGGTTCCGCCTAATCACATTTACCCAATATAATCACGTCACCATCATCACACTGCCACAAAGAATGTATTCAAAAAATATTATATTCAACTGCACAACAGTTATAATTTTTATAAAGAGTTTTATTTGTTCAATGACATCATAAATTTGTGAAGTGCTTTTATAATTTGTGAACGTTGACTAGTAGGAATCTAATACCGAACCCGTAGTTAATTATTTACAAGTATATTAGTATAGATGAACAAGAAGTATGATATCGATAACATTCTTTAAAATTTAAAATTATAACACGTCATAATTTAATAAATTATGTTAAGAAATATTACAAGGAAAGAAATATTAATGATAACAATTGTTTCGTACCGATATGGAACACTTGGCTAAAAGTATTCTTCAGAATATTATCCCAAAACGTATTTATTGGCGCTAGCAAAAAATGCAAGTTAAAATTTTTAAAATAATTTCATATTGTATACTATATAACATCAGTTCTAAGAATAATATATATATTTATATATATTTTCAAAAAAGTAAGTTGACATTCGTTTCACGCGTGCTCTCATACCTATATTTACGATATGATATGATACTCAAAAATGTTTTTCGTACCTATGACATTGTTATTATGATCATCCAAATGACAACCAGTATTTTAATGGTTCTTATACTAAGATCGAAACGAGCATATATTATTAAATTTCCAAAACGTTGTATTAGGTAACAATCAAGTGTTTCCGAGAATGTAGTAGCAATATCATTAATGACGCATCGTCGATTTGTTTACTTATTCAAACCCTCTACTCTCAAAGCACATTATTATTTGAATTAAAAATGTTACCTACTATTATTGGTGTTTCATTCAATTAATCGATTTACTACTTTTATAAATATATATAAATATTATATGTCACGGTGAACGCTACCAATTCCAGTTTATAGATCATTTAAGGTGAATTCATCAACAGTATTCAAACTGATGATGATATATTATACCGAACAAAAATTATTAAGATTCAGATAATATTTTTTTTTAATTTTTAGAGTTAGGAAGTTATAAAATATTTTGTAGACCAATATCATACATTATATTATATACGTTTAAAATTACTCGTGGAAGTGGGGAAGGGAGGGGAGCGAAGACTCAATGGCTATAAAATTAAAAAACAGTTTTTGCACACCCAAAACGTCATCTCCAGTTGCGATAACGCGAGCTGTAGGTATACAAACACATTTTTCACGGTTATATACCACGTTCGCTAAACCGCGTCCTCCGGAGGTAAAAACACATCGCAATCCCACAGGATGTATACCACTTCATATGTATACCCGTTTCATCAATGGATTATAAAACACGGTTGTCTTACAAATTTTAAAAAAAAAGACGTTCAAAACCAACACTAGAACATGTTTTCGGTAAGCTTATAAAAGGTAAAATAGAAAAATAGATATTTTTTCTTCGACCAATTAATTGAACGTAATATGCTTAACTGAAATACACTTTGTACTTGGTCTCGTGACCTATAGGAATATATTCCCGTAAATTAAATTAAATTTCGATAATTACATACGTTCTTGGGAATTCCCAAGAAATACCCGGAGACAACAACAGATCATGGGTTACAAAATATATTTTTACAGAAATTATTTTAAACGTGGACATATGTCGCTCTGTTTTCGAGTATATATTTAATTTATTAATTAAGAACTAAAAATCAAAATTAGTTTTTCAAGCGTTCACAGCTATTAGAAAAATTAGAAACTATAGTTTCGATATTATAATGTTATTGAATCCAATGGTTGAATATGTTTGAAATATATTAAAATATAAGTGTATATATATAAAAAAAAAATTAATCATAGCGTAGTGAATAACTGTTAAACCACATGATCAAATAGTTTTATACAACTGTTGAGTCACCGTTGAAGGTGAGAATGAAAACGCCAAACAATTATCAACGACACTCGACGGCAACGACGACATACTGTCGAGTAGTCGTCGTCAACCCACAACTGTTTACATCTCAAAGCAGTGCTTAAGTTGAAAAAGAAAAACATACATAAGAGAAAATGAATATGAAACTAAAAATTGTATGATATTGTATATTTTTACAAGAGTTTTATGTACTTAGTTAAAAGAACAATTGTGGGCAATGAATTTACTGAATATAAAATCCGACTAGTTGAACACGTAAATATTATAATATTTTGTCATAATTATATGCGTGTTTATTATTTACGAACAATTCAACGAATGTTTCTATATTGATTAATTATTTTTTTAAATCGAATTTTTATTTATTTATTTTTTTTTTTTAAGAAACTTATATGAAAATACAATTGTTTCAACGATTAAAATAATAAATTAAATCGAATTTGAAACGCCAAAACAACTGTCGACGCTATATAATACTTATATATTCAATAAAATTAGTGATTATACATTTTAATGAATTATGTCTATATGGTGATTTCCAAAAATAATTAGTTATAGATGTATTTGAAATCAATTATTTTGAAAGCATTGGTGAAAACGCTTAAAATTTAATTTAAAGAATAGTAGTATGTACAGTAAGCGGTGATAAACATTTCAATATTATCCAGTGTTTTGGTAATATTCACATCGACACAAATTAATTATGATACAACAATATTACTATCAGGAAGCAAGCACACTTTATATATTATTTAGTGAATTTAGATTTTATTACATTTTTTATTTGACAAAGAACACAATATTTATTTATTATTTATTTATTTTTATGACTCTTCTGATAAAAATTTGATTTCAATTTTGCTTTTTTATTTTCAGATAAATGACCAAACAGTTTTAAATACTTATATAATTCATGTCTACGGAAAGATTCTTTCATAAAATTTATACCACAACGACTATAATACGAGTGTGAATATGGATGGTAGAAATTATCCATAATAATTATTTTTTTTCAATTTTAGGTACTTAATTTTGATCAAAATGAGTTAATAATTGATGAGCCTAGAGTGTCAAATGTCTTTCTTTTAGACTGATATTTATTTTCTCGGAAATAGTGGTAAATTATGCAATACAAACCATTCCAGAAATCCATATGCATTAAATTTTCATTCAATAGACATTCTGTATGCACATTTTACAGTATTTCTATTACCTTAAAATGTGGTTAACGGAAATAAAACACGATAAAAAAAACCATTACGTGTTTAAATAAATAAACATAATTCGGAAGAAAATCAAAATTTAGTTTATAAAAAAAGTAAAGCATTTGTCACGTCTAAAATATATTATTTCTGGATTTTTAACTTAATAAGTATAGCATAAGTGCCTATAACAATCAACATTTTTAGAACTAGTCAAATATATTTTTAGATAATCATGTATTAAACACATTTAGTATAAACAATAATACGTTATGAGTAGTTTTAATCTACCACTTCCTAATGATATTACCCCGTGGCAAAATATTTGTTTTATCTGATACACTAATAATATATTGTTATAAAAAAAAAAAAAAAGGATTTCATATTAGTTGAGTGGAATTATGAAAAATTGAACTTTTGGTGTTATTAGATGTAATGGTGTAGTACACTATTTAATGTCGTTTGATGTTAATCATGTTTCGTTTAATTC
>JASXSY010001315.1:0-38478 GCA_034509805.1 Sipha maydis | reverse complement strand
AAAAAATTTGATTTTCTCCACCTAAAATTAGATCGTTTTGCAACAATAAATAAATTTTATGATAAATTACTTTTTATTATTAATAACTTTTAAAATGAAGAATATTTCATTTACATTTTGATTTTAAACAATAACAATTTATGGACGGGTACAGAAAAATTATGGTGGAAAGAAAAGTTAAAGATCACATAGATTCACGTGAATCTAACAGCAGTAGTGCAAGTAATGAATTTAACGGGGGAAAAATGGACATTGATAGGGCTTAAAGTGTGGAGGGAGAGATGTAAAAACTGTAGATCGAGAAACTTTGCTTAGAAAATGTCCTCAATAACATTTTTCTAACAATTTCGCTTGAATGTTCAATTGTTTGGCACAAGAAACTTCACTTACATTGAAAACAATAAATTAATCGTAAAATTTTAATAATATTTAAAAAAAGGTTATTTTATTTTATACTTTTTATATTATTTTTATCATTATTTACTTCCGTAAACTGGTAAATTTCATATTTTTCCCTACATAATATTGCCACGATGGTGACGTACGGAAATCGATCGCATGGCGTTTACAAGTTAACACAGGGGCGTCTTTAGATTTTTTTTTTTGGGGGGGGGAGCTTAGGAATTTCCTCAAAACAAAATTTTACAATTAAACCAATTAAAAACCAAAATCAGAATTTTGCTAAAAATTTTAATTTTTATTGTATAATCCAGTGGTCAGCAACTTTTTTGGACCCTTGGGCCACATTTACAAATAAAAAAGGTTCACGGGTCAGACAATACAAAAAATTAATATGATATTCAAAGAAATTTCCTAGGTTTGGAATTTATTGCGGTTGCCGATCACTGATATTAGCATAACTCTTTTTTACAAAATTAATGAAATAAAATCAAATTAAACATCAATATAATTATAATTATCATTTAAACAATTATGAAACAAAATACTTATATTATAAAAAAAAGTTATTAGGTACATAACAAAACATGAACAATTTGAAACTAAAAATTCATAAATCATTATTCATGATTTTTTGAATTTCTACAGTTTAAATTTTATAAGGTAAATGAGACTTAAATTTTTTTACCGAAATGTTGGGCCTTAGTTTTATACATTTTTTCTGCAATAAACAGTGGTAGAGGATTCAACGTAGGCATTAGGACTAAAACACAGTAAAACCTCTTAATCCAGTAAAACGTAAAATGTCAATAGTCTCGGTGTAAATAATATATAAAATTTACTCTAAGACGGATGCTTGGACTAACCCCCAGAAAAAATAATTTTCGTGATTCAATTATTAAAAATACTGTTTGTTAAACGGAAAATACAATTATTTAAAGAAAAATTACATTTATATTAGTACTACATATAATATATAAGTCCGATTGTGCTAAACGTGCTGCTATTAATCATTAAAAACAATTAAATATTAAAATCTATTGTTCTAAATATTAAAAAAAAAGTACAAATATTTTACTATGTGAAATAAATAAATTTACGTTGTACGAAGTATTTATCGATAATTTTAAACACATACATTACATATACATTCTTGAAACTTGATATTTTTTCTATCTCTCTATGACAGAAAAATCTTTATAACGAAAAAATTCTTGGTCTCAAGTGATTAATAGAGAGGTTTTACTGTACATCCTGTTGAAACGAATAAAACATATAACAATTTTTTATTTATAATTATTTATTAACAACAACTTAATAAATTTAAGGTAAATAGTTTTTTTAATAAAAATGTTTAAGGTTATATTATATAAAATTAATCCAATATTAAACTTTTATCCTCCTAAGTGATTTTTTTTACAAAATCAGGAAGATTTTTTTTCTATTTTTTTCATATGCTTTTAAATCTTTAACAGACTTCTATATTACACTAAATAAGGAAACTAATATTGCATAAGTATACACTTACATAATTTTTATTATAGTCTATGGACGTACTGATATAAAATCAATGATAAAAAAAAGTAATACGGCCGTTGGGGGATATGGTCCCTTTACTCCCCTGGCTGTGCTATTGTATGTGGTTACTAGTAGGAGTGAGGACGAATCTCCATACTAGTTTGTTCGTAAAAAATTAATAATTTCTTAATTCTTTGTAACGTATGTACCCAGAGCTTTTTACTCTTTTGCCACTGAAAACCAAGTATAACGGTGAATTTAATTGAAAATGATCTTCATGATAGTTAAACATGTGTTTCTTATTCTTATTCTATTCTGCAGAGTTCCCGGTGGACGTTACAAGCCACGTTGATGAACGGGCGTTTAGAATATTTAGACTGGTCCATCAAACCGGAACAAATGCAAATAATAACACCGTTTTTTGGAATGGTATTTTTCTTTCTGTTTGACTCTACATTCTATCCATTATTGAAAAAGCTCGGTGTTCGAAAACCATTGCAAAAGATCACGTTAAGCAGTTGTCTAGCTTTTATAGGTTTTATTTTTGCGGCTCTTCTCCAATTCGAAATCAATGTAAGACATTTATGTACATTTTATTTACATGTATTTACATTTTTTGTAGTCGATAAACAACAAGTGCTCATCTGCGTCGTTATAGGGAGAAGATCCGGTAATACCATCCAAAGAGGGTCGTCTGAATATTTACAATGGGTTCGATTGTGACGTCATCTTGCGTTCGCCTACGTTACACGTGGATAAATTAAGCGCTTTTGAAATGATTAATGTTAACTACACGCCAATTTCAAGAAAAGAAATCGTTGAAATCGAATTGCAATTCGATTCTACGTGCACTTTCGTTCCTGACAATTTTATACTAAACACGACTGTGACTGTAGCTGAGGGAAAAGTAAATACTCTCATCAAATATGCATTTCCATAAAGAAAACTAGTCTTGAATATTATGTTTATCCATTTAAAAGTAAATCTTGTTGTAAAAATAAATTTAATTATATTGGTTTATATAGGGACCTATCGGTTCTGCCATTGTAGCATCGTATCCGCCAGTATCAACTCCACCAGTACAAGTAGACTAAAAACAACCTATAGACTCTGCCAGCTACCAATTTTCAAATATTTCAACCACAAATATAAGGTATTACACTTTAAAAAAACGATAATTCACAAAGATATCAAAGTCAAGATAAGTAATGGTTATTTTTTCTCTGATTCGGTAGTGGAATCGATAGGTTTTTTTTAGACTACCCGTACTGGCGGAATCGATGTACTGTATCCCCGGGGCTGGAACAGTTTTCCCGATTTCGATAACAGCGAGATATCGCCAAAATAAATTTCCCGTATTATAATAATAATAGGAAGATATATGATTTATACCATTATACCAATACAGTTTTATTAAATCTGCAATTATGCACAATAAGTTTAGTTTTAGTTTTCTACTACAATACTACTAGTAAGTAATTTATGTAATAGTAATAATATATATTATAAATGTAAATGAATAATTTAATAATATTTTGAAAATAAGTCAATGTATTTAATTGAAATAATATACGATAAAAACCTAATATCATTGATTAAAAGCTAACTGAACAGAGTATTATTTTAATGTAGACAAGATTTCTCAGTATAATTTGTTGGAAAAGTTACTATTGATATGAAATCAATTATTTATTTATTTATTTGTTGGAAAACGAAACGTGAATTAGGATTTTGTCTACGTTTTAAAGGTTGGCATTAGCTTTTTTTTTTGGTTCTCATCAAGTTCGTTGTTATCGAAATCGGGGAAAAAAGGTCTGACGGAATTGATGAAACCCCAGTCTACATACTTGATTTGACCAAAATAATTATACAATATCGATAATAAAGTTCGTGATATTCTAATTTCGAGTATATTATTTAATAACATTTTAAATGAATATCAATAATATTATATATAAACGACTTTTTGAAACATTATTCTCCAACAGCTTCTCACAGCATACTGTTTTTCCTAGGAAATTTCATATTACTTAACACGTTCAAACTTAACCACGATTGAACTAACCCGCATTGGTATTTATGACAATTTAATGAAAAATAAATATGGAAATCCTATTTTGAGGTATACAATAACTATTGTTTATATTACAGTAAAAATTAAAGCTAGAGAATATTCCTTTTTTTTAGAGTATTGATTGACTATACTTTAGATTATGGAAATAATATTTTATTAAAAAATGCAGATGAAACCGTATATCGATTTCCGTCATTTCGTGGAATGGATTTCATTCCAATGAAAATAGGGAAGTGAGTAGCGTTTGCTTTTGTGATTACAATAATCTCAAATAACATATTTATTTTTTTATTTTATTTGTGTGTTACATTTATTCTATAGGTATAGTTTGTGTTGGAATGGAATAGTGTTTCCTATGTATATTGAATTATTTCCGGCTACATCTTATACGCTCATTTTACAGAAACACGGCCAAAAAATGGTAAATTTTTACTTAATAACTGATCGTTAATAGTTTATATTTTTTTGTAAAATAAACAAGTTGCATATGTTTACACCAAATAATATTCATAGGACACTAAATTATTTACAAAATATGAAAGCAACCGTGTTCATTTACTTTGGCAGCTCCCGCAGTATTTTTGCATGATCACAGCTAGTGTAATTTTCATGGTCAGCTGTTTAGAATTTTCAATGATTGAGGTATTTATTTAATTTCGAATAAGATACATAATTCAGATTTTAACAGGGATTCTGTAGCCAACATTAATATCTAATTGATTTTATTTGTCATGCGTAATATGACATCATAATAATCTTTGGAAATCTTACTAGTCACAGGAATCCATCAACGAATATTTATTTTTGTTTGTTTTCCATAGGCTCCGTTAAATTTTAAATCATTCATATCAGCATTCAATTTGTTGACTGTAGCAATCGGAAACTTTTTGGTCGTCATCATAACAGCTTTATCAATTGAAAATCAAGTAATATTTTTTTTGTTTATAATACCTATACATTTTAATGATATCGTGGTTGTATATTGTTCAGGCTTACGAGTATCTGTTGTACTCTGGTCTCATGTGCGCCGACACGATGTTGTTCGTTTATTTCAGTATTGTTTATCAAAGTGGCAATAAAATACAGTATTGAAAAAAAAAGTCAAAATAAACAAGAAGATGTATAATAATCTTTTTTACCTTCAATTTTTTAACATTATCATTATAGCAAAACTAAAAATGAATAATATTTTCCATAAGGTAGAATGTTCGGATCGTGACGTTGTATACAAATCGTAATACTGTTTGATAACTTGTAGTGTAATAATGTAAACGAATAAAATAAAATATAGTTGTTTTAAAATAATTGCATATACCAATATTGATATTTTATTTTTCGAGTGATCACCATTTTTAATTTCGAAAACCAATAACGCTCTGGGGAATCATATTACAGCAATAACAGACTTACTCGTTTACTTTTGAATACAATATAATACAGATGACGTCGTAGCCGAGCGAAATGAAGTGGTTGGGTCTGAACGCACAGTCACTGACTTGAAACTGATCACAGGCAATTTCACAATCTGAACAGAACGATCGACCGGTGAAACCGCCAACGCGTTTCCAACCAAAGTGTTTCACACAATATACCAACATATAACTACTACACCAAAAAACAACGAACATTTAATGACCCAGGTTGTCCCTTGGATTGAATTTAAAATATATATATATATATAATCAACTCTAGAGCACGCTAAAATGAGTGCGGCAAAAATAAGCAGAGGTACCAGAGGGCATTGGCACAACTAGGATTTTATTTTAAGAGACGGATTTTTTTATCACTTTAGTAAATAACTCTTATTTTTAATTTATATCTTTATCTATTATGCGGAAGATAAAGATATAAATTAAAAATAAGAGTTATTTACTAAAGTGATAAAAAAATCCGTCTCTTAAAATAAAATTATGCGGAAGATAGATAAATATTTGAGAAGGCTAAGCCCTCTCCTTATCCCCACTTAATCGCGCCTATCCTAGAGGGTACTGTTAATGGTCTACTGAGATAAAACTTAGACGTTTAGACTTACGTTAAACTTCGGACGTCAATGATTCCAATCACTTTCAATTCGTTGACCATTGATATTAAAACTGAACCATACTAAAAAGTTTAAAATGTTCCGCTCACAGATTATCAGAATTATCTAACGTTCAATTTTTAGTGCATTTACTAAATTACGTTTTTGTTACTTTATTTAAATACATTCTGCATTCTTTTAATTTTTTTATATTTATATAATTAATACAATCTAAATTCTTTGTGACTTGTGGGACACAAATAATAGGTTAAAAATTTATATACTTACTTCGATCGTGTCATATAAATCAAGACGTCATTTTGGCTCACAATACTCCAAAATTGAGAATAATTTGTTTTTTATAGTACACCGAAGTAATTACGTTTAACAATAAGTTTTTGATACTACCGTTTATTGCCAAATTAATTTTTTATTTCAAATAATTTACTCAAAAATAAATTACTTAATTTTTTTTTTTATTATTAAATTATGTTTATAATATATATTTTTACAAACACGATAAATAGTTATTTATTTATTATTAAAAGTAGCAAATTATATGTATACTTGATCGAGGAAGCCACTTATTAGTAGTGCCTTTAATAATATTTATTTATTTATTTATTTTATATCAGAACGGGCCATGGTCCAAAGTATAGTAGTATATGATTTGAGTAAGAAAGCATATACATCATATTATTAAAAAGAAGAGGATGGATATTCATTTGCAATGCACATCATCCTGAGCATCGGTTAATTTTGTAGATAATTAGTATATGTGTATAATATTACTATACAATAAAAATATAAAAATAAATTATTAATATAATAATACAATAAATATTATATATATATGTTTACAAATTCATTTATATTCAACATTTTTAATTTTTTTTTCTATTTTAAGAAGTCACTTTCAAATTTTTCCCCTAAAATAATAAGTAATGACATATATGAAGGTGAAGTAACTTTTTTCGATATATGTGTTTGATGTGAAATATTACGTAGGATAACGGATTAGGGTTTTGAGTAATATAATTTTTAGGCTCGTAAGGTAAATTAAGATTTTAACCATATCATAAGCATCCAGTAATTGGTTACAAACTAATAGCCTGAAATGCTTCCATTGGATAAATGTTGGGTGGTTTTGCTTGACCGCAAATTTGGATGCCATCAGAGATACCGTAACAACGGGGGTGGAGGAGCAACTACCTCCACGAGAAAAATGTCTTGGCCAGTGAGAGAGCCATAGCAAAACACGGGACTTGAATGAAATCAGGATTTATTTTCATAAATTAATAGAAAACAAAATTTAGTAATCGTAATCTTATTTACCCGTTTGGCTTTTAATAAATTCATTGAAAATGTAATTTCATACCTTTTAACAGTAGTATAAAGTATTATCAGTATAAACATTTAGAATAATTATATTGGTCAATATTAGCATGTGACCATGCACGAGTACAGCTATACGTTTATACACATTATGATACGGATAATCTTGTGTCACGCAATACTATACTAATTTACTGGTTAATAATACACTTAATTCAATACGGTATGTAAGCAACACAAGCGACACCAAATTGGATTCAACGATTAAAACGAATATTTCTACTAGTTTTCTCCCGCTACAATGGTAACAAATTTTTTTTTTTTTTAGTAATTTTATTTTGTTTTACATACCTAATGGGCTAACGTAATGTAACGTGACGTAATGTTAACGAAGAATAAATTTATCGATGAATTATTCCTGTTTGTCCATCACTACCGTGTTCGAGTAAATACAGTGAACCGTTTCGCATAAAATTGCGAAAGACTTATTTTAAGGGTCAAAGAAATATTAAAAGATTAAATTCAATTAATAGAAACGGAGGAGCAACGTTATGTGGGCGCGTGACCAAAATTTTTAAATTTGAAACTCTCTTTGTTCTTCACTTTTTATCTATAGTTTTAGGCTCATATGAACAATCAATAATTGCATTGCAAAGTACATCATACACTTCTATTGGTGTCGTGTATATTTACTTTTTAGATGACATTTTAAAAGAACTGATGAGTCGTACTACAGAAATGAAATATGTCATTGGAAAAGTTTAAATTTATATGAGCTTACAATTATTTTGAATATAAATTATAAGTATTATCTTACAAATAAAAATAATAAAGGCAATGAACATTTATAAAAAATATAGAAACTTATGAAATAAAAAAAAAAAAAAAATTATCACATATATACAATATATATACCTTCCTTTAGAAAAAATAATTACTTTTCCCTTATTAAATAATATAAAATAATTATTTTGTCATGATTTGATCTGCCACAACGGTCCAGAAATAGTTCCGGCGTACCTGGGGGAAAACTTGAGTTGAGTCCTGAGATATTTGATTGTTTAAAATAAACTTGAGTTGGGTCCGCGGAGTTATTTAATAATACTCGAATTGAGTCCATGGTGATATTTTATCTTAATGTTATCTTAATTACCATACTCAAGTTTTCCCATAACAATATAACCGGAAATTTTTCACCGTATATACTTGTATATATTGTAACTATAGGGATGGGATATCGAAAGAAAGTATCAAAAACAAGTACTAATGTCAGTAAAGTATCGAAACAAAATTACTGATGTAAGTAGATATCGAGTAAAATTAAATATACAAATTTCATACACTATTTGGCTGAATCCTTTCAGCTGAAATAATAATAATAAATCAAATATTATTTTAATATAAGTATTTAATAGATAAATTGTATAATATAAATATTTATTATATTAACTCATCTAAAATGTATATAATTATTATTATACTTATAGAATGATGTTATTTATGTAATAATATAGTATCATTCACATTGTTTTCTTTATATTTACTTAAATTTGAACACACGTAAATAATTCTACATTGGAAAAAAATATTTCTTAATTTTCGATACAAAGAATGGTACTACCAAGTACCATTAAAATGGTAATGACAGTATTTTTTTTATCGATATGAGTAAAGTATCGAAACAATGGTATTAATATCAAAAGTACTTTTATCGAAAGAAAGGTACCGATACTTTCTAATAGTCAAAATATCGATACAAGTTAAGACTAGAAGTGTCCGCATATAAAATAAAAAATAATTAAAATGGTATTTTAGTGTTAACATTGTATAAAAATTATAGTATGGATTTCATGTTAAACGAAAAAACTAACATTGAACACGGATTCAAATTTCGTTTCCATAAAATGTTGATTGTTGATGTACAACGATGGAAGTGTTGTATAAATCCGTGAGTGTGTTTTTTTTTTTTTAACAATCGTCCACATTAAACATAGTAGAGAAATGTAAACGTGACCATAAATACAAAAAATGTAGTAGCAAGGTACTGAATAGACAAAAATTGAATAACTCGGTTAAAAGAAAATCACTAGATTTTTCTACACGACCTTTGAAACTTATTAGATCATAGTTGAAAAATTGTAATACACCTACAATAAATGCATATGATATGAAATTAATGAGAAATAACGTTTAAAAGCTGTCTGAAATACTTTTTACAACTTATCATTGTTCATGGATTTCGCAATAAATTGTATGTGCAATTGGGTATCTTGATATAACTTTTATTATATAATATATATTATACATTTATAATTATTTTATAATCAATGATATTATTCAACAAAACCGTAAAAACGTACACTAAAGCTTTCCAATATATTTTAAGTTATTCTCTAAAATAAGTTTTCAAACCACCGAAATTGTTTTCGATTTTGAGGTGGCAATTCAGACGTCTGTCAATAACATTTGGCCACATACTATGATTAAGGGTTGCATATTTCACTTAGCGCTAAATTGATGGCGAAAAATTCAACAGCTTGTGGTATCAAAGGCGTATAAAAGTTACCATAATGATATAAGTGACTATCATAAGTGTGTTTTTGTTTTAACGTTTGATTGTTTTATTAATGATTTATTAATAATGAAACCATTAAATTTAACTATCGACAAATTTTATAATTATCTCTTCTTCGACATATATTAAGGAAGATGCATTATTTCCTCTTAATATTTGGTCTGAATTTGCAACAACCACAAATTGTATCACAAATAGTTATGAAAGTTTTCAATGAAAATTAAATGCTAGTTTTGTTACAGCTTAGCCCAACATTTTTGGATTATTAGAAAATTAATTTGAAATTCAGAGTAAAATATAAATTCCACTTCGGAGCTTCACAGCACAGCCAAGTATAAAACGGCAGAAAAAGAACAATTGTTTAAGCGAAAATATGATTTGTTTTACCAATAATAACTGACCCGATTAACTTTTGTGAAACATGTGTTATCAATTTCATCCTTAATTCAGATTCTATTTTAAATAAACTATAATTGATAAAAAGAAAAAAGAAAACATTTAAGCTAAAATTATGCTAATTTAATAATAATTTTTTATCTACTAATTAAAAAAAAAAAAAAATGCTTATCATAATTCATGCATAATTTTTATATTTTAATAATTTTTCAGACCGTTACCTTTATTTAACGTAAAATAAATATTAGTTGACACTTTCTTGCTAACTTTCATATGGTATTTTCTGAGTAACGTCAATAAACTCAACTCAACTGAAGTGCTCAAAAAAAAATATTGGGTCCCAACTCATGTACTCGATAAAATATGTTCGGACACAATTCATACGGTAAAATACGATTGAGAACGTTATTTTTGGTAACACGATTGAGAATGCTCGAGTTTTTTTTTTCCATCGTTACCAATTGTAATTGATCGATAATGTGAGTACAAAAATCTGTTGATATTTATCAGACTTTTATCGAACTTTTATCAGAATAGCCGAATGTTAATAGTAATTTAGATACCAGATACGAAAGAATGATTATTAGGCTTTGCAGTCATCGCACAAATTAGTACATGCAAATTATTAATTACTACAATTCATAAATTTCTAGGATAACTAACTCTGCAGAAAGCTTTCACAGATCATATAATAATCAATTTTACAATTTCAAATAATAAAATACTTAATATTCATAGTAAATATATGTGATATGTGTTAATAATTAATTGTGTTAGTTTAATTAAGTCCGTGGTACTGTACGGTTGTGTTGTTCGTTGTGTTGTTCGTCCCGTTACACTATTTTTCGAGTTGATCGTTGCAATACTCGTGATATTACTACAAGAGGTGGTGGAGTGCTGATTGCAGTCAAGAACCAGTTCTCGTGCCGTCGTCTTCCTATCTCGGACAACTCAGTTGAGCAATTATTTATACTAATTAGCGAAAAATCTTTATCTTTAGTTATAGGTGCTGTTTATATCCCCCCTGCTTCTGATATTAATGTTTATGACATACACTTTAATGCTATTGATGTTTTGTTAAATAATAACTGTCATTCGAAATTTTTAATTTTTGGTGATTATAATCTACCAAATATTAGTTGGCAATCTGAAAATGGTTCAATTGTCGCTTCAGGTGCTCGTGCCGGTTCTCTTGAATCTAATGTTTTAGCGCAATTATCTTATCTAAATTTAATGCAATTTAATCTAATATATAATCGCTCTGGATCGTTACTTGATCTTATTTTTTCTAACTTGTTTGATATTAACGTAATTAACGAGAATCACTCGTTATTACCATTAGATTCTATGTACCACCCAGCACTATCAGTTGAATTACCCATTTTACCATTTAAGTACTTAGAATATAATGAACAAATCTACGATTTTGTCAACTGTGATTATAATAGTATTAGATATAATCTTGCTTCTTTGGACTGGAATGGCATATTCAATGGTCTAGATATTAATGATACAGTAAATATATTTTATGGTAACGTTTTTAAAATAATTAAGGCCTATTGCCCGGTTAAAACTATATATTTAACAAAGCACCCTCACTGGTTCAGCAGTTCTTTAAAGAAATTAATTTTTGATAAAAAAATTGCTCATAAAACATATAAACAATCACCTAATTCATATAATTATAACAAATTTTCTAATTTACGTGCGTGCTGTAAGGCTCAAAATAAAATTGATTATAATATTTTTATCCAAAAAACTCAAAATTCTATTACTAGTAATCCTAAGCTATTTTGGAAATATGTTAATAGCAAACGCTCTACTCTTTCACTCCCTAACTTTATGTATTACAATAATGAAAATATTTCAGGTGGTAATGACATTACTAATTGCTTTGCTCAACATTTTTCCAGTGTCTTAAATATGCCGTCAATTACTGATAGTATTTTTGATTATTACAATACAAGTATTCCTTCTGTTGATTTAAATTCATGCACTCTGACTATTAGCGATGTTTATAATGAGCTCAATGGAATCAATTATAGTACTTGTTCTGGTCCAGATAATATTTCTAACACATTTTTTATGCAATGTAAGTTTGTTTTATCAACTCCTTTATTGATGATATTCAATCGGTCTCTTGCTATTGGAGTCTTTCCGGACCAATGGAAAATATCATATGTCTCTCCGGTTTATAAAAGTGGAGATATTAACAATATAATTAACTATAGACCTGTCTCCATTATATCCATTATTCCTAAAATATTCGAGGGTATCGTATACAAGAAGATTAGTCCGCTTTTTAAAAATTTTATTGTAAACGAGCAACATGGTTTTATATCAAGTAGATCCACTACTACTAATCTCTTGGTTTTGCAACATTTTATTTTAAATGCATTTAAATCAAATTGTCAAGTCGATGTAATATACACTGATTTTGCTAAGGCCTTTGATAAGATAGATCATAATATTCTCATCAAAAAATTATTCCAATCTGGTCTTCGCAATCCATTCTATTCTTGGCTAGTCTCTTTTTTATATGGTCGTAAGCAGTACGTTAAATTTAAAAATTATAATTCTTATATTTTCAATGTCACCTCTGGAGTTCCTCAGGGATCTCATTTGGCTCCTCTTCTTTTTAATATTTATATTAATGATATTATTAATATCAACTCAAATATACTGCTATTTGCCGATGACGCTAAACTCTTCCGTGTTATAAAAACTCCACTAGACTCTAATCTGCTTCAATATGATCTTGACAACATAAGTAATTGGTGTGATAATAATAAATTATACTTGAATGTTTCAAAATGTAAAATTATTACTTTCACTAGAAAGCGTGTGTCTATATTAAACAAATATTTTTTAAATGGTATTGAACTAGAACGAGTTAATCTAATTAAAGATTTAGTTGTATATCTTGACTCCTCTCTTTCATTCAATGATCACCATGTCCATATTTAGAATAGAGCATCATCAATGCTTGGCTTTATAATGCGTAGTTGTAATAAATTTAATAATCCTTTAGCACTAAAATCACTTTATTGCGCTTTAGTTAGATCAATTTTTGATTATAATTCTATAATTTGGTCTCCATACACACTAGGTCCAATTTACTCTATTGAGGCGATTCAAAATCGTTTCTTGAGATTTATATCCATCAAATGTAATATTAAACGTTTACCTCACACTTCATATGAACCATTGTTACTATATCTAAACATTGATACTCTTCAAAACAGAAGGATTAAAAACGATATTAGCTTTATATTTAAACTATTAAATGGATATATTTTCTGTCCTGATCTTTTGTCAAATATATCATTTCTAGTTCCTGGTCATTCAACTAGACAGACAGACACCTTTTATATGCCATTCCAGCGCACTTTATATGGTAAGAACGCCCCTTTAATTAGATGTATGCAACATGTAAATAATTATAATGTCGATCTTTTTATTTGTTATTCTGTGAGTTCATTTAATTTATATCTTAGAAATTTATTCACTTAAAATATTTTTTATACATCCACACCAACCATTATATATAATTTTATACTATTTATATCAACAACTACCATTATGTACATACTATTTTATGTTCCACATACTATTGTAATTGGGCTCGCCCGTTAAATTTATAAATAAATAAATAAATAAAAAAAAATAAAAATTCTAATAATTTATTAAAATATTTAGAGTATGTTTGCTTACGCTATTCTGCTATAATTGTTATATAGGTTAGTGTTGTCATTACAAAATATTATATATATTTAATTTTTATGCACATGTATTTCATAATTATATAAATTTTATATTTTTCACAATTTATATATATATATACACTATACAGGTATTAGATATTTTTATAAGTTCTACATATTTTTAATTTTTTTATTCATATTATATATTACATATTACTAGGATCTTATTTTTATACGATTATAAGTAAATAATATATAATAAATAATGTACATATATATAAGTATATTATAAATAATTATTTATGACTTTATTCAAAAATATTTATTGTATGTATACTGCATTTTATTAAAATCCCAATAAATGATATGGCAACGTTGCACATAAATTCGTTCTCAATCGTATCGTTTTTTGGATTTTTTTTGGGTCAGCGGTTTTTTGTTTATTTTAAGTGTTTTCAATCGTTCGGCCAAAAAGGTATGACGTTTTCGATCATTCGATAATCTTTGATAGCCAATTCATACTATTTTTTAAACTTGGGATACAACTCGAGGTTAATGATTTTGTATGTGAGGAGTTTGTTTTTAAGATTAAGTTTGGGTTTTAAAATTAGACTAATAAGATGAAATTCCAAGTTTCATTATTACCTTGGTGCAATCTTTTCTTGTTAGTTTTTTAGTAACAGTTACTATAAGGTACTAAATTAATTTAATTTTGGCATGAAGTTGTGATTGAAAATTAGTCGAAAGCATTATTTTTTGTTTAACGTACAATTTACTTAATTTAATTTAATTTAGTTTCATTTTCGATGTTTATTCCACAACGAGATTAAATTACGAGTTATATATTAATTAACATATTGAATTGCAAAAATAGGAGCTTCGCTGGAAGCTAGAATATATGTATCGTCAGCGTATGTAGTGTATGTAATTTAAGTAGTATTAATAATTGTCGAAATGTTATAGGTGAATATAATATAAATTAGTGATGAGAGGTTGATACTTTGATACACTCCATCAAAATTATTCAGTTGAAACGCTTTTTTTTGTAAAATTCAATGTCTTTCTAACCTAAATGAAGTATTTTTTGATTTTACCATAATGTATAGATTTTATTTTTCTTATTCTCGTCATAATCTGTAATTTTACATTTTCGTTGCACTTTGAACCAATATGATTTATTTAAGTACTTTCTATGTCAAAATGGAAAATTATTGTAAAGTATATTGATTGATTAGTGCAATTATATTTTAATATTATATTTATTAGTTATAACAATTATTTTACACAATTATTAAATGTTAGCATTTATTTAGTATTATTTGTAATGTATTTTTTACTCAGTACTACTTAACCTTATCTTAATTAATTCACTCATCTATTTATAATAATAAATATTATTATTATAATTATAATTATGTTCTTCGTGTCTGTCTACACGATTTTGACCGGAAGGATATACTGAAAGGAAAAAAAAGTTCAAAATCCATTAAGTAATTGCTACGTTGAGATTATTATTAGTGTTAAATCATTTTTACTCACTACATTATTTGTATAATAATTTATTTTATTTTATTTTTAAAATTATTTAGGTGAAAGCTCATAGAAGTTTATCAGTAAAGTAATATAAAAATGTGGAGTATAATATTTGTACACAAATTGTTTAAATTTAAATTGGATTACGTATTGTCTTAAAAAAAGTACTTTAAAGGTCAACAGTATAATAAAATATAGTATATCAATTTAACAATAGATGTTACTTTGTAAATGTTTTCCAAAATAATAAGAAAAAAAAAAAGTTTGATTTCTAACAATACTTTTCGGATTTGAGACTCCAAAATGTATATAATGTATAAAATACAATACTAACGATCTTATACAATTCAAAATAAGACCATCAACATTCCGTGGGCAATTAATTAAATATTCACGATCAGTGCCGGAACGATAATAATAGAATAATAATCTACTTTTAAAAAAGAAATTTAAGGGCACCAGTAGCTTAATAGCTAAAAATTACATTTACAAAGTTTTTGATCGTGACGTACGCGTGGATCATATTACACGCCCCCTTGAAAAGATTAACGTCGATTTTGCTCCAGTATCCCAAAAAGGCATATTTGAAATCATATTACATTTAAACGGGATGTACACTTTTGGTCCCGAGAACTTCGAATTGAATACAACCCTTTCGGCCGACGAGGGAAAAGTAAGTATCGGATTGAATCCATCATACAAACTATTAATTAATTAATTTCAAACAATTTACCGGAATTTCAGTAAGGCATTAGCAGTTCCACTTTATACCATCGTAATATTGATAACAGTGTTCGTATATTGTGGGATAGAATGTTGCTTAGAATGTCGATAATCTATCAAGATTTAAAAAGCATTAATATAATATTAATATTACATGGGTGTACATTCAAAAATAAACTCATAATAAAAATATAATAAAAGTTAATAAATAGGTAAGTGGTCCCAATTGTGTATAAGCTTTTGTTGATAAAATTAAAAACAGTACAGTATAAAACTAAGTACCTTTGCAATCTTAACGTTTATCGGCTTTCCTATTTTTAACGTACTGGACAGTCTCAGTCGTGCCGAATACGTTATTAGACCGTGCGTTAAATAAATGGCGATGTATTATATTTAAATTAAAATGCGTAGGACACGATCGGGATATTTTTATAGTTTTAAGAATCGCTTGAAACAGTGTTTTCCGCTTGATTTGTACGTTCCGCAAAGATCATTTTTAGGTCGCAATCGGACGACACTCGCTCCCACGCAAATGCACGTGTTTAACTACGAAAAACTATGTATAAGGCTGAGCGCTCACCAAAGTAACGTGACGAGTGGTGCGACAAGCGATGTATTAAGTAACGTGCGTCGAGCATGCTACTCTGTATAAAAAACTATGTAAGAAATATCTTTAATACCCACTAAACCGATACAACAAATGGCATGTTACGTCAAACGTTTCGTTTGACGCCACGTGCTATATTGTTCTGGTGACAAGCGCTTAAAAATGATATTAATTTGTTCATTATATTCGTTTTTAAAAGTTTGGAATTTTGAGCTTTGTTAAAATGAAAGATGATCCAGATTTTAGTAGGTATACATTTTGCTGGTATAATTGAAGACAGTCAGTGTATTCATAACCATAACATTTCGGATTACAGTAACAAAAATGTAATCGATAATACTCGGGAAAATATTTTACGAATAATAATACATGTTATATTAATTATAATTCTACTTAGTATACATTTTACACATAAATATTATTTTTATCGATTATTTTATTGAATAAAATGTTTGGAATCACTATGGACAGGCATGCGGTTCTTTGAACGCATGAAAAACACTACGTTTAATTGTTAAATTCTTTTTCCAGTATAGATGAACCAAATACCCAGGGATGTGTCCAGCGGGTGGGCCTGGTGGGCTCGGGCCCATCTTGACTTTTAACTTTTAAATAAATCCAAAGGTTATTGACGAGTTTGTCAAAATTAAAAACAAAATAATTAAGATAATTTACTAAATAAATATTATAAATATTTATTTTATAAGAATACATTATACATATGGCTACAAAGTTGTAAGTACAACTTAAAAAATAAGTTAAAGTTTCTCATGAAGAAATTGTCTGTCTTACACAAATTATTCTTATAACCGAGCCCGTTCTGAATTTTTACCCTGGACACGCCCCTGCGAACACTGTCTTTTTCTATTATTAACGAAATTACCATCGATTAAATTCACTAATACCATAATATTTTCGTCGTCCTAAGAAGATATATTAACTTCTAGTGCTATAAGTTACTAGATACATAGGCTTTATGTCATATTATACGTAATTTTGTAGTTACACGCTTGATACATCACATGCCCCACGACACATAACGTTACTTCAGTGGAACCTCAGCTTAACGTAAATTATTTTTATTTATACCGTACGTAAATATATGAAATTTACGATATTGTGAATGTTTATGAATCAATGAAAAATTGACAAATGTCGCGTTTGTTTAAACATATATGTATTGTTTTTTATATATTTATTTTATTATTTTTTTTTTCTTTTTTATATGTTCGTACGTAGGCCGTGCATGCTAACTCCTGGCTGTTATTTACGTAGATCGCTTAACATTTTAACAATTAACATTTTATTTTTCAATATCTGAACATTTGTTTAATAAATTTCTGTTCAATAATGCACTCGAAAATTATTTTCAAAAAAATATAAATTCTAATAGATGTTTTTCAAAATATAAAAGTATAAACTTGTAAACTATGCCCTATTGGAAGATATATATATATATATGTTACCGGTAATATAGATAATCCGGTATTTTGCAAAATGCCTAGGCATTATAGAAAATGCCAAAAATCACTTGACAATATATATATAATATGAGCTTTGCCTAGGCATTATGTATAATGCTATGTTTAATACCAAACGTCAATTAGGAAATATGATACAAATAAACAAAATTGGGTACCATCTATTACCTACAATTTTACTTATCGTTTATCGTAAATGCGCGTGCTATGTGTACACGATTTAACGCAATTATGATTAAGATTCTTATCCTAATTTAATAATAATTCTGAGGCACAGTAAAAATAGTGAAAACCAAGGCACAGCAAATCTCAAGGTAGTATAGAACGAGCGAATCAGGATGTTGAGAATATGTTGACAACGTGGATGAAAATGAAAAAAATCCAATACTGGAGCCAAGAACTTCAATTCATTCAGCTAATAAAAAACAAAGCTTATCATAGGTACTGGCATTAAAATGTCTCCGTATGAAACTTTATTTGGCTGCAAAATAAAAATTGGTCTAAACACTTCAAATTTACCATACGAATAATAAGTATGATAGAAAATGAAGAACAGTAACCTGAGTTGATCAAAGAACAATCATAAGGAATTAATTCAAATGTAGAAAATGAAATAGACACAGAACAACTAGTAATAATAATAATATCTATAATAATAAATACATAATTAAATTAAATAATTTGTTTTTTACTTTCCCTAAAAAAGAATTGGCATTTTACATAATGCCTAGGTATTTTATAAAATACCTAGGTTAAATGTAAAATAATATTGAAAATCCTATGTTTTATTTACATTGTCTAGAACCGGTCGGCAATATGCATATTACCTAGTTATTTTGCAAAATACCTGAATTATCCATATTGCCGGTGTAACAGGCGATATTTACCCCCGTTAATATTTACCTCCCCCCGGTAAATATATCCTAGGTTATATTTACCGGGGGTAAATATATACTGGGATATTTTGACATCAAATGGGGGGTAAATATATCCTAGGACATTTTTACCGGCGATAAAATAACACTAGGATATTTTTATCCCGGGTGAATATATACTAGGATATAGTTACCTCCCCGGTAAAAATGTCGTTTAAAGGGGGGTATAAATATACTAGAATATAATTACCTCCTGAGTGAATATATACTAGGATATAGTTACCTCCCCGGTAAAAATGTCGTTTAAAGAGGGGTATAAATAACAGAAAAATTAATATTATAAAAAACGAAAGAAAAATGTAAAATTGAAGAAGACAAACAATTTTATCGCTTTAATGAAAACAATAAAAATATAACAATGTATTTCTGATATTATCTAATACCAATAAAAACAAATTAAAAGGACAATTTTATTGCATATCCAAGTTTTTGTATTTTCTATGTAAAATTAACAACAAAATCAAAAATGTTTTGTGTATATACGAGCACAGTAAAACCTCTCTATAACGGACCCTCCTTATAACGGAAAATGTTCTTAATCCCTGTGTAAATAATATGTACAATATCTTCCTCTCCATGACGGAAAACTCTTTATAACAAAAATTATTTGGTCCCATGCAATTCCGTTATAGAGAGGTTACACTGTATATACATAGGGATTAAACAAGTATTAGTACAGCTCACTCAGCGAGAGAATCGTTTCCTCGGCTTTAGTGGTCATTTTTACCAGGGAGGTAACTATATCCTAGTATATATTCACCAGGGAGGTAATTATATTCTAGTATAATTATACCCCTCTTTAAACGACATTTTTACCGGAGAGGTAACTATATCCTAGTATATATTCACCCGGGAGGTAATTATATTCTAGTATATTTATACCCCCCTTTAAACGACATTTTTACCGGGGAGGTAACTATATCCTAGTATATATTTACCGGGGGAGGTAAAAATTATTGAGGGTGATAGAATCCTATGACACCGGTAACATATATATTTGTTTTCGTTCATTATTATTCTAATTTTGACCGAATCCACGAACTATCACATATACCCATCAACTTTTGAGAACCATCAGCTATTTAAATAACCAAATTCAAAATCGTTGTTTATAGACTTTACGATGGACGTTGCAGCTTACGTTGATTTAGACTTTATTAATTGGGCAATCAAACCCGATCAGTTCTCCATACCATCACTCCGTTGTATGCATTGATGTACCTTGGGCGTTGCCCGTTACCGCACAAATGCGTGTAAAGGACAATACCGCACACATATTTCCAATTACTTAAATAACTGGATATCCCATTACCGCACACGTATATTTGGACGATTATCGTCGCTTATCGACAATAATCTATAAGGCCGACCATACACGATGCGTCTTACCTGCAGAGTTAAACTGTGCAGGTAAAAAGTACAGGTTTGCCTGTACAGGCAATGTACACACACACGCGTTTGGATAAATTATCAGGTTTGAACCATCAGTTAACCCTTAAATGCATGATTTTTTTTTTTAATTTGGAAAAAAAAATGTTTTTAGATTAATTTTGAGGAGTAGAATCTGAAAAAAATATTTAAAAAAATCTTCAATAATTATTTTTCATGGAAAACTTAAAATTTAAACATGTTGCATATTTGCAACAATATGCATTAACATAATAAAACTAGATCATTTTCGTGCAATTATCAACCTGATGAAAAATTATTTATTTATTTGTAAGATATAAATTTATTTATGTACAATGATACGATTTAAAACAATTTTGAGTCTTGCTGTAACAAAGATAAATCATACATTTTTCACATTGAGTATTTGTATACCCTTTACAACCGGGAAATTTACATCTTCCTCGTTTTTCTACCAGGTTTTGCCAATGTCCAATTGTATCTGTTCTTATGAATTTTGTTGGTCGAAATGATTGAGGACGAGTACTTTGAATTTTTACTTCTAATGAGTTCGAACGTCTTCCCTTTTTGGGTTTTACTTCTCCAATTATGGATAATGTATAAGCCAAGTCTTTTCTCCAACCGGCAAGTGTGTATTGAGAAACCTGACCTTCAACTTCACATTTTCTTTTATACAGTAACCATGAATTCACATTTGTCATATCTAATAGATGATAAAAGAGTCGTATGTACCATTTACGTGATTTAATTTTAATTTTGTATCTACCAATGTGGCTGTCAAGGAGGTCTACACGTCCCATGTGACGGTTATATTATTTTATCAAATGAGGGCAATCAACTTCTACTTGTTTTTTCAATTTTTTATCGAACCGTTTTTTAGTTATTTTTGGAAGTTCTCCACAATATGTTGATAAAAGAGTCACTACCTTATTATCTTTCCACAACACTACTGAAAATGGTGCCGATTCATAAGATGATATATTTTCGACTGATACTCCTCTAGGTAGTTTTTTAATTTTTTTATCATCTGGTAGTTGACAATTTGGCAGTCTATTTCGCCGGACTGTTCCCAAACCATATATTCCTTTTTGGTAAAGATATTCCATGAGAGGAATACTAGTATAATAGTTATCACAGTATAATTTATAATTTTTATTTTGTGGCACATCTTTTGTGAGCCTTATGACAACATTAGCACTTGCACCTAAATCAGGTACATTTGGAAGACGAAACTTTGCATCATTTTCTTGGCCAGTGTAAATTTCGAATTTGTACGAAAACCCCTCATCATCACATAACACAAATAACTTATAACCCCATTTGTGGGGTTTAGCAGGGAGATATTGTTTGAGATATGTTCGAGCTTTTGTAGCACAAAGTTGCTCATCGACGGATAGATATTCTCTGCATGGAATACTTGAATACTTCGAATTTAAATGGTCGACTAGAGGTCTAATTTTATACAAACGATCAAAATTCGGGTCATCCCTAGCTAGCATTGTACTATTATTATTAAAATGCAAAAAACGGCGTATTGTTTCAAATCTGTTTATTGACATGGCTTCATATATTTGTGGGAAACCAATTTCTGTTAATTTACGATAATAATCACGAATATTTGGTACGTGTATTACAGATGCATACAAAAGAATTCCTATGTATCTTTTAAATTCTGTTTTTGTTATAATATAATATTATTTACTGGTTTATTTACATTTTATTGAAGCGAATAAATTTGTGTTTCATTTAAAATTATTTCAATCAAATCATCGTCAAAAAAAATATGAAAAAAACTGTAATGGAATATCGAATTGTAAAATATCATCTGATAAAATAGTTTTTTCATGTAACAAACATTGATCAGGAGTTACTAGATTTCCAATTTTCCATTTAATATTTCCTAACTTTTTTGGTTTCGGGGGAGGCACATACTTAGTACGAGGTACTTTTAGGTAAGAGCTTAGATTATTTCTAGTAGGTCTTGTTGAAGTACCTACAGGATTACTAGTTGATAGAATAATTGTCCTTACATTATTTTCTTGGTCAATTTCAATAGGCAAATTTTCAATATCAATGTCTGAATTGAAAAAACAATTAATGATTATATTTAGTAATTATATTTAGTTATCATATTTATATTGTAATTATTCTAGAATATTATTTATATGATTATAAAGAAAATTTATATTTTGAAGTTATACCTTCTACATGCTCATTTACATAATCAATCACATCATTTTCAACAACATTTTCTACAGGTATATTATAACTATCCATACAAACATCTAGGTAAGTAAAAAAATATCCAAAAAATAATTATGTTGAAATGTATAAATGTATAACTTATTTATATAAATATGTAATTAGTACTAATGTATTTATATACATGATAATATCATAATATTATGTATATATAAAATCAATAAGTTTTTTATATTTATCTAAATTTCATACCTTCTAATTCATCATTATCAAAAACAAAAGCAATTTCATCCCTAAATCATTTTCTAAATCACTCGAATCAAATTCATCATCACTCAAATGCCAATCAACAAACAATAAAGTGTTAATAGCATCATCATCTAACATTTCCATATTTTAAACTATAATTATAAATTACGATAAATTCAATTATAATTTATAATAATAATGATAATGATTATTTCAACTATGTACAAAATATTTAATTACATATTGTTTACTTGACTATGATCGTATATATTATTTTTTTACTGCACACTGTTGCAATTTTGCAACACGTTTTAAAACTAACGTAATTAACCTCACCTGTCACCATGGCGAGCACACAGACAATGATGCGCTAGCAGTGATTGGTTTAGTTTTAATTATTAATTATAACAAAAAATAAACAATAAAACGTAAAATATGGTGTAAAGATTGGTTGATGAAAAGGCATCAGTTAACACATATTAACTTAATACAAGAATTGAGCGTCGAACAACCAGACTACCACAATTACTTACGGATGAATGAAACAATGTACCAAAAACTGCTTTCATTGGTGTATCCTTTAATTAAAAAAAAACCGATACGATTATGAGATCTGCAATTTCTCCGCATGAACAGCTAACAACTATCTTAAGATTACTTGCGACTGGGCAGTGACGAGTGTCTCAAGTATTCAACTATAATATCACCACAAGCTCTTGGTCGTATTATACCAGAAACGTGTAATGCTATTTATCAAGTTCTATGAAAAGATTATCAACAGGTATGTACCATAAAATACGTAATTCATATTCAGATATTCTGTATTTTAATTATTGAACTGTTAATAATTATGATCACAGAAGTAATTTATTATCGCAAGTGGTATAACTTATAACTTAATACCTTCTAAAATAACAAATAATAAATATATTATAACCTATATGACTTAATAACTTTTAGTATAACTTATAACTTTTAAAATAGCGTTATTTTTGTGTTACTTATTTTAAATTAATATATGTTTATTAAAATGTTCATATACCCTTTAGGATTTACTACAATATTGTAATTACCATAAATTAAATGTTTCAACAGAAAAAAATAATTTGTTTTCCTTTCAAATATATAATTTACCTGAATACAAATTAAATAATTCTAATTTCAGATTGATATAGACTTTGAGTGCATAAATACAAATTCTAAGGGCAATTCACTTTTGACAAATAGAATCAATTTGCTCTTAAAATAATTCCTTTTATGGCAAGTGGCATTAAAGATGGAAATAGTAAAGTGATTTTACAACGTTTACTTGAAGAACAAGAAACTGACTTAGGTAATAATATATTCACTTTAATTGCAATTTTGATGATTCAATAGATAAAGTTAAGTTAAAAGAAATATATATTATTTTTCTATTTCAGATGATAGAAATCTTTTGATACTTGATCTTCTTATGAATTCCTTGCTTGTTCCTAAATCTAAGTATTATCATAAAGAATTTGCCAATGAAAGGCGTATCATAAAAACATCCATATCTGATGCACGAAAATCATTTTTACATCAAGTTGCTTCAATGAATGATTTACATACCTCAATTCAAATCGAAATTGATAACTACTATAAGGAAAGAGAACCGGATGGGCCTCGCTCTGCTGTACAGTTAGGGGTGGAGTGCACCTCGCTTATAGGATAGGTCATAATTATAATGGATTTGTTAAATTTGAATGCAATGATAGATATCATTGTATACGAATAACGATTCTGAACGGAGTTCATATGTTAGTCTAGAATATAATACAATGTTATTTATAAATATTATATAAGTATATTTTATTTTTAAACGAAAAATTTAGAAAAACCGAAAATTTAAATTGTCTATAAATAAGTCAAAATATGTCAAAATACTTTGAAATTTTAACCATCTATAGAAAACGTCAATATAAAGATTTAATGATAATTTCAAGTTGTTGCGGTTTTTCGTTTTTGAGTTAGGGCATTTTAAAAAAAACCGATATCATTTGTCAGTCTAGAACATTCTACATTATATTATATTTTACATATAATTTTATGTCAATATTCGATGTTCAAACGCTTATAAAAAAAAATTGTGCCTATGGATTTTAATAATTTTTGAATGACATTAAGAACTACTTCTGTGGAATCTTCGATTAAATTTTCAAGTATTTTGTACGAGCCAAATTTTTTTTATCACCGATTATAAAAATAAAATGTAAAAAAATCGAATATTTTAAATGCCTATAAGTGGCATAAAAATCAATATAATATTTTGAAAAAAATATTGCATAAAAGAAATACCAATCTTAACAGCTGGTAGAAATTTAAAAAATCTGCGACTTATACTTTTTGAATTTCAACAAATATTTAAAATCGTCTGAGAATAAATCGCTATTTTATGCAGTTTCGTAAATATTTAAATTTCAAACAGTCATACAATTTTTTCCTCTTAGTCTGGTAGAAATTTTTTTAAAGATTTTTGAAGAGTAGCTCATAGATAACCTAGTGTTAAAATTTTGAACCTTAAGTATGAACAGAAAAAATTTTATGAATTTTTATCTACAAAATAACTTGCAAATTATCGTGATTTTTACATATTTCGTATAAATTTGAGCATTAAGGGCTTATAAAAAAAAATTGAGTTAACCGATCACCGATATTTTTTAGTTACAATAAGTTTAATTTATTATAAACCTAGTATACAATTTTCAAGAGTTTTCGCTCAACCAATTAAATTTTATAGATGTTTAAAAACAAAAATTTAACAAAAATCGAAAATTTAAATTGTCTATAAATAAGTCAAAATATGTCAAAATACTTTGAAATCTTAACCATGTATAGAGAACGTCAATATAAAGATTTGGTGAAAATTTCAAGTTGTTGCGGTTTTTCATTTTTGAGTTAGAGCATTTTAAAAAAAAAACCGATATCTTTGTCAGTCTAGAATATTATACATTATATTATATTTTACATGTAATTTTTTGACAATATTCGCTGTTCAAACCCTTATAAAAAATAATTGGGCCTATGGATGTTAATAATTTTTGAATGACATTAAGAACTACTTCTGTGGAATCTTCTATTAAATTTTCAAGTATTTTGTACGAGCCAAATTTTTTTATCACCGATTATAAAAATAAAATGTAAAAAAGTCAAATATTTTAAATGCCTATAAGTGGCTTTAAAATCAATATAATATTTTGAAAAAAATATGACATAAAGGAAATACCAATCTTAACATGTGGTAGAAATTTCAAAAATCTGCGACTTATACTTTTTGAATTATAACAAATATTTAAAATCGTTTGAGAATAAATCGCTATTTTATGCGATTTCGTAAATATTTAAATTTAAAACAGTCATAAAATGTTTTCCTCTAATTCCGGTAGAAATTTTTTTAAAGATTTTTGAAGAGTAGCTTATAGATAACCTCGTGTTAAAATTTTGAACCTTAAGTATGAACAGAAAAAATTTTATGAATTTTTATCTACAAAATAACTTGCAAATTATCGTGATTTTTACATATTTCGTATAAATTGGAACTTTGAGCACTTATAAAAAAAAATTGTGACTTACGATTTTAGATTTTTTTTTATCAGTTAAGGAACAACTTATAAGAAACCTTGTATTAAATTTTCAAGATTTTCTAGGCAGCCAAAAAATTTTATCGTTATTTAAAAAAAAAATACTTAAAAAAATTGAAAATTTCAATTGTCTATAAATAGCTTAATAAAAGTCAAAATACTTTGAAAATTTAATGGTGTATAGAGAACGCTAATCTAAACATTTGTTGAAAATTTCAAGTATTTACATCGATTAGTTTTTGAGTTATAGCAAAATAAAAAATTTGATTATGTCGAAAACTTGTTTTGCGTAAAAACTCCCGTTTTTCCCAAATTTTTTTATGGTTTTTCCCGTCGCATTTAAAAAATATTGGAAATTTTTAACTTTTGACCCCCCAAAGTACCAAATAGATTCACTTTCCTTTCAGAAAAGTTGCTACATAAGGCAATCGAAGCATTTTTACTGCCCCAAAACGTGTCGACAGACACAAAAAAAAAAAAAAAAAAAAAAAAAAAACACGCATCATTGTAAAATCAATACATTCTTCACTCCGTTCAGAATCTAAAAATAGTATGAATTGGCTATTAAAGATTATCGAATGATCGAAAACGTCATACCTTTTTGGCCGAACGATTGAAAACACTTAAAATAAACAAAAAACCGCTGACCCAAAAAAAATCCAAAAAACGATACGATTGAGAACGAATTTATGTGCAACGTTGCCATATCATTTATTGGGATTTTAATAAAATGCAGTATACATACAATAAATATTTTTGAATAAAGTCATAAATAATTATTTATAATATACTTATATATATGTACATTATTTATTATATATTATTTACTTATAATCGTATAAAAATAAGATCCTAGTAATATGTAACAGACACAAAAAAAAAAAAAAACACACATCATTGTAAAATCAATACATTCTTCACTCCGTTCAGAATCTAAAAAAAAAAACACACATCATTGTAAAATCAATACATTCTTCACTCCGTTCAGAATCTAAAAAACACATCATTGTAAAATCAATACATTCTTCACTCCGTTCAGAATCTAAAAACAACATTGCAGCCTTTAATTTGTGTTGTTGGAGTTGATTTTGAAATTGAAAAAGATTTTTATGTATACTACTTTAATACATATTACAAGTTTTCAAGTATTATAAGAGCAATTGACGTCTGTTTTAAAATATTTCAGGTATTTAATTTAAAATACCCAATTTAGTCTATTTTAGTTTGGACATTCATTCAGCATTATTTTTATGATATACATTGTGATTCTAATGTTAAAAACTCATCTTTGATGTCTTAAATTTCTGATTTATCCAACTAAAATATTTTGTTACACAATTTTTTTGTATAAATTACTTTGTTCTATTATCATTATAATTTTTTTTTTTTTTAACTGTTAGTAATCCATAAGTATAATGAACTCTAGATGTTAGGTTTGTAGGAATACATTTAATGATTTAGATACACTTTTTATACATTTAAAATGTTTTCATTCATTGACGTCGACAAGTATATACCGTTGTGGGGTACTAAACTGCCCTCAAACATTTACATCGTTTCGTTCTTTTGCTAAATACATGAAATCAAATATATGCAATACCAATTCTTCTTCTTCTTCTTTCTTCAGCTTAACGGTCCTTGAAGGGCCTGAGCTACCACAAGTAAGTCTCTCCACCTTTATCTGTTGAGTGCTAATTCAGCAGACGCATTCGCATCCACCAATTGAATGTCCCTCTTCACAGCATCCTTCCACCTCGTTCGCGGTCCACCCAGTGGTTGTTTTTTCTGTATCGTTGTAGTTATGACCTTTTTTAGTATATCATCTTCAGCTCTCCAAATATGTCCAAACCACTCCATTCTCTTAGTTTTTATAAACGTTAATATTGTTGGTTTTCCATACAATTGGTACAGATTTTCGTTTTTCCTCCTTTCGAGTGTTCCTAGATCGAAATTGTTCACCGGGCCAAAAATTTTTCTCAAAACTTTTCTTTCAAATATTGCGAGTTTTTTGCTATCGACTTTCGTCGTAGACCAAACCTCACATGCGTAAGTAACTATTGGTCTCAGATAAATGATATAGAGCATTGTTTTCGACCTTCTCGATAACAATTAAGATTTCAATAACTTTTGGATGATATGGTAGCATCGGTTTCCACTTGCTAACTGTTCAATTATTTCCTGATGCATGTTATTTTTATTGTTTATGTTCACACCTAGATACTTAAAACTTTCTACATTTTCAAATGTGAAATTATCTACTTGTAGATTAGGCTGATCTTCTTTTCTCCTGGACAGTACCATAAATTTTGTTTTTTCTTCGTTAATACAAAGTCCCATTATTTTACTAGCCGTCACAAGGTTATACATTGTCCGGGTGATATCTTGTCTTGTGTTTCCTAAAATAACAATATCATCTGCGTACGCCAATATTATTTCTTTATTTACCACCTCAACTTGATGACTCTGATTTATTTCTCGAATCACCTTTTCGAGACCTAAATTGAATAGAGTTGGGGATAAAGCATCTCCCTGCCGTAGGCCCGATTTGACTTCAAAAGCTGATGATAGTTCTCCCAGAAATTTCACTTTGCATTCCGTTTTGTCATTACCTAACTTTATCATATTAACATATATTTTCGGTATACCGATGAATACCATGTATAGGTCTTTGTCGAATTCATAATGTTTCTCCATTACTTGTCTCAAGATAAATATCTGTTCAGTAGTTGACCTTCCCTTCCTAAATCCACATTGGTACCGTTCTAAAATCTCCTCAGCGTATGGAGTTATCCGTTCTAAGAGAATTATTGATAATACCTTATAGCATGTATCTAATAAAGAAATTCCTCTATAGTTTTTTGTGTCCAGTACGTCTTCTTTTTTAAACACTGGGCATAATATCGACAAATTCCACTCTTCAGGAAGTATTTCTTTTTCCCAGATAAGATTGATCATTTTCTATATTTCGTTTTTCAGAGTTTGCCCACTATTTTTTAATAATTCCGCCACCACATTGCTTTCTCCTGGGGCCTTATTATTTTTAAGTTTATTTATACTCCAGTTGATTTCAAGTCTCGAGGGATTACTAATACATGGCTCTGCCGTACTATATTGTATGTAGGTCACATTAGATGGTCTGGAAGCTGTTTTATTAAGCAACATTTTATAGTAGTTTTTAAACTCTTCTACTATATCCTTTTCATTTGTTAGTAAGTTTCCTGCCTGATTTCTTACCATCCTAATTTGTTGTTTATAACGCTGTTTGATATCTTTACTATTGCTAATGAATTTCTTGGAGTTAAATCTGCTATTTTCCATTTATTCAATTTTTCTCTTTTCTTCTTGGCTTTTTTCTTTCCTGAGCGTTTTGTTAGTTTCTAATTTGCTCGCTTTATATCGTTCTAGATTTTCATCTGTTGGGTTTCTTAGCACTATTTCTCTCAATTTATTTCTTCTATCTACAGTTTCTTTGAATTTTTCATTAAACCAGTTTTTCATTTTACTATTTTTTCTTACTCCTAGGCAGTTTTTTGCACTATTTATCACTGTCGTCTTTATTTTTTCCATATATGTTCTACATTCTCATAATTATTTTCATTATTTAGCCTTAGCATTTCATGGTGCGTTTTATTAGCGAATTCATTCGAGACACGTTCTTCCGCAAACTTTTCAGTACAACATTTTTCTGATAGTTTTCCTTTATTTTCTCTCCAATGCACCGATAGTCTTGTCATAAATTTTGCAATGACTAAATAATGATCAGAATCAATACCAATCCTATTCAACCAATAATTATTAATGTAAAACATGGTACTAATAAAAATAATGTATCTTTACCAAACATAAATCCTAATGATCAAATGGAAGAAATTGAATAAAATTATAATACCTTTAATTTAGATACTTTAAAATGTTCAATGATGAAGTTTTTATTACATTACTATGGAGAATTAAATTTTTCAAGAAAATGTGCATTACATCTACAATGGTATATAACTAAAATGATAATGTTTCCTATAGCACAACAATTTAACAACATTTTAAAAATTAATGAAATGATAGATAACAATACAAAAAAATCAATAGAGCTTGTAATTAATTTATTAAACAATCCTTTTGAAGATCTTGAATTAGAATACAAATGTTTAAAATATTTAACAAATAATGATTATTATGATAAACCAAAAATAATTTGTTTAGATTACTCTATTGATAATATTGTAAATCACAATACTAATATGATTGCTGAAAAAAAAATACAAAATGTGTAATCCTTCCTTTGAAATTCTAATTAAAAAAATATTTTGGTGCCCCTGGAGTATTAGATAGTTACGTTTAACATCACAAATTTTTAAATAGTCAAAAACATGAATATACAAATAAACATAAACATGTTTTCAACCATTTACTGATGAGGACATTACAATTATGTTATCCAATCGTTATTCATTGATATTTTTCTTCTTTAAAAATTCTTCAAAACTGTTTAGGTAATCGTCGTATGCGAATAGATTGTTACCTCTTATCCAGTGCACACGACGATTAACAGATACACCTATGAAAATTAAGAATAATGCTATCTTTAATATCAAAGTCTTCCGAAAAACACAATGTTATTTGTGTGTACCTATCGTTGATTTATTACAACTTACCATCAGAAAACAGTAACACCTCCTTTTGATTTTCCTCGACCACGTTTCTTCTACTCCGATTGGGATAATTAATCTTGTTGGTCTAAAACACATTTTCAATGTACAAAATAAGCGTGCATGTGTGAATTGAACAATGAACTGATGATTATTGTTATGCCTTATTATCGTTAACGAGATATTAGAAATAATTATCTAATATATTAACATATGAGGGCAACTGGTAAATTTTGCTCTAGGTAATTTGGGGAATTGGTATAAAAAAAGGTACTTTTGGGGGCAATAGGTACATGCCCATCGGTATAATTCAATAAACTCTTCTATTATTTGATTGCGCTTTCGACTGGTTTGGTATAAGAATTTTTAATTCAAATTACAAAATTATAACAATTAATGAACGGAGAGTATTTAAAAACTGAACAGACAAAACTAAACTGAAACCTGTGCAGTTGTCAGGTAAACCACACACACGTTCCAGTATGCAAAACTGTACAGGCAGAAATTATAAATTTTCAATTCTTTCTGGAAAACTGTACAGTTCTCAAAAACTGTACAGTTGTACAAAAATAAGCTCGTATACACGCTCCGGTTTGCCTGCGCAGGTAAACTTTTCTGGTAAACCGCATCGTGTATAGCCGGCCTAACATTATAAGCTTTATCTATAAAATACTGTATCCACACTGTGGATTCCACAGTGTACAAATGTGAAGTGAGTTTTCAGACGGACTTCAATCCTTGAACCATCGTTCAAATGTATTTATTTTAAATACAATGATTATGATTATATTATAATATTAAAAGCTATTCACAAATAATCGCGGAAATAATTCTATTCGTTTCGATAGCTATAGTCATCGTTATTTTAGAACTAATAAAAGTTCTGGTGATATTGTTTGTCGAAGTATGCAAAAACATGTAGTGAAATCATTATCGCCAACAATGAAAAAATGGTTTTAGTTTGCAGTCATTTTAAAGATCACCAACACGACGAAGACAATGATGAACAAAAAAAAATAATTGCAAACAATTCGTACAGCTATAAAACGTAAAGCTGTTGAAAATGGAAAGCACCGTGTTCCTCATACTGTTCAACGCTAAACCTGTTGCTTGCGATTAACATATTGGCATATTGGCATAGGAAATTTTTAGGCTTTTTAGGGGCGTACACCGTTTGGGCGAATCGACCCAAAATATAGTCTGTTTGGGCGAGGGTTTATTCAACTAATACTACCATTTGAGCGAGGATTATTTAATTAAAAATACCGTTTGGGTGGTATAAAAATGCTTATAATTTAAATTCAACAATTAATTAAACAAAATTATATAAAATATAAATAATTAATAATAAGTTCTGTTTAAAAAAAATATTGATATGGATATTAATAATATTATTATTTATAAGTAGGAAATAATCTACAGTCAAAAAATTAAAATAATAAAATAAAATTACAGATAATATAATTATTAGTAGTTTTTAAAGCAATCTATTGGCCTGATATATTAAACCTAGACATTTTATGTATTCTAATTAATTAATTTAAGATTAATAATGATTAGCAATAATATCATCATTATCTGTCATCAGGTTTTTACCTCGCACAGGTAAAAATAATTTCACTCACCCAAACGGTACGTATGATAGTCGCCCAAACGGACTATTATTTTTTTGGTCAAAATTATTACCTTCGCCCAAACGACAACCGCCTCTTTTTAGCGACCATAGCATAGGCGCGTCCCTGAGGGGGGGACGATGGGAGCGATCGCCCTCCCCCATACGTTAGGCGATGTTCAAGTTTTGTTTTACAATATATAATTTGTTATATAACTTACTATAAATTTAAAATTATTATTATTATTATTATTATTATTATTATTATGACTATTTTTACCTAATGTAAAATGATTAAATGAATAAATTTTAATTTAAAATTTTACTATTTTGCTATATTTTTATGATATATATAATGATGTTTAAGCCAATACATTTTTTTAAATTTTTTTTTTATTATTTCCCCCCCACTCCCACCATAGTCAAGGTTTGGAGACGCCCCTGCCGTAGCATTTATTCTTACCGGTCTACTGCAATTCAAAATTTTAGTAAGTCCATAAACATTTAGTATGCAATAAAATTATAAGTCACGATCGATGGCTAGGTGATAATAATGGAATAAATCTCTTATTTTTTTTTTTTAAATTCTTTTTTTATGGGTATCAGCAGTATTATACCTGCTAGGGAAGAACGTTTTAATATTTAATACGGGTAAGATTGCGACGTAAATGCACGTTCGTAATCATTAAACGTGGACCATATTAAACAATCCTTTGAAATGATGAACGTTAACTATGCGCTTGTTTCTCGAGAAGACATTTTTGAAATTGTTTAAAAATTCGATCGAAAATGCATTTCTGTTTCCAAGAATTTCGAATTGAATACGACTGTGACAGTTTCAGAGGGTAATTGGATTATTTTCATTGAATTAATAAAACTAATTAATTACAAAAAAATCAACGGAATTTTATCAAGTTATTAGCAACTAATCTATCATCTAATTCAAAACATAAAATGTCAAATCCGAATAGTGTAGCTTGATATTGAAAATTCTAATATTAGTGAATTTTCTGTAAATCCGGAATTATATCACATTAGTAAACCATTTTAAAACATTTTAAACCATAATTATTTGGCAAGAACGTTCTCAAATTATTATAATATCCGTATGATAAAAAGTAACTAAAAGTTTGATAATTTTATAAATAATTTTACACGTCTTGAAACTGTAATGATATGAATGTTTATTATATTAAAGACGGGCATATATCAATTGCGCTGAAAATCGAAAGTAAAGAAAGAAAACTTATGGGATGGGAAAAAGATATACATCAATGGCGTCGATCGATTCTTAAATATATTATATAAACGTGTTTAAAACTATTTCTAATAGTGGTCCCTATTACACGTGTATGAAATTACACGTGTAGTTCGTGTAGTTTTGATATACGTGTATTAGTTCGTGTAATTAAAACTATACGTGTATTTTTAATACACGTGTATTATTACACGTGTACAAGTTCGTGTTATTTAAGTACACGTGTAAATAATAAATATTTCATAAATAAAGGTTTATACATTTTTATAAGAATACAAGTAAAAATACAAAATTACAGGTAAAAAGACCTTTTCGGCGGAATATATAAACGTCAGAGGTTTTAGGTATCGAATGATGTACAAAATAATGTCTTATAAAGTTATAAATAGTATTTTTACCAATATTTATGTAGTATATAACACATTATATACTACATATACTCGTATATTATATTCAAGTGCATTATTGACTACACGCTATCGAGCTATACGAACCAATTACACATGTATTTAAAATACACGAATCAATGACACGTGTATTTAAAATACACGAATCAATTACACGTGTATTTAAAATACACGAACTTCGTGTACACGTGTATTTTAAAAACACGTCTAAAATAGTTACCTCTAATTTCTATTGATTTACAGATTAGCATTTTTATACATTTGGTTAATAATAAACTTACAAATCGGTTTTGCAACTTTTCATTTTGTTAAAACTACGGTTTTTACGTGTTGTAATTTAATATGTTTATATCGTATATCTATACCATAGATACATTTTAAAACCATTATATTTATCATTATATTATTTGAAGATAAAATAAAATGTGGACAAGTATTGTAGATTTATACAATAAATCCGTAGTATTGTGCAGTATAATTCTATATGTGTTGTTTAATATACCTTTTTTATACCGGCGCAATAGATGCATACCTTTTTAATATACCTTTTTTATTCCGGCGCAATAGATGTCTACTATACAATATACAGTGTCCCAAATTCGACGCAATTGACGAACACGTTTTAAATTTATTATTTTAAGAAATATCATATTACTTGACACGATTAAATAAAAACATAATACCTAGCATTAAACCGAGTTGGTGATTACGATAATTATAAACAAATCAAATACGGAAATCCATATATAAGTTATAGGTTGTTATAATTTTATTTTAGAAAATTTAGGCATTTGAATACCTTTTATATTCCACATTTATGTCAGCTGATTCATTGATACTAGCTTACTTTAGTGCTGTCTTTCGGAGTACCAATAGTGCAAGAACAAGAACAAAAAATGAAAATATAACACATAACTTGAAGGAAGTAAAAGTCAATAGTTTATTGTGATATAAATTTTTTGAAAAACAATATTTTAACGGATTACATTTAACATGCTAAATTTCAAGAAATAAATATTTAAATATAAATACGCAATTCAGTAAATAACAATGTATAAATTTAATAACAATATCTAAATTTTGTAGTTTGATTTAATTTCCAAATCATATTTAACATATTCATTTTGGTAATAAATTTCTGAATATTTGTTGTCAATCAATAATTTTTTTAGAAAAATAATTTATTCATGATGCATTTATAGCACATGCACTAACTGACTCCTGAGTTTGTGTAATTATGAAATGAGTTTCACTACAATATTGAAACGAAATTATTATAACACATTTAAATTTTGAATTTACTTGGATATGTTACATATATTTTTGTTTATTTTTCATGGTTTGTTAACTTTTTTTTGTAAAACGCCGATGAAATAATTTTGGTCGAATAAAATGTCTTGAATTAAAATTTTAACATAATTTAATCATACAATATTCTAATTTATGTAAGAAAGTATTAAAAACCCTAGATCGAAAAATTTTTTTTTAGTTCTTTAAATTTGAAATGTTGAGAAAACTCAACAGAAATCATGATAAATTATACATTTTTGATATAAAATAATTAATAATACTGTTGATTTTAATATTTAAGGCTTAAAAACTTTGTATATCTATTAATGTGTGTGTTTTTGAGAGGATAAATTACATTCTTTTTTACTTATTTAACATTGTCTACAATGTGCCGTCAATTTTGTATAATATGATGTTTATGGTGTTGTAGATCAATACTTAAACTGGGAGCCGCGGCTCCTTAAAGGGCCGTGAAATATTTATTTTATCTAAACTATTTTTTTTAGACCTCAATTTATTTGCATTTATACATGTATACAATTTAATACTATAATAAAAAAATTTCAAAAGTTTAATAAAAAACATTAATTTCATATACATATTAATAGTTATGCTGTGTGAAATAGTACATATAATTTTAATATATAATTAAGAAAAAATAATTAAAGAATATGATTAAGGAAGCCTTGGCAGTTTTATATTAAATTTAGGGGGCTTTATGACCAAAAAATTTGAGAAGCAATGTTGTAGATAGCGATGACAGTGATGGTTATGTCATGGTGATGAAATTAATGCTTTTAAAATATTTCTTCTAATTACCTGAAATATTCTGTAAAGCACTGTTTTCACTACTCGAAATTGGTTATTTGACTGATTTTATACAGAATCATAAAAATAATCCATCGAGAAAAGATACATATTTTTCTGTTTAGAGAAGAAAATATCAAGTATTGCGTCACGTTTATACCTAATAACAACTTTGATTTTTTTTTTTTATAAGGTTGTAAGTTGATATGTTGAATATCTAGTCAAATATGATATTGTTTACTAACTGAAGTTATTTATGTGTCTGAAAGTATTAAATTTTGATGGAATTCTTTAAATTCTACGAACACAAAAAATTTTATGAATTTCAATTTAATCATATTAAGTATTTTTTGTTATTAGTTATCATTATATTAAGTAATTTGTTGTCAACAAATATGAGTATTTCAATATTTTCGGTAAAAACTTGAAATAAGATCTATAAATATACTATAAATCAACTTGTTTATTTTATTATTCATGGATATAGTAAAAAGTAAACAATAAAGTAACAAAATACAATTTTACTATAGATAATCAATCTATTCAGCTTCTTTACCACTGTTTTTATTTTATTTTTATTTTTTTCATTTAAAATGCGTAAGCATAAATCACTTTCCTTAACTAGTTGATCAATCATATTGTGAAATGGTATAGAATATAAAATATGCCTGTTATATGTTTAAATTTAAATGCATTATGTATTCCATTAAAAAACGAGTTTGTAAGAGGTCAACAGTGTAATATATTCTTACTATTACACTGAATATCTCTTCTCAAGATTATTTCAGATTTCTAAATTAAGTGCATTAAGACGTAAAATAAATGTAAATGCATTTTATAAAAATGTAAAACAAAAAATTAAGTCCTAACGTACATCAAAATTTTAAATTAAAATAGTTTGTTATGAATCCTTATAAATTAAAGAAATAAAAATTTTGAATACATAGCAATATTTTTAACTGTATTTGAATAAAGTTTATAAAAAGGTTTGTACATTTTAATATTTAAAAATGCAAATTTTAGATTAGAAAATACTTAGAAAAATCTCATATTTGCATTTTATTTATATTTATTTTTAAGCATTTTTAGATATTTTTTAATATTTTAATATTTTAATGATTATAAAAAAAAATAAAAAAGTAATTGTTATACTTACATTTATCAATTTCCTATTAATAGTTTCTGATTCGTATATTTATAATATTTTTTGGGTCTATATTGAGTTTCTAATTAAGTTACAAAAATATAAATAAATCAATAATATAAAGTCTTAAATTGAAGGTGATTTTATTTTTTAAACTCTAGTTTGACCCACTCAGCCGTTTTTATTTTTTTTTTATTATAGATAATAGATTATAGGTATAAGGAGGGGAGAAGAGTGAAACCCGTTTGATTATGAATATAAGATTTTGGTTTATAAGAATCTTAGTTGCTAACAAAAATGATCACAAATAAAAATATTTTGTTCTCTTATGGTACTCTATAGATTAACGATTCAAAAATAAACAAACGACACTGTGATTGATTTCATGAAAATAAATATTTAATTTTTATACTTGAAATATAATATAAATGACATTCAATTTATTATTGCAGAATATAATGAAAACCCGATAATATTGTCAAACAGTTAGTGTATTTTAATCGTTGTAATTTTTGGCTGAAAGTCAAAATGGAATTTTTGGTTGATGAGAAACT